>VZTB01008899.1:1725-230634 GCA_013397245.1 Thryothorus ludovicianus | reverse complement strand
CAGCGCCATGACTCATTTGCAGGCAGGTCTCACCCCGGAGACTCTGGAGAAAGCCCGGCTGGAGCTGAACGAGAACCCCGACACCTTGCACCAGGACATCCAGGAGGTGCGGGACATGGTCATCACTCGGCCGGACATCGGCTTCCTCCGCACCGACGATGCCTTCATCCTGCGGTTTCTGCGGGCCAGGAAGTTTCAGCACTTCGAGGCGTTTCGCCTCCTGGCCCAATACTTTGAATATCGCCAGCAGAACCTGGACATGTTTAAGAGCTTCAAGGCCACAGACCCGGGCATCAAGCAAGCGCTGAAGGATGGTTTTCCCGGCGGGCTGGCCAACCTGGACCACTACGGCAGGAAGATCCTCGTCCTTTTCGCTGCCAACTGGGACCAGAGCAGGTAAAAGCAGAGCCACTCGCCCACCTCAACCCTTTCTCCCCCCGGGCAATGCGTGGGAAAGCCGTGCCAGAGCAGAGGGAGAGAGGGTGGGCAGCAGGGACACACCCGGCGCTGCCCACAGGGGGCTGGGCAGCAGCCTGGAAGGCAGAGGGAGAGAATAAAGAAATATGTTTTGTGGCTTAGGGCCCTTTCAACCAGCTTGTCCTTTGGGGTGTGAATTTTGGGAGGCAAGTAAACACTTCTGGGGTGTTCTTCTCTACTGTCTGCTAGGAGGTTTACACCCTTCTGCTTCCCTTCAGCCGAAGTGAGCTGGCACGTAGATGATGTGCTTATCCCCCAGACAAAGGCTGATTGCACTCTCGGCTGGTCTTTCTGCTTCAGTACACACAGAGCGGCTCAGGTGCCATGGGAGAAAGTGAGAGATGCTGTGTGAACAGCAGTATCCATCATGGCTTTTGAGCTGAAAAGTTTGCCTGTGCAGGAAACTGAGACTCTGAATCCTTTCCCTCAACTGAAGAAAGCTCTTCCTGAGCCACCTGGAAATGCCAGGATGGAAGTTTCTGTAACCACTTATTCTTCCACTCATGCTGCTCCAAATGTCAATTCTCTGCATAGTAAGAGCTAAGTGCACAAAGCTTTGATAGCAAATTGAAGACTAGTCTCTAGAACAGTTTCTGATCTTTTTCTTTTTTTTTTGGGACTACTCTAGCCTGAAGATGATTTATTAGGATGACCAAGAGCCATCTCCCATCAATGCCCTTTTTAGCAATTGGCTTATTATTAGTAGTATTATGTGACACTATTTGTTTATTCTAAATGCATTGTGGGGGTGTGACACTCAGTTTCTCCTGCAGTCTCAAATTATATCCACAAAAATTGTTTGATTTCAGTATATTTAAAGTCTCTAAAACCTGCTTCTGTGAGCACTGCATTGTCTTATTCACCTCCCAACCTGAGTGCAGCTTTAAGATTTGAAGCACTTTTTACTTTTTTCTTATAAGTTGCCATCCTCATTGCAGTCAATATAGCACTGAGTGCTCAGTGCAGATATCCTCAGCTCAGCTACTTTGAAACTTTGGGGGGGACTCAAACAACTGTCAGTGTGGATGGGGAAGGACAAAATCTGGGGAAAATGCACGTTTAAGTTTGCCCTTTGGGTGTTTGTTTAGTGTCCTCTTGCAGGCTGTGTAGATTGCCACATCTCCTGCCCTGCTTAGTGTTACAGCCACGGACAGGTCTCTGTCCAGAGGTGTGCTGGACCACCTTGACTTTTCTCTCCTCCAGACATGGCAGCCACACCCGGACTGTCTATGGGAGAAGTTTCCTGCCCCTTGCTAACCCATGAATCAAGTCTAGGGACTAGGAGAAAGCTGTCTGACACAAATCAAAACTGCCCACAGCCAGGGTAAAGACTAGAAAGAATGGATGAATATATGCAGAGCTGGGACCAGCATCCTTTTTCTGCTTTGTTTTTCTAGCAGATGGAGCATAAAAGCTGAGTGAAGAGCAGTGGTGATGAGGCTAAGGACTCTCTGAGTGTGTTTCCTTCCCCAGATAAGGATCTTCCTTATTTCCCACATAAGGATCAGGTCAACTTTTAATTTTAAAAATGAGTCCACAAACTCTTAAAAATCCCTGAAGGAAGAATTAGAAGAGAAACAGATGTTTAGGACTTCTATTAAGTTGTATGTCTATAATGAAGAAGTTCCCTAGTTAAAGGTAGTGTGACCTACTGCATAATGTTGTTTCTGATTAATGAAAAAATCCTAAAGCTTTGTGTGACATTTGTCATTATCACTTGACTTGATCCTAGTCAAAAGAATACCAAAAATTCAAGTGCCGAGATAAAGTAGCATTTAAAATAATAATTGCCCTGTAGAAAGAATAGGCTTATTTTCTTCTTGATGTTGGATATGCTGATGTTTAAAATACATGAGCTCAGCTGACACAGCAATAAATTTATTATTTCAAGAACTTGTATCTGTATGATTAATATTATTTATGCTATGACAGCAAAGTGGCTGGGCTACACTAGAGTGCTTAATGGATGTGTTTGCAATTGGGTGCTACTGCTTTAGAGCACTGCATGCTCACGGCACGCCTCTCCACCAGGGCGAGGGATTTGTTTGCACACAGACCACTCAGACAAAGCGGAGAGAGCCGAAGCCCAGCTGCGGGGAGTGGCTTGCTCCAAGGCACATGACAAGTCAGTGACACATCTGGGAACGGAGCTAGGTCACTTTCTTTTCTAATTAATTTAGTGCCTTCCAATATCTGATGCTCAGTGGCTGAACCTGGGGTGCATTGTGGAACTTATGCCTGGGCTGCTGTGCAATATGTCTCTAGCTTATGCCTTAAGTGACTTGAGATCTTGCAGTACATAACCCAGTGCTTCTCTTGAAGCCTGTCTTGTTAGGCCCTCTTTGTGTGCTTCATAAACAAAGTTAATAGAGTACAGCAAGCCTCCACATTTATCATATATGTGCAACTTATTATGGCCAGGATGCACCATTTAGAAATAAAATGTACCAATTTATTCTTTAAATGAATAGCAGACATATTAGAGATGGTTTATATAGCACTGTCAGCCTATGATCTATATAGTTCCAATTAGAAAGAAAAGTGTGGGAGGCAAAAAAATTCCTGTGGTAAAACAAGCCTGTGTACTAGATGTTAAATCATTAAATTAAAGCAGGGCCTGAAAACTGTACCAGATGTCCTGCCATCTGAACAACCCAATCAGACATGTATTTAAAACAAACAAACAAAAAGAAAGGTGAAAGATACTGCGCTTAGTGGCCCTGCAGCTTTTCAGTGGGACCCAGCCTAACTCTCCACCCTGTCTGTACTGTGGGGAAAATGAAGGTCAGTGGCATTCCTGCCAGGAGGCTGGATAGCACTCAGAGAGGGATCAACCTTCCCTATTAGCTTCCAGATTGTTGATTCTTAGCTACATTTGGCTTGTAGGTGTCTATGTGCATTTGAAAACTCCCTTTTCCTTAGTGTGTCCAGCTGGTGAAGTTCTTTTCAGTTAATAGTGCAATTAACTTCAGCTCTCAGCTGCAAGGGTTCTGTAGTCATGCATGGTCATTGTATGCTTCCTGGCACCTGGACACACGTTCCCCAGGAATATCAGTCCATCTTGATGCTATGTGTTTGAAACCTTTCCAATATTAATTATCTCAGGTTTTTCCCTAGAAATAGCATTAGAAAAGTGCAATGATACCTAGTACTGTCGGTGTCACAGTGACCCAGTCAGCTCACACCATCCTCAGTGAACATGGAAATCCTCGGCACTCATTTGCTGCTGGCTCTGCTGTTGCATCAGACAGTTTACAGCAGGACAAAGAGAGAATCCATGGGCTTGCTTTCAAAACTAGGCTTTCACCTGCACAAGTGCTAGAAACTTTTTTTTTCCTCTTGTTAAATGAAAATTAAACTTCTGTATCTAGGAGAAGGCTGATCTGCTCCTCAGCTCACAGTAAACAACAGGCAAGATGGTAAGGTGGTAAAGTATTTTTCAAGCTCTGATGGAGGCAGTGTGACAAAATAAATAGCAATGCTAACAGTAGTAACATATTAACAGTAAAAAAACTGTTAAGCAGAGTCAATTTTTGTTATATCTTTGGAAGTTATATCTTCCAAATCCATATAATACTAATAATGTAAACACTATCATTTTTTCTACAGTTACTCCTGCTGACTGATGCTGTTTTATTGTTTCCTAGTTTCCCCCCAGGTATCCCTATCTGCCAGTCATCACCTGTGTTTAGATTTGTAGGGGTTTTGCCTATGCAGCTTTTTGATCAACGTAAAATTTAGATCAGCTGAATCTTCATCTGTGACAGTAACTGTTAGACACAGGCCTAATATGTGGCATAATGAATGATATTAAATCTGAATCTAAAAGCTAATCTGATAAAATATTTGAAACTATTTCTATTTTTTCTATGCATTTTCTGTAACAGTGGTAGTGCTTTTTGTTTTTAAAGTAAGGTATCCTCAGGGCATGCTGCATCTTTTTAAGCAGAATAGCCATAAAAGGACTTTCAATCCCCCATTTTTCAGCATTCAAATCTGTATCCAGACTGACAAACCAAGGAGATATGAGGCATCATTTCAAAGTACTCCTTTGTGTATCTTGAGGACTCTTGTTGTGGTGAAATTCTAAAAATACTGAGCCAGAACAGTAGCTTAGAGATGGGATGATGGCTCAAAGACTTGATCAGCTTTCTCTTTTAAATCACAGTAGCACAAGGGCTCATGTGACAGAAGCCTTTTCTTGTCCACATGGTGAGGAGCTTAAAATACAGACTGTGTATTCTTTATGTGTTTCGGACTTTCAAGAGACATACGGCTCAAATTCAAGAAAAGGAGACTTACCATTTATCTCTTCTAGCTCACATCCTGAGAGGCAGATTCATGCCATTCCGTCTTAATTCTCAAAATTACTTCAAATTTCTTTATTTTAGACAGGAGATGACAAATAGCCATGGAGATAATAGGGTAGCTCTGCTAAATCAGATTATCTGTTATTTAGGGCAAAAGTGAATTGACTGGAACCAGAATCTGGTCAAACAGACAATATGGTTGATGCCACTCATCATCAAGAGTATAGAGTATTGAAAACAGCTGACACAGATGAGTTTGACATGAGACATCTGTACCCTGCATTCTCCCTGTCTCTTTATGTTGGCCTGGTAGATATCACAGTGGATGCACACAAGAGGATGCTAAGACCACATAACTCAGAGGTAAAGGTGAAAGGTCGTGTTGAAGTATTACCAAGAGTTGATAGCCATGTCTGCCAGACTGTTTTCCCCAGAAATCCTTGCAAATACATTGAATTTGTTCATATCTCACAAAAAAAATCTCATCTAACTTTTCTTTTTTGTAAAGGTGAAATTGCTGCCACTGCTAAATTACAAGAGAATGGGATGCTCAGTAAAATGTTTGAGGTCTTCTGTTCTTGACCAATAAAGACCCAGTGAGGCATTTCCTTCAAAGCTCTGTCACTGTTGGGGTAGAAATGGTAGCCAAAAGCTACCAAAGCATTTGAAAGAGTCACTGTCAGTGTGGCTGTTAACTTGTCATGCCTTCTCAGGTTCTATTACTTTCAAGTCAACCTGAATGAAAAATTTCAAGAGGTAGCAGAGTGTGTCTTGCACACCAGTCCCTGCTTCAGTCAGTCTCGAACTAGGACTCACATAAAACAGAATCATTGAGAGTGCATTATATATGTGATAACATATTTCCAGCATTTGTTACTAACATTAATAACTGGACTAAAAAACTTGTCCAAGTTTTCCATTGAATTAAACATGGTTCTATAAATAGAAGGCATTAAATACATTTAAATTAACTGTGAGTTCTTGATTATCCTAGCAATTAGTAATATCTTGCTAGCTACAATATGTCCCATAAGAGTCTGTTTAAATAAGCAAATGCAACTAGATTTAGACATAAATAAATTAGGATTTATTTATTCACAGCCTAAGTTTGGGCTGCTACAGAACATGCATTGCAGCCAGTTGGGCCCAGCACACTCAGTGTATCTGACAGCACTGGGGAAAGTCATTAAAAAACTGTGCCAGGGCAAAATGGATGTCTTGCTGTTCCTTAAGTACACGTTTTCACTTAGCACAGATTGATAAGAATAAAACAATATCATCTTCCCCTCAGACTATACACCATAGTTGCTTCAAATTAAAGGCTAATATTTTCTTTTTTTTCTTTTCCTTCGAAGTAGAAAGGCAGTCAAAGCTGTCTTGGACCAAATATATTTCACACCCACTAGCTTATCGTGTTTTTCTCAGTTTTTGCTGGTCATATTTCTGCATCTGTATGGAAAGTAATTTCAGCATGGAATAAAAGTTTCAGCAACAAAATCCAGAGTAATTTTTCACAGCTTCTTTTTACGGAGGATTTTGATTTTCCTAAAGTCCAGCGAGGAGTGGAGTGTATTTTATGGCAGAGCCTGTGCATCCTAGTGCTGGCACAAACAGTACTAGCAGTGAGGTGAAATGTCAGACAACATGGGGCTGGAAAGGATTAAAGATGAGTCTTTACACAAATAACTCTGTGCTGTGTGAAAGATTCCATGCAGGTTCTTCAATCATGTTTTTTCGCTTGGGCTGCTCATCTGACACTTTCAATACTCAGTGTTTTGCATCACCTAAGATTTCATCTACCAACACCAGGTTAACATTTCTGGCTTGCCTTAACATGTATTCAGAGAAAAAGCTATTTTAAATATTCGCTAATGGATTCATCTGTCTTTCTGGTGCTCGGTACTGTACTTAAGTAAGGTATCAAAACCAAGGGAAGAGATCCAGTACAGAACAAAGAATAGCTCCTATCTTCAACTAATTGCCCTGAAGGGTATTTGAGGTGGGAAGCTTGATTGTTAGTGACATGTCCCTGTGTACTCCTGATGTAGCTTTTTAGACTTTTAAGAATACTTCAGATACCTCCCTCTGGCAGAAAATGTTCTCGCTTGCTTTTAGATGGACTGTTTTGTGCAGGACTTCTCTCTTATTTTCAGCGAGTAAACATAAATATTATTGTTGTATTATTTCTTACACTAGCAGACCTACAACAGGAGTTATGGTGGTGGTGAATATGCCACAGATTTGTGGAGACCCAGCCCTGTGGCTGTTACTTACTCTTTGAGGCAGCTAAAACACTGCTCCCATTGCTACCTGACAGTTCTCACTTGACTTAAATGAATTCAACACATAATTAGGTGCATTTCTGTTTACATGTAAACATCTTGTAATGAACACTTAGGTATACATAAAAAAAGTCAGTCTTAGAGAGCTAACTGGCCTTATAAACAAAGAACCTTATGTCTGATGCACCAGGTTTCTATCAACCTTGTGCCACTGGGAAGCTGTTAAACCAAGGCACGTGATGACATGCCAGGACACTCCTTAAACTCCTAAGGGAGGACATTAGAGATGTACATCAGGAACTTGGGGCCCTTATTTTGGGACTGAATGTAGAGTTCTGCATTGTGGAGCCCTTCTGGAGAATGAGATCTTTTGAATGGACAACCTAAATGTCAAGTGGAGTTGAGACTAATTTTAGAATTTGTACACTTTTAATGTCTAGTCCTTGTATTAGCTGTGGTCAAAATCATCCTCAAACCATGGCATTCCAAACTCCATGTAAACCTTAGATCTCAGAAAAGTAAAGCATTGGAAAAGAGTTAAATCTCAAAAAAGTTCAAAGGAGAGGAGCAAATATAAAAAATTTTATCCCTGTCAATCAAACAAAATTAAAAAAAAAATCTCCAAAATGAAGAAAAGAATTTTGTTTTTACAAAATTATTTTAAATGCTTCCCCTAGCGTTTTCTGGGGAAAACTCACTTTCTCCTGTTCTGACAGGAGAGTCCTTTTTAATCCATTTCCTATGAATGCATAATTGGGAAGTTCACTGGGTTTTAGCTGGCAGAAAAATCCAAAGACGGAAAGATGCAAGGACTCAACTGCAACAGCTTCATTTGTGTTATTTCCTTTTGCAGATATTTTCAAAATACAGTTATGTCCACAACAGAACAGCGTACTCGTATTAAAGCGAGTCCAATTCAGTATAATTTAATGTAATTTCTAAGTAGACACACATGCTCTTTGCTACATATGCAGAATAGTGAAGAATTCTCTTGGGGCTCATAATTTTGAAAACTTCTGTTTGATGTCATCATGGGGGACATTTAAATTGCCTTAAAATTACCTGTACATTGAATGTTTAACTCTTTCATGGAATATTTGTATTTCTGATATTTTTCAGGTTTAACTTTCTAGTACCTTATTTGGCATTGGGTTTGTGGACTGTAAAATTTATGTCTATTTTGGTAACCGTAAAATTCTACAATCCTTGAATTGTTTGAGTTGGAAGAGACTTCAAAGATTATTTAGTTCTAACTCTCTTGCCATGAACAGGGGCACCTTCAGTAGACAAACACCTCGAAGTCCTAGTGTGTGTTACCTTCTGCTTTTAAGATCCTTGAGCAATCAGCCTTCTGTAATTGTGGATTTAAGAGAAAAAATTACACAGAGTGACATCAGGAGAGCGTGTGGAAATTCCCGATTTTAGCTGATAATTTAATAGGACCTATTATTTCATTTTCTTAGAAAAAAATAGGAAGAAACTGTGGATCTACTCTTCTGGTATTAGTTTCAGTTTTTGGTATCATTATGGTTTTAGAAAAATACAATTTGTGTAGAAGCTCTTACACAGTCATGTAATTTCACATGAAGGTACTAAACCAGCTTAGGATACTACAAAAAAGTTCAAATTTGTTTTTGATGTGTTACATTCTTGTAGGTTGTTCTGCCTGGCTGATGATCTATAGGTACATAATCCTGCTCTAGAAGATGAGCTCAGCTAATTGAGTTTTGAGGATTTCCCAGCTTTAGGTACTACTGAGGACACATTTGCACTCTTTGATTTAAACTTTTGACAAAGGGAGAATACTCAGACTTTCTTCACCACTGTGGTTGTTGCTCCTTTCCTAACCAAATCTCCTCTTCCCACTCCCAGGTACACGCTGGTGGATATTTTGCGTGCCATACTTCTTTCTTTAGAAGCCATGATAGAAGACCCTGAGCTGCAAGTGAATGGATTTGTTTTGATTATAGACTGGAGCAACTTCACCTTCAAGCAGGCCTCCAAGCTCACACCAAGCATGCTTAGATTAGCCATAGAGGGCCTTCAGGTAACATTATTATTTTCTTTATTTTCCTAATTCTTCTTCATTTTGCAGTTCCTTACAAATCTAGGTCAATAAAGAAGGACGAAACAAAACAAAATTCCAACAGCTTATGAATAGCAAGGCTATTAACACCTTAAGGTGTGGGTGTACAGGCAAGCTACTTGTGACAAGTGTGAACTCAGTCAGCTAACTGCAGTAACTCCTGATGTGTAGGCTCCTTCCTTGCTATAAATATGAGGTAACTTTTTTATCTTTATTCTAATTTGACTAGCTCTCTGTGAATTCAGATGGTTGCTTCTGCAACAGGAAGTTATAAGTAATCAGTTTACGTTGTAATTATGCACAGGGCTAATGAAATAGGAGTTGCTGCTGCCATGCCAGGTTGTTTTTTTCGTTGATTCTTTCAGAGACAGGCTCTACATCGTTTGTCATGAAAGTGTAGGACCCTGGATAGTTAGCTGGGACTATTTATTTACTCAAAGTTCAGCATGTGCTTGGCTCTTTTTCTGGGTCAAGATTAATCTGAGCAGCAGCTTCTGGGACTGAATACGCAGTGATTTAAATTTCTTTCAGCTCATTGTAAATGCACTTTACATGGCACAGGCACATTGGTGAAAAGGATACTGCATAACTTGCAACTGTTTCCTATGGTATTTTATTCTTGTTAAAATGAGAAACTAAAATGTTAAGGTGGTTGTTTTCTGCACAAGCCTGAGTTGCTATGTTAAAAATATCTGTAATTCACTCCTGTGGCAGTGTGCCTTGCACATGTATTCCTCTTCTGTGATGTTTATATAATTTATATATTTTATATCATATATATATTTCTATTACCCATAAAGCAAAATAATAGCCACACCTTTGAAATTTTTTCTCTCTGATAGTATGATTTTTGAATAAACTTATATAGCAGTAATACAGAGTTTTGATCTAACTGATGAAATTGTTCAGGCTGCTGTTGCACACAGAAGGGTAGTGATGTGAGACAAAGATCTCAGTTCTCATTTTGTTGTGTTTCCTTATGCCATAGTGTGATTTCATCATCTTCACAACAACATTAGCAGGCAGCAATGAGACCTGTGCTCTAGCAGTGCTGCATTTCCTTTTATTGCTTTCAAAGTTGTTTTCCTTCTTGTGCTTTTTTCAAAGTTAGCTATTGTTTTCTGGTTTAGAACATGAATAAATACTTTTAGTAGTCTTTGTTTTTAAATGGTGGTGTTTCTTCTTGGGTGTTAGCCAGAGGTGGTTATTTTGAGGAGAGCTGCAGTGGATAATTGCATCTGAAAAGAGGAGGAATGTGCCATCAAACTTCAGGTGGACTCTGAGACTCTGCATTCTCCTGCCATCGACTGGTTCATGACTGAATTGAGGAGAAGTCCATTGGCTTGCTTAACTTACCCATGCCCACAGCTTTGTAGTTTCAAATATTCCAAATCTGATGGTGCCCAGCACCTATGGCATCATTTTGTGCCCACTGCCTTCAGTGCTGTTTACTGCAGAGATGCAAAAGTGGGCATGAAATGTTCCAGAAGAGAGAAGGAAAAGGCATTTTAATGACTACCTTTTGTTTTGGAGGAAAATGCATAGGGAAAACATCATTCTGAATGATGTCAAAGTAAAAAGTGCTTAATCAGGTAGAATGAAAAGAACAAGAACAACTTACACACACTATTTATTTATAATCTTTGTAAATACTTTCTATTTAATCAGAGAAATGAAATTTACTTTGGCTTATAAGATTTAACAGGGCTCAAGATGCTGAACTTTACTGTTTGGAGAATTTAAATATTTGTGTTGCTTAGGTGGAAGAGGACAGTGAGAATGGGATTAGTGACCACTGAATTTGATGTTAACCAAATCCCTTTACCTCCTGAATGAAATCTACTGAATTTGCATTATATTTGCTTAGCTTCCATGGTGAGCAGAATGCTCAATATGGTATGTACCAATGACTTTACAAGCTATGGCATTTTTTGGCTTTACACAATGGCTTAATGTTTAGGAAATTTCTCTTGAAAGTAAGATAAGTAAATATACAGTTTTCTACTGTATAGAAGATGAGTTTTCCTATATACTTCATCTGCATATGTGTTAAATGGGAGAGTGAAAAGAATCATACCCCAAACTTACTTGTATAAAGTAGAAAAACTTCCTAGGTAGCTGTTTCCAGGAGAAGAGACTTTTGATTGTGGCATTTACAAGACAGTGATTATCTGTAATCTGATGTGAAATTCTAGCATACCCATTGCAAACAATTGGTGCAGTGTAGGTCAGTGCTGATTTGTAGGACAAATGGTTTTGCTAGACAAGAAGAAAACTTTCTGTGGAGGTGGTGTACTCGGCAGGGACTCCTGATGCTCCACTCCTCGCTGATACACTGGCTGTGTGCTTTTAGAATAAAACAGAGCAACACTCTTCCTTGCAGATGCTTGTGCCTACAGCTCTCCTGTTGCTCCTCATCACTGAGGAGGAGGATTTGCACTCAGAGCTCCTACACCTTTCCTGGTGTAAAGTCAGAAGGAAAACATTTTTTGAGAGCTGAAACACTTGCCTCAACTTTAGGATTTTGTGTTGACTCTCCCTGGCATATTCAATGTGTGCATATTTGTGAGCTCCGGTCTTTAGGTGCTCACGTTTCCCTGTCCATTGATTCCTGTAGCCAATCACTGATTTTAGGCTTGTGAAGAAGCTTATGTTACTCAGCAGCTGTGCTCCTGAAAGCAGGGAGTGTTACAGCGTTGTGTGTTTTAATAGTTGAGTGCCCTGGTAAGATCTCTTTCAAAAACTTTACAAAATTTTGCCTTTTTCACCAGTAATGGGTTGCAGTTTGTGTGCTTCAGCTATTTTTCCCATGGAAGAGAGAACTTTTGAGAGCCCTGAAGAAAACCAGTCATAAATTTCCGTAGACAGTGATAAAGTCTGAGCAAAAATCCCAAAATTTATCAAATGGCTTCTGTATAAGGAACAATTAAATTGGCTGGAATTCATCTGGATGGAAGAAGAAAAACTGTTTAGGGAAAGTACAGAAATCTATAAAACCATAGAATCATAGGATAATTCACTTTGGAAAAGACCTCAGGATCTTGACAAATGTAACCTCCTTCCTTAAAGCAGAGTCCCTGATGAGGTCAGACCAGGACACAAACAAGATCATGGATGGCTGGAGAGAGTGGACAAGCTGCAGATGTTATTTATTATTTACTTTTTAAGAAATGGGCATCATCAGGTGATACTAGGAGGAGGCCTGATTCTTTATAAGACACCTTTGTATAACATCTGTGTAACTCATGGAACTCTGTGCCACAAGGAATTCTGGATGCTTAAATTTTAGTTGTGTTTAGGGAAAATGAAAAGAGAGATGAACTGAGGATTAGTAAATATATAATATAAAATATATATATATATATAATATATATATAAAGTTCAGGATTCCTTAGGCTGTGCAAAGTTAGAGGTGAGGTAGATGCTGAGTGGAAATAATCACATATGTTGTCCAAGTTGTAGCTGCTCTGGGC
Organism: Thryothorus ludovicianus; assembly: GCA_013397245.1. Classification (NCBI taxonomy): domain Eukaryota; kingdom Metazoa; phylum Chordata; class Aves; order Passeriformes; family Certhiidae; genus Thryothorus; species Thryothorus ludovicianus. The sequence continues at coordinate 218,006 of VZTB01008899.1, read as the reverse complement.
TCTCTTTTTTCGCCTCTATTAAGGACAGGATATATGGCTAGGTGGACTTTTGTTATGGCATAATTAAGTCAAGTGTATATTCCACTCCTTCTTCCCCCATTCTGAAAACATGCTTTGCATTTTACTGCTTCTGGCACTGTCCTGACCCCTGCTATGAAAACACCTAGCTGAGAACACTTGGGCAGAAAGAGGGAGGAGGTTCTGGGTGTGATTATTTTCTTGGTGATAGTCCTTTTTTACATGAGCCCCTATATGGACTTTTTTTTTCTTTTAAATTATCAGGACAGGATTTTTTTCATAAGGCAGGTGAAAACAGTTTCAAAGACTGAAAATTCAATTTGGAAATTATATTGAAAGTTTGGGTTATTATTAACTCTGACAGACAGCTTTTGGGGGCAATTATAATTGAGTTTTGCAAAATGGAACCCTATAGGTATGCATGAATCACTAACTAATTAAATGATATTCAGTATTCTAAAACCTGGACCACTAATTCCTTCTTAAATACTGGTTTCTATTTAGTTCATAATAGTTGCATGTGTGACAGATTTTTTTCATGCAGGCTTTACATCCCAATATTTTGCAGAAGTATGTAATTATTGGTGGTTGGATGTCAGTGCTTCTCCTCTAGTCAAAAAGCTGGTGGTAATGAGATGATACACATTTAAATGGGGAGCTGAGCATATGTGGACAGTCAGCATTGTTACAGAAGACAGAAGACTCTTGCTTCTGGGACAAGGGTGTTTGGAAGAAACAGTGATAGTGTTATGGAGGACAAGGCAGGTCTTTTAACTGCGTCCGTTTTTTTTTTTTTGGTGACAGAGGAAGGCTTCATAAGCTAAAACAAACTCACTCTTGTAAAAATGAAAGCAAACCAGAAAGTAAATGAAAGCAACTTCCTTGCAGCTACAATTACTTTCAAAAACATCTTTCATACAGCTGTTCTTCTGAGCTGTAAGCACAATATCCCCAACCAGATTTGCTGCAGCCGTCCAAGGTGGAAGTACCAGACATGGACCAGGATGCCTGTCCTGGGTTGATGCTAAATTGTATCCCCATTCATCCGTTTAGTTCAGAAATAAGTGTTGTACCTTTAAAAATTGGATCTGAGAGTGAAGAAGACACACTGGAATTCCTGAGCCAGTTGTTTTCAAATTTTTCTTCCTATCCCGATTCAGCTAAGGGGAGGGGTGGTTCATCTAGAGGTTTGTTTGTTTTCCTTTCTTTCCCTCTCCCAAATTTGCCCTAAACCAGGACAATGCTCTACTCCCATTTTCTCTGAGTATGAAGTCTATCAGTGCCTTGCAGGGAATCTTGCTGCACATCAGGGTTGTTTCAACAAGCACAGCGAGTACTACCTGGTTGGTTCTGGACTATGTATTTGCAACCAGCATGCTGCAGTGCCAAGAATTCCTAAGACAGGAAGTTTGAGAACTAAGGATGCCTCTGAAAACAGCATCGTGACTCCATATAACGACGTGGTCACGTGCTCTGTGCAGTGCATAAATAAGATTGTTAATAATGAGCTGAAGGAACAGTTTGTACTAGCAGTGAGCAGCAGTGAGCTGCAAATCACATAATAGAGCTTTAAATGTTTTTGCATCCAGACTTAAAACCATACACCCCTCTCATCAGTGCTTGAATTTTCCACCATTTTTTGAAAACAAGGTCCTGACACTTCACATATTGCTTAGAGAATATTAAAAGGTAGCAGACTCAAGCTTTTAATGGGAGTATCTTCCATTCTCAGGACATCTTGTAAATAACTTAATGAAGTTTTGTTTTTCTTTTTTGATCAAAGAATTAAGTTGTTTGTAAATGCCAGAGTCCCCTGAGCCCAGGACTTCCTAGAGAAGAGAGGGATGTGCTTGCAAACAGCATAATTTCATACCATTTCTACTCATGGTCTGTAGCAACAGCAGTTACATGGATATTCTTCCTAAGAGCTTGTTATTTTCAAGAGTTTGCTTACACTTGGCCTTCCTTACTTGTAAAAAGGCCATAAAAAGGCTTAGCAGCAATTTACTGTGGAAACAGGGTTGACTGGAAGTGATTGTTATTTCTAGCTCTTCACCTGCTGTCTGGATGGGCTTAACCTGCTGGGTGAGAAAGGACTTTATGACCGTAGCTTGAGTTCAGCTACAAGCAGGCATGTCTGTATGGACACAGCCGTTATTCAGCTGTGATCCCAGCTGTTAACCTGTTATCTGAAGACAGAATAATTAATTTACTTGCTAGAATCTTTTATGATGGTCATAAAAAACAAAATTGTCGAATGCCTTTGGAATGTTGATTTATGTATTCTCATAAACACACTTTTAAGATGAGAGGATACCATAATAATTTTCTTTTTTATTTTTCTATTCCCAGCTGAGAATAATTCCATTGAAAGATTACTGTTAAGTGTTTTCTAATTTGGGGTGCCCATTATGACAGGATATGGTCTGATTTTCAGTCATTTTTTACATATTTGGCGTCCAACTGACTTTTATTTTTGATCAGGAGGATTCAAGACTATAGTCTCGATCTTGAGCTCCCAAGCCAGGAATCTGAGTTATAGCATGGCTAAGTTAAGAGCTTCTCATTAGATTCTCTTTGAATGCACATAGTGCCACGTGGTCTGCCATCTCTGAAAAAAATGAGGAGAAGTGGCTTCTTACTGTAAACTGCAAGGAAACTCATTGGAGTTAAACATCCACCCTCCAAACACTGCTGCTGGAGCTAGCAGAGTATCTGCCTGCAGTAGGTTGTCATCCTCCATGTGAACCTGAACAAGAAAGGCAGAGGGCACTTTGCCAGTGGTTTGCAGATATTTGCTGTAAGCAAGGCGTGATTAGTTGTGGGGAGCTTGGCTACTGTTCAGACACTTTGATCTAACTGGCACAGACTCTTCTGCTCTTTCTCCTGCCCTTTTTGTTCTGAGCAGGCTTTGCCACAGTCCTACTGTTTCCCCAACCCACTCCTGCTGACATTGCCTTTCTTTGTACTGGTCCTCACTGATGAGGTTTTTTTTCTCTATTCTGGTGGTATCCAAAACTTCAGTCATCATAGATGACTGCATGGCATGTTAAGTTCATCTTAGACTCCTTAGGAGATTTCAGCCTTTTGTGATCTCACTGCCCAAATGCTCTCCACATCTGGCTTCCAATCACCTTCAAACTTCCATCTCAAAATCTTCTTTTAACCAGTGTTCTTCATAACAATCATGAAAGTAGCACTGGAGAGTGAGTCCTGATCTAGTCACATACCAAATGAGTCCTTTAGATACCAGGCTGTTAAACTCTGCTTTTAGTTCCTCACACCGGAGCTCACCTGCTTGGTACACATGACTCGATGCTCATGGGCCAGGCAGGAGACTTTGGGAGCTCCTGAAGATATTACTGGAATGACACAGCATGATCTAGAAAAAGAAGAATTTGTTTTTGAATCTGATGTTTTCTTCTACTCAACAAAGTAAGATGTAGTTAGTGTAGAAATGAATTAAAATGCTCATAGTTGACATTTTTCCATCAGTTCTATCAACAGAGAAAAACATCCAAATAAAATTATTGAATCTTGAGATAAAAAGAAAATAGAAGAGACTCATACGTGTAGGCTGCTTCTTTCTTGAGCTTTTGCTGAATTCTACCCATATTTCTGTTTCTCTTCTCTTTATCAGGAAGCTGAATCTATCTACATTAACTAAAGAGAGTGGCTAAATTGCTCTGATTAGGCTGAAAAACTACTACAAGACTAAGGTGACACAAACATGAAGGACTTGTAGCACAAACTCAGTATAGGCAATTAATTCTTGTCACTGTGAATGACTTTCTGTAGTGTCTGGTAGACTACAGTTCAACAACTATATGGTTATAACCATTCCTCAGCTTCAAAATACCTATTTATTTTTGAAAGTGATTTTCCTCAGTCAAGGTCTAAATATTTCTCTTTTCTTCAGTATCTTAAGGCCATAAAGGTAATAAATAGTAGTCTTCCTTGTAAGGTCACTCAGAAATAAAACTAATTTGTTGTAAACTGTAATGTTAGAGACAGAAGACATGTTTTAAGATCATAGTTCACCTTCCTGCTAAGGCAAGATTATCCTGTGCATTATATTTTCTAATGCTTCTCATAGTTTAATTTAAAAGCTTGAAGGCAGATCTGGCACATTCTTTGGAAACATCTCAGTGACTTCTTGCTCTTCAGATTTCCTCTCGGCATTAATCCTAATTTTTCTCTTTCCAAATGTCAGCTTCTATAAAACCCTTTGCTATTTCACTGTGTGCTGTTGGGTCCAAAGCAGGAATTTGTATGTGGCTCTCAGTGACCCATAGAAAGGAATTGTTTTGATGCAGAACCTGTCTGCAGCAGCAGTGATTTGGAACCAGGACCTGGAGGTGTTCCTCCTGACTTGTTTGGCACTGCAGATGATGAGATGTAAAAAACAGCGGGATCTTCTTTATTTGGAGAACCTAAATCTTATTTTTCTAATAGTGTTCAATTTACCTGTGTTATCAATCCATTTTATGTATGCATCTTTCATGTTTACCCCAAAAGTATAACTGGATCATTTTGTAATTATTTTCTGAAACCAGTCTAATCTTTATTTTCTGTGATGCTAATAAATCCCCTGTGATCTTATTAGGCTGTGCGCAGTTGTCTTTATGTTAGTGTCTTCTGCACATACTACCCATGAACATAGTGCCTCTGCCAGCAAAGTCTTACAGTGCTCCATCCACAAAACAATACAAGGTATTCTTTTTTCTTTATTGTGGTTTATATTCCTTTGCAAGTGCTCACCTCCTTTGACAATTATTTTGTAATAATCCAATTTCCCTTTGGTTATAAGCAAAATTTTGACTTTATTAATAAGTGACTGCTGTGCAGGAAGAACATTGCTGTCATCATTCACTAATGTTTAAAAACAACTGTGGGAAATTTCTCTGGGGGAAGAACCATAAAAAATGTGAAATTATATGGCTGGTGATGGTTTCTCTCATCTCATGTTTCCTTATCATAAAACAATTTAGAAAATTCAATTTTTGTGTGATACTTTGGTGGTGATTTAAAGTAGTTCAGAAGCTGAAGTTTAGATATATAACAAATGAAGAAAAATGTAGTTCTGAAGAAAAAAATAAGTATTAATTATTTCTAAAATAGTATACTCCAGTGTGGATAATATACTTAACAAAAAAAGCTCCCTTCCCAAAAAGGCATTTCTGTGATCTTTTTATGCATATTTTGCAAAGATCAGAATACATTCTTAAAAAACATCTCTTCTTATTATGTGGAATATTAAAACAGTGCATGTAATCTTTTCCAGTGTTTTCTGTAATGAAAAGGATTGGGTAGTAATTTTTTTTTTTATACATAATCAATATCCAAACATAGATATGGACTGAAATTCAAGGTGGCTGAACATATCGTTCTTTTTGAGGAAAATAAATTTAAAATCAATTTAAAAAGAAAAGAATTTCACTCCAGCACCTGACATTGAGAAAGGCTCATGTCAGCATCTCCCTCCTGCCCACCTATGCTAAGGTGCTTGCTTGCTCTTTTGGGTTACAGTTTATGTTGTCCCTCACAGTATAGGTTTTGACTATGAATTATAGGTTTAGACTATTCCTATCTCTTTTTTTTTAGGACTGACTCTAATATCACAGAGTGGAAAATGCAATCTTTAATCAGTGATTTAAGGATTGTGTTTTCAAAGGTATTTGTTATTTTCCTGCTCTTTTTAGTTGGTTCTCGTGAATCCTTTATAGCTGTTAGAATCTTTTGGGGTAGGGCTTCCTTTCTGAGAAGAGCTGGATTTCAACCCTTGGCCACTTCCACCACTGAAAACATTTTCTGGAAGGAAAAAGTGATTCTGCTGAGGTTCAGGGAAGGACCTCCCTAAAGGTGTGTTTCAATTGCAGTTTTCATTAATTCTTACCTGACATTGCTCTGAATGTGCCTTATTACTTGCAAAAGCTTCTGAGCCTCTTGAGACATGGCTTCATCTCATGCTAAGCTATTTGACTGAAAGTGTAATTTAGAGCACTGCATCTTCTGGCTGAAGGCCACCATGCAAAGTATAAAGAACCCAGGGCAAATCATCAAGTACTGCTAGTCCCTCCAGCATTCTCCTCAGAAAGTCTTTGCAAGGTACAGCCAGTCCTCTGAAATCTGCAGTGGATCTTTCTGGTCTTTACGCAGAAAGCTCAGGGATTATGCTCCAGACACAGTGAATCCATGTAGAAACACTGGATACATTCAATAATTCAAGTGCAGTTATAAACCCTGCCTTTGCAATAGGGATTTTCAACCTGCAGAAGACTGTATGGTGAAAATGTAGATTCATTTTTGCAAGGAAGATGGAAAAAGTTTTGAAGGCTAGTGCTTAACAGAGGGCAAAAGAGGACACTGAAGATGTCAGGAGAAGACAGGGCAATTATGAAAGCATACAGCAAGGTGTTGGGCAGAAGACAGACTTAAAAACTGCCCTTCAGTTTAGACTTTAAAATGTTTCAAAGTAGAAAATTACATTTCCTATTTTTTGGCTGTTATCAATCTCATTGATTAAAATGTCATCTCTAAAACAAATTTTTTAAAAGATATTCTGATGTACCATTAGAAAATAAACATTTTTGAAATCATAGCTGTCACACATCTGCTGCAGTAACTAACCTTTACCAGAGCACCAGATATTATCATTCCCTTCTAGTTTTAGTCAGTAAGCACACCACCATTACATGGTGATGGTACCAAGCATGCCTTGAGACTGTGTTCTTCCTCAAATTCCTAATTAATTTTCCAGAAGAATTATATGGATTAACTGCACGCCCCCAGCAACATGTTTCCACTGTGAGGGGATGCAGTTAAATAGTTGTGATTGATGAGGGATAATGTATCAGTGAGAAGCTGCCTGAGCCTCTAAACCACTTATTTTCTCATCCTTATTTTTCAGTGGTTTAGAGATGCAGAACTGCAAGCAAGGTTTGACATATGTTTTGGGCATTAGCTGAGATCCATTGGGTCATGCTTTTCAAAGCATTTTGTTAGGAATATTGAGCAATTGATTTTCTCTGGAAAACCCTAGGATGTCTTCATACTATTGCTATCAGTATGATCCAATTTTATTCTCCACAGAAATTCAGCAGGAGTGCAATTTAATGAGACCAGTGAAAGGAATCTGACTGTTCTATTTATAGCACACTAATTGATCAGGGTAGCCATGGTAGTAGGAAACTTCAGAAAAAATCAATGCAGTATCAAATGAAAGCAGCACACAGGCCTTTAAAGACAGCTGTGTGAAAGCCAGTTAAGAATGAATTTATTTGAAGATTATCCATGATCCATGGGAACATCTTGGACCATGAGTGTTCTTGCTTTAAGTTGTAGGAATGAGGCCAAACTGGGCAGCATCTTACATGCAAGGTGAGCCTTACCATGCATTTTTGTTTTCATCCTCTATCCCATTAAATCTTCTTGGTGGATCGTTTTAGTTTTGGATGGGGACTGTAAATGTCTTCTTCTAAGAGCTCCCCTTTGACAACCTTACCCTTTTTCTTTAATGAGGATGGCAGCCACACTGTGTAGGAGAACTGCAGAGCCTCTTGGCTGTGTGTCCAGCACTCAGGCACAGTTCCAGGTCTCATGGCTTTCACTTAAATGCAGGGAGAACATGATCTGTCTACCTCTGTTGTCATTCCTGTCATCAAAATACTTGTAATCATAGTAGATACAAAGCATAATATGAAGCATAACCGTTTGTACTCATTGCTAGCATTTCTTAAATCTGTGTAATCAACCTTTGCTTCCTCCCCTGATTGCATTTTTTCCTCATGAAATCTGCTGAACTCCTGTAAAGCCCCCCTATTCACCATCCCTGAAAATTATAGGTGTGTGGCAGATATTCTCCTTTACTGGGTGTATCTCCATGCTATGGGCTGACTGTCCCCCAGTACCTTGCTTTGGGGCTGCTGTAGGAGGATGAATCAAGCGACAAACTACCATGAAGGCATTTTAGCAGTAACTTGTTTCAGAAGGAGTCAGAAGGAGAACATATGTACACTTTGGTTACTTTGAACGTGCCTTTTTTTCTTGTGTTTGTACATAGAAAAAAGTTTTGCCTTTTCCCTAAAGGATGGCAGACATGACAATGATTACCAGTAAAGCTGTCCAGGTTATCTTCTTCAATGCTTGAATGTGCTTTCAATTAAATGAATAAAAAAATCTTGCTTCATTTTACAGCATGAAGGATGCAGCATTTAGGTTGACTTTCTGAGGAAAAATGGACATACTTTTTTCAGTTGGATTATTAAAAGCATGGCATCACAAAGTAGATGCATGAATAATTCTGTTTTTCTGCTGCCTCATAAGAAAGGAGTAAACAATCTACACCTTTCATGAACAGTTAATTTCTGTGGGCTAATTTTGTGTAGCATCAATAGCTAAGCATATTAATAGTGTTCCATCTTCTGTTTATTCAGTTTTGAACATAGGTAGTGGCATGGACTTGTGGCTTAATTAGGTAGATGAATAATATCAGAAATATTGTCAATTATCAATATGATCTTCATCTTTCTTTAAGCCCCGACTGGGAATCCAGTTCCCAATGACATCAGCAGTTGCCGTGGAGAACTTTCACAAGCTAGTCTTTAATCTTTCATTAAATCACAGGCTAGGAAAGCAGACATGAGGACTGAGATGAAAAAATCTGCAGCACTGATGTCCTCCGTGAAAAACAGGAAAGCCAAGCTTCTATGTTTTTGGGGAAAAAAAAATCCGATAATTTGCTGTGTTGGTGAGCACACTCTCCCAGGCACTTACATTGTCTAAGCAGCATGATGCAAGGAGAATTTGCAGAGTGTAAACAGAGGCGAGATGTGTGGGGCTTGAGAGCAGCTGAAATCAAATTATACATGGCTTGACTATGATGAATGACTCAGCTCTATCATATGCAAGGTTTGAGAGTGGAGGTAAGGCTGGCAGATTCAGGACCTCTTTTTCTTGTTACACTGGACTTTAGCTGGACATTTCTTAGAGCACCACGCTGCAAATTTAAGCTACTGTTCAGAAGGGCACTGGGGGTATCTCCATATGTGAGGTGATGTGTGAACTCACCCTCAGACTGACGCATGGGAAAGAAAGAATGGGACAGAGGGCAGAGTACTTCAGGGCCTATGTGAAGCAGGGTGAGTCTTTTGAGAAAAAACTCTGAATTGGGAGGGCAAATGGAAACAGAGTTGTTACTGACAAGCCCCCAAGTGTTTGGTGTACTGAGCTGAGACTGGAAGAGTAGAAGTATCTGTATCGTAAGGGACATAAAGGCGCAATATAAAGCTTTTGTTGTGGAACAGCTCCCCAGAATAGCACTTTGGGCTAATATGTAGCTGTCTCATTCTGTGCTATTTTGTCTAATAGGAGAAAATTATTCTTCCTCATGAAGCTTAATGTGCTTTATGTCATTACAGCATTGTGTCTTTAAGAATGCCATCATGAGAGCTCTTACTGGCACAGATCTTCTCAGCAGTTCATTTGTGCCCAGGTCTTGGTCTACCAATGCAAAGCTCTGTCCCTGTTTTGTTTGTCCTAAATTAGTCCTGCCTCCTGCATGGGACCAGATGTGAGCCAGTGCTTCCATGCATTTATGCACATAGTGACTGCTTTTGGGGAAAAGAAGTACAAAAGCAAATTTTTTTCCCCACAGTAGAAATGGGAAGTCATAATTTTACACTTTGCAAATGGAAAAAAAATTAAAGAGGCAGGGAACAGACATACAATTGCTTTGTTCTATTTCGCAAATACAGTAATTGAAAAAAAACCCAGAAAATAGGAAAGCAGATCTGGTTTGCTGAGCTTGTTTTACAGATTTTAAAGTTGGGATTTATTTCCTTTAAGGTTGTGAAGTCTTGCTAACAAATCTTTTATGCTTTCCCAGAGGCTTTTTATTCCTGGATAGGTTTTTGACAATTTAAAGTTAGTCAGAAGAAATATACTAAGCTGAAATTTATGTTGCTAGGCATTATGACCCAAGGCCCTGCCTTCTCACACAGAGGAGTACAAAGGTGAGACTGCAGAATAGAATTATCATTGCCCAGGTTGCCAAAAGAGAGGTTGTCTGTGAGAGCACTCTGTCATGTTTTCATACCAGCATCAAGTTCACACTTATGTCCTTGAAAAATACCATTTGCTTGGATGACAGACTGTCACAGGGCTGAGACATAGGTTATTGCTGTGAGATGAGAGCCTTTTGGCATTCTTCTGAGTCACTGGCACCATCTGTCCCTCTTCCTGAGGTAAGGCCGGATGGAGCGAGTGGAGCCCTGGCATGCTGTTCAGCTTTTTATTTGGCATTCCTGACCTTGCATCAGTCGCAGTCTGATGGGGGGGGGTGGTTTGGGGTGACTTCTGCAGCAAGGCCTGGACAGAATCTGCTTTGACTCACATATTGCATTGCAGGAGACAAGTTTTGCTGCAAAGCAAATGGTTCAAAATGAGTGTTTTTGCTATTAGTGCGTTATATAGGGCCAGGTGTTGCTTGCTTCTCTCACCCCTCCTTGTTCAGAACCTTGATTTTCTTTTCAACACCCAGTAAAAACTTAGAAGAGAATTCAGTCAGGATTCACATTGATCACAATTCTGGTCATGCAAGTAGTGTCAGCCTAGTTTCCCTTTTTGCTTTTATTAGGTTGGTGGTGAGTTCTTGTCTTTTCTCTCTTGGGCTTGATCCTTTCAACATGGACTGAAATTCACAGCCCTGGGCTCATCAAACCCATATTGATTAAAAATATCTTAAGCCTTAGGACAGCACAAACTTTTAGGCAGCACAAAATGTGGCAGTAGGATATAAAAGATAACAGGGTCAGATTTCCCACAATATTGTATGTGGCAAGACGTGGTACGTATTAGTCTTGCAGATACTGTGGTGTTAGAGGAGAACAGGACTTTACATAGAAACCCAGGGCTGTGAGTTTGCTGGCTGAGTGCATTTTGAGGATTGCTGCAACACCAGAAAAAATAAAAAAACGGAGTGAATTTGAGCTTAGTGTTGTTAGTGAGCTTTCAGACAAGTAGTAATTATGGTTGAGGCTTGGCAGTGGAACACTTTTGAGTGTTGAAGTTACATGCATATTGACACAGGAATGATACTGAAATGCTTGTAGGAAAAGGGAGTTCTCTAGGGATGATGTTCAGTGTGAAGTGAGCAAGGAGTAAGCCTGTGGATGGTGAAAGCTGAGGCATTGAAACCTGGTGAGGACAGTTGGCATGGATCAGGGAGGCTGCGGAGAAGGCAGAGAGGATAGATAACAGCTACTGAGGGCATCCTTTCTTGAGTATTAACTGTAAAATGGAAAAGGGATGAACAGCAATTTCTTTTAAAATGAAATGTACTGTAATGCATTTATATTGTTAATGAGGAGGAGCAGGACGGGTGAAAATAGGAGCTGTCACTTCAAGAAAATGTCATCAGGCATAGAGTTAGAGGAGTTGGTGCTGGAAAGTCAATTTTCCATGTTGTTTCCCAGGTAACAGGTGAGTGTGTTGAGGCTGGGAGATGTCCAGACTGTGAAGTGGGATTTGGGGATAGAGGCTCATGTTTGTGTGTGCCATTTGTTTTGCCCTCATTTTTAAAGTTCTAAAATAGATCTCATTTCCGTTAGTGCTATATAATAGTGAGCCAAACCCAACTTTTAAATATCTTTAATTAGTTTTAAACAATCAAGTTTCTAGTTAATATATTTAAAGTAATGAATGCACCTCTCCATCCTTGCAGAAAAGGCTCAGTGGTTACCTGCAGTGAGTATGCAGGTGACTTTCACCAAAACTGATCCAAACCCCATTTCCTCTTCACCTAGACAAGATGCTTCAGTGCGGGATGTCCAAACTTTCCATCCATGGTTCTGGTGTCTTTCTGTTTTCTCTTTACTCCCTGTGCCCATCTTCATACTCCTGCAAGCTCTGGTGCAGCCTCCTGTGCTTCCAAAGCCCTGCAGCTTTGGAGAGTTGGCAGCGGTCGCCTGTCCATGGAGATCATCAGAGCTGGTGTCAATTCAATGTGGATTTAAACAAAGCTAGCCCTGCCAGGTTGGACAGAGAGTTACTTGCTTGAATTTCAAAATTTTGACTTCTGGTTTGATTCTTGCTTCAGGCATTATTTTAGATCTCTCATTTGAAGAGAAAATATCTTCCCTACCTGGCTGGAAGCCATGTCCAGGGCAATGCATTATGATCCTCACTGGGAATACCTTTCATCTGCAGAAGCTGCAGATGATGCACATACTTGTGCACATGCTCTGATAGTAAATAGCATCTGTACTTGTTATTGCTTTGTATAGTACTGAAAAGCACTTGCCACTATGGTAGGTATGGATCAGGGAAGACATAAAGCTTGTATGGGCTATATAAAACTATATACAGCCTGCTGATCATGCAGCAATGCATCTATTTTATAAACTTTGTGCTCTATTGGAATACACATTGTAAGGTCTTTGCACTGATACTGAGTTATATTAATCTGTCAACACTTGTTTAACAGTAGTGCTGTGGAAAAGATAATCCTTTTGTAAACACATCTACATCTGTATTTATGTTAGTGCAAAAGAAAACCAACACAATTTTATTAGCTGTAATGCAAATAAAAATATAAAACTTTGCCTATAAAATGCTTGGAAATCAATATTTTTTCTCTGTGAAATGCAAATCCATGCAAAGGTCTTGCTCATATTTTTTATTTACTATGAATTCAGCTTGTCTGTTAATCTAGCTCCTACTCCCACTGGGGTCATGCAGTTCACCCTACTGATAATAGGGAATAAGCTGTTTTTATTATATGCATGTGAAGTCTCTTATATAGAAAAAGCCTTCAGCAGACATTCAGTAGTGGAAAACTGTTTTCAGATAGGTTCATTGTTTTGAGAAAGGAGAATCACATAGCCCAGACGAGTTTCTCTTTAAGACTATCAGAAATAGTTATTATAATCAACATTTACAACCCCTGCATGTGGATTTTATGTATTTTGGGTTTATCAGTTGTGTACTCAGACTGGATTTGACTCTTACTGGATGCAAAGTCTAGCTCCTCGGAGGCACTTATGTTATTGTAACTGAGGTTCTCCAAAACCCCTGCATGCTCTCCCTAGGTCTGCTGATCAGTGAGCTCTGGTGTCCTTCACTTGTGACTGATATTCACGTCTGGGCTCTTCTCCCTCTTTCCCCATTTACCAGATGTCATTACCGATCCCAGGGTTCTTGGTTCAAACCTTCAAGTTATCTGCTGAATTAATTGGAATATGGACAGAACATAATTAATTAATTAATTAATTATACCTTACCTTAAATATAAATGACAATACAGTTCTCAGTGCTGTTGAAAAGGAGCTGGGATCCTGAAGACCTGATGGCTAAGAAAGTGATAATGATGCATATTTTGCATGCAGAATTGTTTATGTCTTGCAACCATTTCTAGTCACCATTTCAGCCTATACAGTACATGGACAATAAAGGTTTTAGCAGAGATGATATGAACAGAAGCATTTGTGTGATACTAATTTTGGTAAGAAAAAAGCTATTCAGTAGAGATCACTGTAGTGGACAAAAATGTCTCTCAGGACTCCTTAATATGTATTTACACAATAGACCTCATAGTACTTGAGTATCCACTCTGTTTAAGTAATGGTATTTAAAAAGTTTGATCTGTATAATGGATAGAATTTTAAAAATCTGTAGCTAAAATTTGAAAATGAATGTTTGTTTAATATGAGGCATAATAATTTAAAATTACTTCATATTTTCCTGAGATTTTTGCTGGTTTATAATGGGCAGCTGCCAGTGGGCAACATCTCAAAGAGAGTGTAACTATATACTAATAAAACAGACATTCCCAGGGCTGCTCCCTTCTGCTGTAGTGGCTATGTCCTGACTATTATTATTTTTGTTAACCTAAGTATATAGCTACATTTCCTTTTGGAAATGGTACTTGATTTCTGTTTACTTTCCAAGTTGTTTGGGAGAGGTAAGGTGGCTATAACTTACTCTAACAGTTTCGCAGCATAGAAATTGAGTTTCTCCTCCATGAATGTTTCTGGGCACGGTAAATTGTGCAGCATAGATGCTGCTTGGGATTTTCTAGAATGTTATTTTGTGTATCTTGGTATTTCTTATGGCACATTTTATTAGGGGAAGGCCTGTCTCTGTAGTCAGAAATGTTGGAGTACACCCGATGCAATCAAAACACTGCAAGGGCACAGTGAGTTCAAGTGAGTGAGCTGTGTGTGAAGAACATTGCTTTGGAGATCCTTGGTGAGCCTGCACTCACCCCTGCAGGCTGATGGAGCAGGACTGGAATGTCACAGGGTTAGTCGAGCTCATCAGACCCACTTGCTATAAACTCGTGTAACATTTGTGGTGATGACACGATCACATCTTACATCAGATAAGTTGTCATGTCTGGTGTTTTACAGTTCTTGATGACACTTAGAGGCAGTGGAATGCTGCTGTAAAAATGCTGGAGTCAGCTGAAAGTATACAGAGGATTTAGATAGGCAGAATGAGATTCCTTAAGTTGTTATTGACCAAGTCGTTGATGCTAATGCTTCTCTGTCTACAATGGCACCATGGGACTTTTTACACCCAGAAATGGTCAAGAACTTTTGCTACTTTTTTTCCTGTGAAAGCTAGCAGCTTAAATGAGCACACCAACTGTTCAGTAGTGCTGGAACTTCGGGGCAGAGTTAAGCCAGAGGAGAGAAAACAATTACTGAAGTGTCAGCAACCATTGGGCATCACTTTGGGTTCCCCCTGGAGGTCAATCTGCATGGCCTCACTGTGCAGGTGAGGTCTGTCACAGTCACAGGGCTGGGTGGTGAAATTTGCAGCAGTGTGACAGCTTAAAATAACAAAGCAATCTGTTTGAATACTGAGGGTGTCTTGGGACACACAGGAATGTGTTGTCTGTGATTTATTTCATCACATAGCTCTCCATATCAGATCTGCATGGAATTCAATTTCTTATCCTGGCATAAGCTTGTGTTGTGTATGATCACAGCAAGTAAGAAAGTGAAATCTGTTAGAATAGCTCCAAGATGCTGCATTCTTATCCACAAAAAGAAGGCTATAGTTCTTCTGAAAATTTAAACAGAAACATTTTAACCTTTGACTCTAAAGCCTTTCTAAGAAGAATCACAAATTTTCCATAATGACTAAAAGAAAATGTTTTTGTAAGATCTCCCCCTTCCAGAGATTTTTTTTTTATTTGAAAAGTACCAAATGGGTCAAAATTGAAGTGTTTAATTTTGGGAAGGCTGCCAGCATTGAGTGGAGCATTCAGACACCTCACGTCTCCATTTACCTCTAGGCTGTATCTGTTCCTGTCTCCAGGAGAGACTGCTGTGCACTGTAGGAAAAAATATTTCAACCAAATAACATTGTAAGAAAATGGAAGCTTAGAGCACTCAAACTACAGCTCCTAGGGCAGTTGCAATAGCTAGCAAGATTTCTGAGATAATTTCCCCCCTGCTTTGTTTTTTTTTTTTTTTTTTTGCATCTACCTTCCTTCCCTCCCTGCATCTAGTGAAGTCGAATTCTAGGGTAGCCTTTGCATTTTGTATACTGGCAGATTTAGCTGCTGCGTTCTTGTCACAGAACATTTAAATATTCATGCTGCCTTTAATTTTAGTGCTGAAAGACTGTAGTGGATTCGATGATGCAGGAATTTGGGCTCAGAAAATGGAAGATTTTTTAATGCTTCGGCTACGTGTGAAGATTTATCAGCGAGGCTCCAAAATGAGCAGAGCTGAACTGAAGTACTGCTTTAAATTATCTATTTCAGTAAATACACAGCCAGGATCTTAAAATGGCTAAGCAGACTGCTGGTGTCTGATATCCAGAATGTAGCTTGAAGTGCTGTTTATTCAGGATGAGAATGGGTATTATAGGTCTATACTACTACACTGTACACATATATACACATCAGCAAATTTCTTTTTCTGAATTGCCAAAATTAAGGTTAACAAAGAAACATTAAAAATTATCTTACAGTTATTCTGGGTTGGATTTAATTACATTTAAGGGAATTTAAATGATTTATCTGTGTTTCTTACTTCCTTGTGTACTGGCAGTAGGCAGCCTGTCCCCTCACTGCCAGCATCTGATTAATTGGTCTCTTGCTCTATCTGTTTTCCTTTTTGTTTATGTATAACTTACTCTAGTGCTTTCCCTTTTTAATATGGTAACATCAAATTTGTTTAAGGTCTGTGAACTAATGTGGATTAAAAGTCAAACAGCAGCAGTCCTAATACATAATTGATCTACCAGTAGGCCACAAAGAACTGATTCTGGTTCTTAGATAGGAAATGTCTTTTTTTGTCCTATGCTGGTAGTTTGAGGTCTTAAATCTATGTTAAAGTGAATAGGCTACTGGAAATTGCCAAATTATCCATGTTAATAATTTTTTTAAGAGATTAATTTGCTATTTGAAGCATAATGATTTTTAGACATAGATGCTGACACACATGCACTCTGACACATTCTTTTTAGATTTCAATGCAATTCAGTTCATTGGCGATTGAAGATGTCTTATGTCTAGAAAATGTGGTACATTTTGAGTCTGTATCTGCATCCTGCTGTGACCCCACACCTGTTAATACCTAACAGAAGATATTGCTTGCTTAAACTATTTTTTTTGTACAGGTGCGAGAGCTTTGTGACGTGGTCTCAACAACAGCATCCATTTGTGAATGGATAGGTTGGAAGAGGCCGTGTCTGCTTATATTAACATTGGCTCTGATTTTATTCCAGCTTGTCCTGTGTTGCTGAGGAATGACTCTTGACTGTTCAGTTAAGCGGCGGTAGAAGCTTGTTCACGGTTTAATGTTTAATGATACTCTCACTGAAGTGCGGAGTTTTGTATTTCCAGCCTCCCTCCGAGGTCCGCGCGGTGGCCGCAGCAGGGGCGGCCGCGGGGTTGTGGCACTAATGGCAAGCACGGCACGGCACCGCCTGTGCTGCTCGTGAAGGGAGCGAGGGACAGCCAGCAGGGTGCCTCTGCCTTCCACTGAGGCCACTCACGCGTGCCATATGCCATCATCCCTGCACGGGGCGTTTAATTCTCTGCTTGGCATCAACCACTAGCGCAGGAGTGACAGGAGAGGGGGAAAGCAGAAAATTCCAGCCACGCTGTAGAAGAGGGTTGCGAATCAGAATGTGGCTAAATCAGAAAAGTAGAATGGAAGGCAAGGGAAGTAGGATCTTTTTGCATAAATTCTTAAGCTCCCTGTAAAAAGTGGGTTACACAAGTCTAGTATATTGCATTGCACTTAAGATGCTATAATTTGCGTTTTAGCAGTAGAACAATAAATATTTTGCAATCTCTATTTATAAACACCTGAAGATGTTACATATGTAAAAGCAATATCTTTGTAAATAATGCTATATTTAGAAAAAAGACATACTTTCAGATGTAACCACCCTTTGTTAAGCTGCTAGCAGCTAAGAGCAGAGCAGCAAATTGTCAGTTTCAAAATGGAAATTGATCTTCTTTCCTAGAGGTGTCATTAATGAATGGAGTTAATTTTATTATTGCTGATTTTCCCTGTGAGCTGCCTGTGTTGCCCATCTGACAAGGTGGGCTCACTGATGGGTGCCAGAATGGGGGAGGCAGCTCATTCCCAGGTTTTGGAAACTGAACTTGTTCAGTGTTGAGCAGATAGCTTGTTAGTGAATATAATACATTTTGGAATCCTGGTTCAGAGAGTATCATTCATGAAATGTCAGGGTTTGCAGGTAAGGTGAGCCTTAGTTCAGGTGGAGTAATAAGCCTATCACATTTTTGACTAACACTTGTTAAGATGAGTGACTTCAGCCAAGCCAAGAATCGTGAGTAACTTGCATAGGGTAAATATTAACGTCTACCAGCAAATATTTTTTTAATTGCCTTTGAGGAGTCTATCATCACTGGTTACTTCTACTAGTTAGAAATTTCAAAAATAGCACAACTTTGATGAGTAGTTTGAAGAATACCAGGTAAAAAGACTACTTAACCTCAGTGATTTTAGACTCCATTTGTTTAGAACTGTATGCTCTTATATGGTTTTCTTATGTTCAGAAGGACCCTTCTGTGTTTCAGTTTGTTCCCATAGCCTCTGATCACTGGGAACCACTGAAGTGAGAAGCTGGCTCCAGCTTCTTAAACTCTCCCTTCAGGAATTCATGTCCATTGCTGAGGTTTCCCTGAGTTTCCTCTCCTCCATGCTGGACATTCCCAGCTCTCTCATTCTCTGTCCGTATGAGAGGTGCTCCAATCCCTGAGGCATTTTCCTGGCCCTTTGTTGCACTGTGTCCAGTATATGTCTGTCTGCTTTGTCCTGGGAAGCCCAACAAAGGACCCCGCATTCCAGACAGTTTGAGAGTTGAGTTATTTTTTCTGTGGGTGTCCATAGGATGTGAACTGAGGCTACTGTGGTGTTTTCTCACTGAGAATACATTCACATGGGTTCCCCTTTTATCTTAGCAAGAAGACATCTACATTTCTGGTTTTGATCTCCCAGCTCCTTGCACATGAATTTCCAAGAGTTTCAAAAAGGGGATTTTAGGAGAGATACTACCATCACGTTTCTTCATTACTGGCATATCCTGATAGCACAGCAAAAATATTAGCCTTGTCCTAGTTATGTATGGTAAAACATGTAACTATTTATTTTCCCAGTTGTTGTGAGTCTCCAGTTTTTACTGGAAGATTTCCTCTGTAGAAGCTAGCACAGAAACACCCATGCCTATATGGCTTTACAAAGACAGGGGGTTGATATCTGAAGTTAGAATTCAACAACAGTGATTTATGGTCCTCTAGGGTAATAACTTTAATGACAATTCTTGCTCAAACAATATTGAAACTCCCTGGACACCCAGGCACATATTGCATGGAGTCATTTAGGAGTGCAGAAGAAGAGGGCAGCTGAAGTTAGCATGTAGGAAATCATATCTTTTCAAGCACCTTTGTAAAGATAAAGTGTAGCTGAGCAGTTCAGACTAAGGCTTTCTTTAAAGCTGAAAGGCTGAAATAAATCTTCATTCTGTACTATGACAAAGATATTTGAACACTTTTTGGAACTGGAAATAGATTTGTCCTGTGGGGAACTGACCTCTTGAAACTATGTATGCTGCATAGTTCATGATACCTCTACTCTTAATAAAATATAATACTTATTAATGGATCTCAAGTCAGTTATTCAATTTCCTCAGTAATTTAAAGCTTAATTATACTGCATTCTAGATCTCAGTGGCTGTCCTCAGCTGATTTTTCTTAAATCACTATAACTCCAATTTTACGGTTCAGTTCAATTCTCAGGACTGTCATTTGCATGGAATGACAGATTAAAATTGGATGGCTAAAATGATTATGGCTCTTAGTGCTTATTGCATTGATGGAGATTGATTCTTCATTGTATAAGGAAACACATGGCTCATGAAATAACTCTTGAAACACTATAGTTTTCAGTTTATTGTATTGTGGCAAATTTAAATTACAAAGGGTTAATCCAGTTTTAATGCATCTTGTCTGAAACCGAGAGTTGCATTTTTGGAGGAGCTTTGAAAAATAAAATTCTAGGCACCAGTTTAGAAGTTCTCCATTTCCAGAAAAATGAAAAGAGAAAAAGTGAATGTTATGGTAGGAGAAATGGTATCATTCAACTCAGTGTCTTGCTGGCACCGGATAGCTATGCAGTGCTATTTGAAAACATGCATTTTTGCCTCTGTGCAGGACCTTTTTTCATCTTATATGTCTGCAGACCTGTGCACCCCATTGCCTGGACACAGACTAGATTCAGCAAATCAGATGAGCTTCTTGCAAATTCTGATAGAAGTCAATCCTGAACTGAAAATCCTTAGGCTGGGTCAGGTCCTAGGAGATTGTCAGCTGGAATGATATACGAAATTACATGGAAGATGTAAGATTTGGTATTTATTTACCCTATTTGAGTTTAGGTCTGCAAAATCAGTCTTGATATGTGACTGTAAAATATGGGTCCTCCATGCAGGAATACTTTATATTTCTCTTTCCCTGCCTTTCTGTGAAAATTTTGGAAAGGGGCTAGAGTGGGAACAAGATGAATGTTTTTCTCTTGTGCATCATAGTAATATCTTGATATCTCTCCCTGAATTAATTTTTTATTTAATCTCTTCTGCACCTCACTTTTATCTTATTTCTATGGTTTCTGGCTTGCTTTGTTTCTTTCAATCCTCATTTTAACATTATTCTAAAATATCCCTTTGTTCCCAGGTGATGTTTAAACTACTTATATTTGAAAGTGGTCAGGTACAGGGAAGGGAGGGTGGTATCTGATAGCTGCTAATGCTCCTCTTTGAAATTACCTCAGGCTTTCTGCATGATGAGAAGCATCTTGACAGTAATCCTGTGGTCAGCAGTTTGGCAGAGACCAAGGGCTGTTTGGACAGTCTCACTGACAAAAAGAGGGTGAGAGGGTGACTTCAGGACAGGAGTGGTACAAGCTGAGATGCTGGTGTGGCATTTCAGCTCTTGCTGTGTAGTTCCTGGCCAAAGTCTTCTGCCTTCAGGAACTGGAGTATGGAATCCTTTATGGACAGTAATTTTCCATGTTATTTTTATTCCACCAGCATAATGAAAGTATTGCTACTGTATTTATGCACAGCAGTTTGCAGTATAGTGTTTTTTTCTCTTTGTAGTCTTAATCTAGTAAGACATACACAAGCTGCCTGGAAAACAGACTTTTTTTTTCTCCCTGTGGGAATTTCCATAGAAGAAATCACCATCTGATAATTGTCTATTGTAAAGAATGGTTTTCATCACAGGGTAGAAAACAGAATAGAAGAACCTACTTCTGACCTCCTCCTTCTTCTTTTTCTGGCTTTGTTGATTTGGAAAATAGCATCAGGCTGTAAAAACTTTTGCCTTCCTTTCCCCCTTTTTAATATATCACATTCCAAATTAAGTGTTAGAAAAGAGGCAGTGCTGATAGTTGAAAACAGTATTGTCCTTGAAAAACAGCATTTTTCATTTGTTCTTTAAAATTAAAGCCTTAATTTTCAAAGTTTAAAGTAAACAAATAGGGCAGGAACCAATGTTCAAAACCCCAAGTCCCCATCAAAATGAAGAAAAATTTCTAAAACAATTTCACAATTTCCAATTAAACTTTTTTTAAAGAAAGGTTAAAACCTATTGAAGGTAATTTGCAAAGAAATAAAGTAATTTCAAATTAAAATGAAGGTTTTACACAAAATACTTCCTTTATCAAGCCCACCTAATTAAAAATTGAGGGTGATATAATCCCTTTATCCAAACAGTGAAAGCACAAAATCTATGTAGGTTTTAAATTTTATTATATTTATATATAAACATGCAGACGCATATGGTCAAATGACTTTTAAATCCCACCTAATTAATTTAAACAATATATAATTTTTATGAGTAGCATATTGAAATGAAAGGTGGACGACTATTTGAAATTAAAACAGATACTTCAATAAAAAAAGCAATATCCTCACTGGATGGATACCATCTCTCTTCTCATTTCATTCAACTTAATGTATTTCTATATAAGCTGTAAGATAAAATGACTAATAGAAATGAGAAGGACTGCCAAAAGTCAAATTGCTTCACTGGAAGCTTCTTAGCAAAATGACAACATCCAGTTCTAGATAATTAAATCTTATTTTGTAGGAATGTCACTGCATGATGTTAATTTGCCTTTAGGTACTGTGCTTTTGGTTGAACACAGTAACAAAAATTTATTTGGGCACTTTTTGTTTGTCTTAGAAATGGCTCAACGTTGTATAATAAAAATGAAAAGCTGAGACTAGAAGAGAACAGTACAGAGGGAAATCACTAGTGCAGCTATTCCAGGGGTCAGGCAAAATGTCACCTCCTGAGACTTCTTTTTTGCATCTGAACCTCCAAGAGGCTTAACAGAGAGGTACGGAGGGAAAGTCTCCTGTTGTTAGACAACCTGAAGCTTAGCTTCTGCAGAATTTGCTAATTTTCTCAAAATGAGTTAGGATGCTAATTCCCTGCCAGTCTTGTTGCATGTTTGGTGATTCAAAGCTGTCTATCAGCTTCCAATCTAGCTGTGTTCCTGGTCAGCTTTCCCTCTTTTGTTTCAATATTGTTCTTTGTTTTGAAAAGTTCTTTCCTCACCTGTTATTTATTCTCCCTAGTGTGTTTAACGTCTGTGTCCTTTAAAAACATCCAACCCAAATTATTTTAGATGCCAAAGAGTCACTTTCCAGTCTCCGAATCATCCAATCCTCACCACTGGTTCCAGTCATGTCTTGATCAGTCAGGTGATCAGTCTTGATATAAAAGTTTATTTGTTTTAAGGCATTGCAAGTATTCATGTAGAGTGCTTGGATGCTGGCAGGAAGCTTGGTATTAGGAATGCCTTGTTCTTTCCTACCTTTGGTGAAAGTCACAGTTTGGTAGCAAGACAGGCATCCTTTCCTGATGTAGATGACAGTGACTCTTGGCTCCTCTGGTGGTTCAGCTTTTGGATACAAAGGATGTGAACTATTCC
This sequence comes from Thryothorus ludovicianus, assembly GCA_013397245.1. Taxonomy (NCBI): domain Eukaryota; kingdom Metazoa; phylum Chordata; class Aves; order Passeriformes; family Certhiidae; genus Thryothorus; species Thryothorus ludovicianus. The sequence goes on along the minus strand of VZTB01008899.1, from coordinate 195,498 downwards.
TTCTAGTCAGAGACTTTTCTTTCCATGAGTTTCCATATTCTTCTCTTTACATGCTAAAAATTAAATATAGTTGTGGTGCATTTTGTAGCAGACAGAATGTTTCAGTTTCTTTCTAGTGGAGCTTTCTGTTATAAAGATACTATTTTGGTTCATTATAATAAATTTTTTTCCTCCCTGAAGTGCTTGACTTTTAGAAAAGCTAAAGGAGGACTAGTATATTATCTTCAGGAATAAGTCTTAAGTCACGGTTAAGATATTAATAGTTTTGTATGCTTTCTTTGAATGAAGATATAGCTGTTGCAGTTTTGACTTTGTAACCTCTTGTTGTCTACAGATGCTACAGCCTGAATTTATCAGAGCACTCAAATGCAGCCTGAAATAAAGGCTGTGAGTGTATTCATTATGTTTGTCTAGACTGTCCTTTGAAGGATGTCTCTAGACTGTCTGCAAGAACAGTTTCACTGCACATAAGGACAGCAAACCCTCAGAAATAACCCCAGAGCACACATACCCATGCACTCTCTCGGTGTTAATATGTGGCAAGGTGTGTCCAGGCAGGCTGTTTGCTGTAGATGTGCAGCACACTTTTAAGGCTCTCTTGACAATGGGCTGCCAGAGCACCTTTGGGCACACAGTGGTCTCAGCAGTTTCTGAGACTATACTTCTGAAAGCTGTGCAAACACATTTGATTACAGTATTGAGTTCAGCTAGGAGGGCTGCTTCATTAAAAGTAGACTTCAGAGATTTAAATGTAGACACGATGCTCAAGGAGTGAAGAATGCTGTGGCCTTTAAGAAGTTCTTTGATATTTTGCATTTGGTAAAGATAAAAGAGATGGGTCATTTTTATGGTATGATAACAGTCCTGACACCATTAAGAAGACTCACATTGGTTTTCAGTAGGAATTTGGCACTTTTTTAAGTACTGTTAAAAATATCACGTACTGATTTTGCTGTTACTGTACTGTAAGAGTTCCTGCTGGCCAAAGTGGAGCAGGAGACCCTCTGTGAAACCCTGAGAGCTGGTCCAGAGCCTAGCACAGGGTGGGATATGGTGTCTGGCAAGTGGAAACCTGGCTTCTTAGAATGTGCCAAGGGTGGTAGCAGGCAGCAGCATCTGGGTCCTTGGAGAGGAAGCTTGTAAAGATAGTTTGTGTAAATTATGTTTGGCAGAGAGGTTAAAATTGCTGTATTGTGAATCCATAGAACCATTTTATGAGAGATGGAAACCCAGTGAGGGATCGTTCTGTGATGCTACCGCTGCACTGGTAGTCCCTCAGTGCTGCAGACAGTAGTGTAGGCATGTGCCTCTGCCTTGGCTGCCTGCTTTTGTCACTTACAGGCTTGGTGTCACGGGGCCTGTGGTCTCTGATGGTACCTACTTGCTTGTCTGTGTCTATGGCATGGCCGTGTCACAAACCGTGCTCATCAGAGACAAGAAAAAGTTGTGTTCTGCTGCTGAAACAGTCAATGTGAAGAAAAATCCACCCACTGTGTACACATAATTAGTTCTTTTTTGCAGTTTGGTAATACTCCATCAGATTTATTACTTTTCCAGTCAGAAGCGCAGCTCACTTTACAGCTGATCTCCATTTCTTACTGTTTTCTGGCAAGAGATTCCTTTTACTTAGAATTCATATGATTCATGGGTTACAGGCTCATCTGTTGAAGTACAGTATGTCTGCAGAGGCAGTTGTGACTGCCACCATGCTTGTAACCTAATCTACATAAAACCCCAGAAGAATCAGTGATATGAAAGAAATTCCTACCTGCTGTTTGTGTAGGATGACCATCTGTCTGGCAAATCCCCATGTGGAAATCAGGTACATCTGAGAAGAGCAAGACAACCTTCTGACACCTGTTTCTCCAGCAGATGTAGTTGCTTATTCTGCTTTTTTGTTTTTTCAGTAGGTGTTTTTGAGATTTGCTTTTGGATATACTTTCAGAAGCTTTTGAATACTAGTCCATGCGCTGTGTACATTTCAGGATCATTTTGACTAAATCACCCTTTCTCTTTTTAGGCACAAATTTTTGGGGGTCCTAATTGCACCTCAGGAAGTGCTTCTGAATTTGGGCACCTCAGTTCAGTCACAGAGACTGATATATACTCCTCTTCCTTAGCTCCAAAAAATGCCTTCAGAATGTCTGAGAAACACTGAAACAAACTGAATTTTAAGATCAAGTGGCATCTTCTATTTGAGGATCATTCCAGATATATTCGTGATCCTTCATGTAAATGGTTTCCTTGATGCAGGAAAATATAGTAGACATGTCAAAGTGGTACTTTTTAAGAATAATTCTTTTGTCTACTGGAAATTTTACATCTTTGAAAAGATACAGAGCATTCTGAGGCCACATTAGAGTACAAATGCCGTTGGCAGTCTGTTCTGAATCTGTGTTTGTACATGTCAGTTTGCCTATTGAGACCTTATTCACAAATTGTCCTCAGTTTCTCTATGAGTCTCAGCTCTGTTGAGATTTCTCCAGCTCTGAAAGTGTGATCTTTTGTGCATGGTATGCAGCATGGAGCATTGGACTTCTTTGCTGGAAAACCAGCTGTGATAATCCAAATAAACACAACCTTCTGTAGATGAATTGTATCTCCTGTAACTAAAGGTTAAAGTGTCATCCGGGCATTTATCCTTCCTAATGGATTTGTTGGATCACTATGATACAAACATAATTTACTACCTTTTGCATATCATAGCTGTGTCTTCAGAAAGGTGCTTGGGGATTTAAATACTGAATAGGGTGAATTATGTGTCAAATTATCAACCATCCTGTTTGACATTTAGTTAGTGGTGACAGGAATTGGGTATTTAGCAGAATGAGGCTTCTGCTGCAATCTTTTGATAGGATTGTTTTCTTTTAAAGCTGCTGTAAATCAAAAGTTTCTGGAGAAGAGCTGCAAAACAGTCCATTGATTGCATTGACTGTTGGGCTCTGGCCAGCCAGCTGTGAGTGGTGGGTGTTGTGGTTGTCATCCTCCCTGTAAATTATTGTCAAGGTACTGCCTCCTGGATGGAAAATCCAGCAAGTTGTTACAATTTGAAGGCAAGAGGTACCTGGCTGTAAAGAGCCCCTGGGATAGGCGCGCCTGACAGGACATGAATGGCTCACTGGAGAGGAGTAAGCGATTCGTACTTCATTATTCCCACAGGTCTAAACACATCTGCAGAACTAAAGAGGTTCGGTGGATATTCAGGCAGTTGCACTTTGAAAAAGTATATTCCTATCTGGAAATATTCCATGAAAGATTTCCTTCCAGCAGTTTCTGCCTTCCTTTTGTGACAGTTCTTGATTGGCTGGAATAGTTTATAATTCTTGGCCATTTTGCTGGTGTGTGCTGTTATGACCCTATGCTTCAAGTGGCACTTTACAGATTACATCCAAGCTGCTGGGTGCTTCTATAGGGCTTCCTCTCTTGTCTCCAGAGGAGACTAAGTAGTTCTATTTGCACAAAGCCCCATGTCAGACCATTTGATTGCCTCTTTTTGAGCCTTTGACCCCAGTGGCACAGACCTGAGGTTGCCTTTATTGTGTCCATATAGAAGGAGGAAGAGAGGAGGAAGAGTAGGAGGTGTAGCTGGAAAGGATGTCCTTGTTTGTTAGCTCTATGGTCAAACAGGAGTTGTTACTGCTGTGTGGAACCTGGTTTTGATCTAAGGGACCACCATGGCTGCCTATGCTGTTGAATTAAGCTTCAAATGAAAGCCATTGGTTTAGTCTGTATAACTAAGAGAACTATGTAAGTCTGTATAACTAAGAGAAGGGTCTTCACTGAGGAGGTTCTGGCATAAGCCGTGAAAACAAAGGGGGACTTGCATCAACTGCACCTGTTTACACCTCTCTCCTCCTTCCTCAGTGGTGCAGCTCTGGGAGACATAGGATCTGACTTATTGCATTATTTGTGCATATGATCAACTAGGCAAAGACAAAATGAGGACAATGCAAGGAATTTGGCAATTGTATTCCAGGACAGAGTGGCTGCCCTCCTCAAACTGCCAAACCCTCTGGCATATTCTCTCAACTTAGAAACTGAAAATGCATATCAGAATCTTTTCCTGGTGAGTTATCTGCCCCTTGTGATTTTCAGCAAGAGAGAAAGAAAAACCATTGCTTCAATACAGATATGCTATCCTTACATTTGAGTTCCCGGAAGGCCTCTGACTATGTGACAAGAATTACTGTCAAGGATATTGTATAACAGTTTATGCATAATGTTTAATGCAGTCTCAGTTTTATGAAATATGGATAATATTGGGGACATTTTGAATAGTAGTTTAGATTTACTCTTTCTTTTTAAGGTGGAGACGAGGGACATTTTTAATGCTCTTCAATGACACTAGAAGAGTTGAGATTTTTACTATTAAAAATGAATAAAACCCATAAAGTGGAAAAGGGAAAAATACATGGCATAGATGGATTATGGGCCAATAATAAATGTTTAAAGCATTTCTGAAGGTTAGAAATGTTGTGCCTTTATTTGAATAGCAAAGCTATCTCAACACACTTCCTCCACGTTAACTCTGTCTGAGGTGTGTTGCTCCTTGGTGTGGAAGCTTGGAACTCAACTGAGAGCACGCACTTTTGAATAATTTTTCTTCTTGTTAAATATTTCTTATTAAGATGAAGGCATACAGAAAAAGAAAAAAAAAGGTGTTTAATGCATGTTCTACATATGTTAAGAATCAGCTCAAATTGTATGCATTTGTGTTGTGACACACAGGACAGCTTTCCAGCTCGGTTTGGAGGAATACATTTCGTCAATCAGCCGTGGTATATCCATGCCCTCTACACAGTTATCCGGCCCTTTCTAAAGGAGAAGACGCGAAAAAGGGTATTCTTCTTTTTAATTGTCCATTTCCTGGCACTTGTCATCAGCAGAGGCATCATACCCTAACAATATAGATTAACATGAGAGATCAGCTTGCTATTGGTGGAAAATGTTTAAATATATCTGTGTTGTAAAGGGTACCTTCAACTGTTTTAGAAACTTATACAACATTATCCTTTAAGGACACAGTCAAGCAGTGCACTTAAATGTATTTTAAAACGTAAGCATATGCTTGCTTCTGGGGGTGATATAAAAGAACATTACAGTTTCTATTAAGATTGTATTAAATTCCATTCTCTTTAGTTTCTTTTAAAGTTATTTGTATCTTTCTTTTAAAAACAGAGTTAGTGACTACAAAGTCCTCTGCTAGTGTGATTTCCTTGACATTAGCATGAGCTAAAGTACCCATCTGGCATATAGTAGTATTAGTTTGCAAATACTAATTTGAATGAAAGCCAATAAAAAAGAATTTGTGTGCATGCATCTGTGCATGAGCATGAGCAGCCTCCGAGATGTTGCTGAATTTGTACCATTTGCATCAGTGCAATTAAATTAGAGCTTGGTGATGATAGCATATAGAATGATATTATTTCTGTAACAGGAACTTTGTCATCCAGGAAAACACAATCAACATCATGTACGACGGCACTACAAATAACATGATTTTTTTTTTTTAATGGAATCAGCTCCCTAAGCAGCTCTGTATTTTTTCTCCTCAAACACACTCTGCAAGGCCACAATGATCCTTGGTGTTGAGCTGGTTTTTCCGACAGATTATGTTTGAGAGGCCTCTGATATTTACAGATTTTGAACTATAGATCACAAAGCCTTTTATGTAATGTTTGTTATAAATATGCAAATGAAGCCCCATTTTGCAGAATTCAGTTGCACTCTGTTGACTGCAGCTTCTGCAAAGAACATTGTAGTGCCAGATATGTCTGAGGCCTTTTCAACTCAAGTGCTGCATATGCATTACTAGGGAGTAAAGTGCAGCTCATACGTGAGTTACAGCATTAAAAATAAGTGACAAGGCAGTTGAACATGGAGGCTTATCTGTTAGCATCTACATTTTTATTTAAACACCTGAATCAATGGCATATATTTTCAGAAATGCTGACTTTTTACAACTGTTTTTTTTGTCAATACTGAATACCTATAAAATGTAGTCAGGTGGTTAAATATTGATTTACAGTTCTAAACTTAGTGTCAAAATGTGAAAGTTATGACCAGCACATAAAATTTAAAACCAGCTTTCAAAAAATAATCAGATGCAGAACAAACGATTAGGGATAAGAAAACCCAAACCCAAGAGAATTCTCTTTAGATTTTTTTTTATCAGGCTTACTATTTATTCATTGAATTATTATGTTTCTTTTAATTTGTCATGTAGATTTGTAACTGATAGTTATATTCAGATAAAAGCAGTACTAAGCATATATAAAAACAATAGCTGAGAAGTGAAACAGTTAGCTATAAAGGCACCATAAAGCAAATAACTCTCACCATTAATGAATGTTCTTTCACAAAAGGATGACTTCCTTTCTGAGATGCAAAAAAATCACTGGTTTTGCATGGTCATATTAGCTTTCCTGGGTCCACAGGTGACTGGAAGGTGGTCTGAAGTAAGCAATAAAAGACAAGCGTATATTTGCTCTTTGTCTTTCTGCCTTTTGAATTTAACTCTTATAAATCATGCTGAAGATATATCTGCCCAGAGGAGTCCCTGCAAGGTGAAGTGAACAGGAAAGATCTCTGAGGGGAAACACTGAAGTTGAACATAAACATAAATACAAGAATTTATATTACGTCATACTAATATACAGATATAAAAATGTAAGGCATATATGAATATCAGTCTACCAAAACATTGATGAAAAATATCAAATAGTCCATCAGCTATTTCCTCTGTGTTGTCACAGGGATTATTTTACGGTTATTAATTACTTCACATATTGTCATGTATAAATGGCAGTCACTGGTATGACTAGATTAAGAAAATATTTCCAGCACTGTTATCATTACACTACACAATTTGTCTTATTTATAGAACTCATGGCTGCATGCTGAAAGTCAATATATATTCCTTGTTGTATATAGTGAATATTATTTTTATTTATTTATTATAATCTTAATTTATTCACTTAATTCACAGAATTAGGGAGAGCAATTGACAAGAGATTAACAAGGTTTGTCTATCTAATATTCTGTCCATCCAGATGCCAGACACCAGTTCTTACCCTCCATAAGTCCCTTTCCCTGCAAATATTTTAAGTTATTTATGCCTTTAATCACTTTAGAGATTTCTGAATGTAGTATGGCCATGCTTAAGGCAGAGGTGATGTGATTCTTCCTTTGCACCTCTGTTGGCCCAACACAACCAGAATGTTTAAATTGTACAATATCCTCCTAATCATGATGATGTCATTTGGGCTTTGATGTTTTTTGGTGATACTGCTGTGTTTTTACCTGCATGCATATACACAGATATTCCTGCATGGTAACAACCTCAACAGCCTGCATCAGCTCATACACCCTGAGATCCTGCCTTCAGAGTTTGGAGGAATGTTGCCCCCCTATGACATGGGGACCTGGGCAAGAACACTGCTGGACCATGAATACGATGATGACAGTGAATGCAATGTGGACTCCTACAACACTCCTGCAAAGGATATAGAAAAGGACCTTTCTCCCAAATCCATGAAAAGGTGAGTTAAAGATGCTGTTGTCTTCTAGTACTGCCATAAGGTTAACATTTGTCTTTTTCCTCCTTTATGAAGCCGTAGGTAGTTCAGTCTATTATATAAGAAGACAATTGGGGTTTTTTTTTCCCCTTTCTTAAAAAAATCAAGTGTTGATGAGAGATCATGGTTTTGATTATTACCCATGTGAGCTGTGAAATCAGTGCAGCTGATTATTTCTGTGGTGCCATATAGGGCACTGACTTTGGAATAAGCTGCTATCTCACCTTAACCTACAATGCTTACTGGAGAAACAGTGCTAACTGGAGTGAACTTCTATGCAGAGGGTAAATTTGAGTCAATTATCTTTCTGGGTGGTATTAGCTCTTCCCCATCTCATAGCCCACTGCCTGGTATCCACCAGCCTGTAAGTGCCAGGACATTTACAACATCTGAACCATCAGTCACAGTGACTTCATGCCTGAGAAAATATGAGGAGAACCAGGACCAAAATCAGTGCCAATTGTTTCACTCAAGTCTGGTAAACATCCTGGCATTCTGATATTCTTTGAGAAGGTACAGTGTAATTGCTTACTGCATTTTACCATTCAGAATAAAGTGTAGGAAGAGCTTAGTTACCTCTCCAGTAACTATGGAAGCAGTGAGGTCATTAACTTGGAAGGGGTGAATCTGATCCAAGCTTGTCACGGCAGTAGGAGAGAAAAGGGTAAAGATTACAGCTGTGATAGAAAAGGTAGCAGAAAGGGCAGCAGAAAGGGCAGCAAAAGTCAGAGTGCAGCTCATAAGGGGCAGGCCTAGCAATGGATGAGAAAAGAACAAACAAGGCAGAAAACAATATATAAAGTCATTAAAATTAAGTTAGGATATGCTAGGCTGGGAACCCAGTTTCAGAGACAGCATGCGATGCAAAAGGGAAAGAAACTCTAGAAACAGATCAAACAGGATAAAATATTTTTGGATTTCTCAGCCAGGAAGATGATTCTGGCTGGAAAATATTGCCTAAACTCGGAAGGACAGTGTGGTTTAAAAGGGAGATATTTTTGTGGAAATAGAGGAAACAAGATTGCTATAGGAAATAAAAAAAGAAAAAAAGAAAAAAAAATAGTAAAGTTTAAGCATTTTCTGTTGAAAAAACCCTCCACTCTATTGAAAGTGGGAAATAGCAAGAAACTGGATGGAAATGGTCTAGGATAAAAAGTTAAAAATGGTTCTGAAACCGTATGACATGGTGCTGGAATGGCTGCAAACCTGGTCTCAAATTCCCAGTGAAGGAGCTTTGGCCATAAATTCCCAGAGCCTCCAAAATCTGCAATGCCCAGATATATGAAACCAGGATTGTGTAACTAACAAAATTAATGGAGAAAATGGGACAGACAAAAAGAGCCAGAGGAGGGGAAAGGTGAGCAATACACTTAAATATGATTTACAAGCAATAAAAGAATTATGAGACAATGAAGAAGCTGTCTTAGACAGAAGGATGGGATTAGGGAACTGAAATACAGAAGTCTGCTGCAAAATGATGTTGTGAGAGTAAATAACTTCATCCAAGGGTGCAACAAAAATAAAAAAAAAAGAAGAGAAAGACTGTGACAAGTCCTTTTTGAGCAGAGTTTTCCAGATTGTCCTGGGCAAGCCTATTATTAGGTGGAAAACCAGCAAGTTGACCAGATTATTAATTCCTTCTCAAATAATTTTGTTCTCATTTAATTTGTTATTGAAAACTCTTTTCATACGGTATTACACTTCAGGGTAAGCTTCAAATTGACATTCTTTCAGTCTGGGTGAACTAACACAGCAGGAAACCTAGTGCAGAAAATAAACATATTGAAATCTGTATCTATATGATATTATGCTAAAATTTCTTCATCTTCTATTAATTCTTTCTCAGTTAGCATGCCTCCAGCATCTGCTGGAATCCTTGTTCCCTGCTGCTGGACATAAAAAATACTAAGTAGATTTACTGTGTTAGTACTAAGACTGACAGAAAGTCCTAAGACTTCAATGTATTAAGTGCACAGACTGTTAAAAAACAAATAGAAAATTTAAGATAAAACAGATAAATTCTATTTCATTAAAAATTAAACTTGGATTCAGCAACTGTTAAGTTGTTTCTCTCAGTTTAAATCCATAGTCAGTCTGATATGTTAGTGCAGAAGATTTTTAACATATAAGAAACCATGACTAAGGCAATGAAAAGTGCTTAGCCTAGAATTAATTTCACAAACATCTAGCAGATCTCCAACAATTATCTTGTTTAATTTGGCTTACCATTTTGAAATTAGTTTACTGTCCTGAAAGAATGTCCTTTTAAAACCAAAATCCCACTGAGAATTCATTTCTTTCTCTGCTTATTTTTTGCCCCCAATGTGAACCATTGACATTCCTCCAGATCTCCTTGAATTTTTGGTGAATTGGATGACCTCACCTTGAAAGGAAGGCTGGTAGTGAGGAGGATGATGGAGATAAGGAGGAATGAATGCCACCTGTAGCACAGACCCCGGAGGGAGAATTTGTTTATGTCATCTGGCAACATTGCAGCTGCCTCAGCCGTCAGGTTTAGCCTGTGGCTGTGCTCACCCGTGGCTGTCATCCTGAGGCACCCAGCTGGAGTCCTGCATCCTCTTCTCATCTAACCCAGCAGGGCAGGTGTCTGTGCTGATAAACTTTGCAGAGCAGCTGTGGTTTGGTTCCTCACCTCTGCAGTGGGACTTTTTAGTATAACTCGGTCTCATTGTGTTTTCTCAGAATGTATTCAGTAATGTTTGTAAGGTTATTTGGGAGATGTAGGTAGAAGAGAAGGAGCTACAGACTTAAATGTTTTTCCTTTCACATACCTTCATTTGTGAATTGCTGCTGAATGGAATGAATCATAAATTTCTGTTAAAATCTGAGTGCAAACTATTTCTCCTTCTTGGCATTTGGGCATCCGAGCTTACAAAGCATAGATCAGGATTTCTGCAGTTCAATTTTTACACCTGACTTGGCATTGGGGATTTTGGAGGCCCTGGGAATTCACTGGAGGCCAGGTTTGGAGCCATTCAAGCTCCCCTTCGGTTTTCCCTGATGAGAACTGGAAATCCTGTCTGCTCAGTCTGGCAGCCAAGGAAAGGCTCAGTCTTAGCACTTACATCCAGTTGGCAAACCTTTGAAGTTAATTTGCTTCCACAGCAATTTTTATCATGATGAACTGGATTTTCCATGAGTGCAGCTTCCCACCAGCAAATTTTCAATCAGCTTTGCATTGGTACAGTACATTGTGAAGATTTAAAAAAAGCATTTTTAATTCAGTGGTTTAATTTTCTGCCTGAGGAACTGACTAGTGTTCAGGGTGAGTATTATTGTACACTTTTAATTTAAAAAGTTTAAATTATGCTTATCACAAGAGAGAAGACAATATTTTTACAGCTTTTTTTGGTGATTTTAGTATTAGTATGAGAATGGGACAAATATTATTAGAAAATATCCTTGTGTCTAAAGTTTTCACAAGCTTTAAGTCAGATGATTTTTCTTGTGTTTTTGTAAGTTTTCTTTAGATATTTTTGAGAAGGACCTCAACAGTTTCATTCATTGGTTTCACTGGATAATGCCAGTTTATAAGAGGGGAGGATTGACTCCATATGCTTGTCTTAGGAAAGAGTGGAGTTTGTAATGGTTTTTCTCTGCACGGTAGCCTTGTAAATGGTCAAATCTGTACCAAGGCTGCAGGCACAGTGTGCTTCCACTGATCAAAAATAGATGCCTGCATTTTAGAGATGTACACATGCTCTTTAGTCAACTCAGATCCTCTTTAGAGAAGGAAAGAGAAGTAAGCATTTCCTGCATGAGATTTTTCTCAGTAGAGGAAACATCTACCAAGGGTTGCATCTACTGAACCCCAGAAGTGGCTGCTTTTTAATGAGCTGAGCCATAGCTGATGTGAGACCCCATATCAACACTCCAGGCTTTGTTTTCAACGGGAGACTTGGTTCTCCTCTTTGTCCATCACATATGGCTATTGCAGGGCACTGGTACCATGTGGTGTTTCTGGGCTTAATTGAAGAATCTAGAGAAATTTTGCAATGGTCACTAAATTTGTCCTGATCATCCTTCCCTGCCCTGTTCAGTTGAGCTGAAAAAGTGAGTTTGACACATTTGTCCGCTGCTCCAGAAATCCTGCTAATCATGGCATTTTTCCTGGGTTTGGCTTAGGATCTCACACTGTTGAATTAAGATGCTATTCAGATAAGGAGCCACTTGTGCTTCCAGCTAACACATCCTGCTAATTGCAGTGTGTGATTGGCCAGCTGGTGGCTGAATTGTGCCTTCTTTGCCAGCCCAGTGCTGTATCACCTTCTGGAGAGACGGTCAGTGCTTGAGTCACTGCAGAGAATAGTTTAGATTGCTCTTGCATGTGGAAGATATTCCCCGCTTCAAGATTTCACTGAAGGGAGGATCCACTTTTTTTCCACCTTTTGCTCCTATATTTACAGATCAGCACTGAGCCTTTTAAAGCCCTACTATCCTTCCATGAGGGTATTTCTTGATGATTTGCAATGATCAGATGCTTGGGTAATGCTGTACCCTTATTTTTAAGCCCTGACAGAAATTAAAATAAACAAAAGAAAGCTGAGGTTTACCCTCATTTGTCTTGATCTAGAAATGTCAAATAAACATGTTGTCCCTCTGCAGGTCTCAGTCAGTTGTGGATCCTGGGGTGCTGAAGCGCATGGATAAGAATGAGGAAGAAAACATGCAGCCTTTGCTTTCACTTGACTAAACAGTTTTTGAGCATTGGACATGAACTGAGGTGGAAGACACTGCCTCTCAGCAACAAGCAAACCTTTGGGAAAGAGTGTAACAGCTGGAATCCTATTTACTCATGTTAATGTAGCATATTGGCAGCAGGTGTTACTATTCTGCCTGAATTCTGGATGCCCTTTGGTGAAAAAGAAGTGGAGAAAAAAAAAGAAAATTAAATAAATAAGAAAAGGAATCAATAATTTATTCTGTAAGTGCCAACTTGTTTGTAAATACAGTATAATCCTTCAGATTTACTTTGTAAGTTATGGTAAACAAGTGCTATGGAAATGAGTGACTATTAAATATATCAGTGAAGTGCACCATAAAAAAGAGAAGAAAACGTGTGTTCTCACATGCACACATACTCAGAGAGAAACATACTGAACAAAGAAAAATATCAAAGCCAATTAAATGTTGTCTTTCCCACAGGAAGCCAACTAGTACATCTACTACTGGATATTTTCTACAATGCTAGCATAATGTGCTGAGATGAAGAGGAAATATAAGTACTTGGGAGATGCTGTAATCAGCAGAATGTTTCCTACCTGTAGGAATTATGTTCTCAAATAACACCGGGGCTTAGGATTGTGATTTAGCATAAACCATGTGCATTGTGAGGAAGATCATAGGTGAACTGGAACCAACTCTTGGATAACTTTGTTGTTTATCTGTATGGGTCTCTGAGCATTCTTCCCTAACTTTTCATTTACACAAGGAACCTGGCTTGGTACCATAATCTGGGTGTTGTAATGTGGGACACACTGGAGTTACTTCTCTTGCATTTTGGATGCACATCAAGAATTTTTCCAGAACTCTGTTCTCCCTTGGAGTGAGACATTAGTCCTCTAAATAGAGTGTAATAACCAGTATCTGAAAATAAAGCCTGGCAGCAGGGGTTGATCACTGAATCCTGTGCACTGGGAGACTGGACACATATATATATATTTTTACCAATCTCTGACAAGCATACAAGGTGACATTGCTAGATAAGTATATTTCATTGAAGGTTTATACAAGAAATCATACCTATTCAATGTACTTAGATATATTATGGATTGTATATTGAGACACTGTCATTATTAATATAGTAAAACTTTCCATAGATCAACAGCATCCCACTCCAAGCAAGGATTAATATGAGCAAGTTGTAGTCAAACATCTCAGCCTATAGTTTAGGACACTTTTGTTTTGGTTGTAGTGTAACTGTATATACTGAACATGTGCCATAATAGAGAAATACATTTTACCTCAAAAGGGCAACAGATTTCACTAGGGATTGGGTAAATCAGATGAAACATAGGGGCTGTGTCATCTATGTATGCTGGCTGATTCTTGTGCAGCCTGTGGTATGCTGAGGCGAGAATGTAATTTCTTATTACGACTTAAATTGACACTCAGAGTGGGAAGACACACAGTGTGCCCATCAAGAAATCTGAATAATTAGAGGTATTGTAAGAGCATGTTCAGGCAGCACCGGGATTAGTTAAGAAAACACTGACCACAGTGGAGGTGATTTCACACTGCCTCCGAAGTGCTAGAGTTTAAAACATTTCTTCCACAAGTGACAGGTGAAGTTTCAAAGTTGTTGGGCACCTCTTCTCACCCAGAGTGATCACAGCTGTAAGATTCGGTAGGCTGAGATGAGTTATGAGCAGAGAGTGGAAACTTGGAAGTGCGTCGTCTCGAGTTTAGCTGTAACACCTGTGGTGGCAGCTTCAGCGTTTCTCAGGGCTGAGACGACCCTGATTCTTCCAGCATCACCCTTGATTAGCCCAGGCAACACACAGATAAAAGCTCTCCTACTTGGCAGGTCATTAGCAGCACTGATAGTGTATGCCCTAATACACCATCACCTTGCAGGAACTTGTCTGAGCAACTTACTGCCTTTCTGCTTTCCTAATTCTGTTTTCATGGTACGTGTTAGGAAATGCAGAGAGGAAAGATACGGAGCCTGAACCTCTTATCAGTCTGTCCTACAAGTTGTCAGTCATGCAAAATGTCCTAATACTACTTCTGTAGTTTGAGAGACTTGAAAAAATGGTCAGATCTTATATACTATTTTATTCAGTTCTATTTTTCACATTCCTTGTAATATCATGCTGTATAAGTGAGATGTGTCTCCAGTATTCGCATAAGTGCCATATTTGAATGTATGTTATATATTTCCACTCCTCTGATTAGTAGAATAGTATATTGTCATGATTTAAAAATTCTTATCAGATGAAACTAAAACATCGGTGGAAATTTTCTCCTTATAAGGGCTTCAGGATTTAGTCAGTACTCCGCATGTATACAAGCTGTGACACAGTGGTGATCAAAATCTTCATGAATCCTTTTAGATACATGGGCCAGACTGGTGTAAAACAGAATGCTGATTTCAGAGTACACCACCTGTCCAATCAAAAAATGCAAATCTGTTCTACTGTATGAAGCTTAAAATTTGTTTTGAAGCTTAAAAATATTTGTTTGAAAATCCATTGTTTGTGCACTTAACTGTAATTTATGTAATATTTTCTGATGTCTGATTTCAATTTTAAGGTAATGAGTATTAATGCATTCTTTCCAGAAAGTGAAAGTAGGATATATTATAATTTTGTGTAGCTGGGACTTCATCTTTCAGCAAGAACAAAATTGCTTTTTCAATAAGATTCTCTCTGTTGAAGAGTTGGGCTACAGGTCATCTTGGCTGCAGCTTTTATTTCACTGAAGCAAATTTTGACAGTGGTAATTGCAGTTGTGACATTGAAAAAGAATATGGAAATGGGTAAGAGAAATAAATATACTTTACCTGCTCTCAGTATTCTTTGAAGGCATTTCTCTTTTACGTATCAGGGTACATAAAGGGTTCCACCTTTCTTGTAGAAAATCTTTATAGGTAGTTCAATTTTTATTAGATGAATTTGAACTGAAAACTTTTTCCAATCTTTATTACCATAGGAATTGCTGTCTAATTTTTATAGCAGAATTGAAGTGCTAAAACTAGAATGCACATGCTTGGGAGGAACTTCTCTTAATTTCTTACCTTTCTTGTGTATTGGGTAGAATAAAACTGTTGTAATTATGCATGCTGATATGCATATAAAAATATCCTTCAATATGAGGAACTTAGTGGAGAAACTGGATATACCTGTCAAACTACATAAAAAAAAAGGTTTAAAAAAAAAAGTGTAAAAATTGATAGTTTGGGGC
The DNA here is from genome assembly GCA_013397245.1 of Thryothorus ludovicianus. Lineage (NCBI taxonomy): Eukaryota > Metazoa > Chordata > Aves > Passeriformes > Certhiidae > Thryothorus > Thryothorus ludovicianus. The sequence continues at coordinate 179,995 of VZTB01008899.1, read as the reverse complement.
TTTTGATAAGATCTAAAATATCCTCTTACATGATGATTTTTCCAAGAGACAAATGTTCAAAAAGTTATGGAAACTTCCATGACTAAAACCTCCTTGTAATCTGAGATGTCCATAGACTCTTGGCTTTATAGAGACAGGTAATCAGACCCACTAAGCTCCAACAAATACAGACTCCCTCCCAATAGTTATTAGTTGTAAAATAGTTTGAGATGTCTTTACAGAAATGTAAATTTACTGTATAGCATATTTAAAAAGATGTTTTGCACTCTACAAACATGCTATGCCTAGTCACAATCTGAACACAGAAATAAAGAAAGGAGGGGTAAAAGGGACCTCCAGAGGTCACTGATATGTGGAGGAGCAGATTCACTTTAATGTCGCTCTCAAATGTTTTAGCTCAGTACCTTGTATGGAATGCTCTTTGTATTATTTAATCACAGTCACAGTCAAGCCTAAGCACATTACCTGACAAAATTGTAACTTGACAGTATTTTGTTCATGCCTTTTATTATTTTCCTGTTCTGTTCGGGAAATTAAAGTTTGTCAAACATCATAAGAACTACCATTTAGCATTACTTGGAAAACACTTTGCAATAAGCTTCGGTCATATCCCTGTCATTATATTGTTTCTGCTATGATTATTAATGTATGTATTTGTCATGTTTTTTGATAAAGTCATGTTTGAAAGAGCATGCAAGAGAGAAAAATAATCTATCAGGCTTCAGGATTTTATTTAGAATATTAAAATGGGATTTTAGGAGTATACTGAGTTCAGATTCTGTAATCTTTAATTGCATCTGGGGAATGTTCTGCTGAGCTATTGGCAGTATTGGGTTCCAAGACAAATTTGGAAGATAAATATCAATATGAAAGACAAGAGCAAAGGTCTCAAGGGATTGTACTGAAAAAAGTCACACTTAATCATATGGCTGGCTGATCAGGTCCCTCTAAAGAAAGGTAGTAGTAGCAAGTAGTTTTCAAGTAGCCTGTGAGTGTGTACTTTTGGTGTTGAGGATAGTTCTTTTGTCCACAAACTTCAATACAGTCTATGAAATTGAGAAAATAATAGTTATCCCATTTGTCAGGTACTTAAACAGCAAATTAGAGACACATCTCAATGGAAGTCATTTTTCTGTATGGAAAAGAAGACACTTTGACCACTCAGTCTGATTTTAACTGCAGAGAAAATAATGTGTCCCTATTTTGTGTAAGAAGGTCTCATAGTCGATTATCATATGCTTAGTTTCTTTAGAACACTTTACCATGAGACCTTTGCAAATCAGGGGTGATCTGCTTTCCTGTGGAGTTAAATCTGAATGTACATTTAACCATTTCTGCTGAGCAAATGGCAAAAAGGGTATATGTCCCCTAAATGAAATGACTCTCTTCCCTATCTGATTTTTGGGAAAAAAGGCAGTTTAATCCAAAGACCGTGCAAAAGGAAATTTGCCATGTGAAGAATTCTGTCAGAGACGAAACAAGATACTTATCTCCCATTACCTGTACAAGGTAAACATCAACATTTTGTGTAGAGGCATGCTCAGGTGACCCCAAATGGGAGTGCAAGCCAGGTAGATAGACTCCCACATTCTGTATTGCCTTGTAACGTTGAATGGTCCTGCATCAAAAGTTTGTATTTAGCAGGTTGACTTAGACATTCCCATCAATCTATATTTCAGCTTTCAGTTGTGTAGGAATTTCTTTCCTATCTGCTTTTGGGATCTTAATCCGTTTCCTTCATAAGGGTCTGTTGGCAAAAATGGCGTTGAGCCCTGTTGGATTGCACCATTTGCAAAGTGGTTTTGTTGTTAAAAAATGACAACTTGTGCAGTGCTGGGCAGTGGTGAAGGTGAAACATGAGTCAGAAGTTTCCACTATTTTGTCACTCCTCCTCTAGTGTTCTGTGTGTGTAAACTGCTTTGACTCATAAAAGACGAGTCAACTCTTGCATGGTATGAATTTAAAAATAGAGAAAAAAGAGGTTTCTGCAGTGAGTTCAAAATCTGAATTGATCAGCTACTGCTGTGGAATCCAGGGTGGGGGGAGCACTGCACACAAGTGACATAGCAAGACCTCCAAAGGAAGATGCTGATAATTCCTCATGGTACATGTTTTGTTAAGATGTGGCCAAAGTGTTTTGTCTGCAGAGACAGTGGTCAGCCATATCTGTTCTCTCTGAATCAATGGCTTACAGCAAGTCCTCCCTAATAAAGGTATGACAAAGCTTCCTTTTGCAGGAATTCACTTCCAGAGAACTGACATACCTGTCAATTTTCAGTAGACAAATGGTGGGAGTTAATTAGGATTTTTATTTGATATGGAAATGCAGCTGTGATTCCTTAAAGAGGCTGTCTCATCATCAGCAACAAACAGCGGTGCCTAAAGGCAGGCATCTCAAATCAGTTCCCTTGGTTAATAAATATTTAAAAGTAGAAAAAATCAAGGGAAGAGATAATAGAAGATGATAAAACACAATAATTAAAAAATCAAAACAGAAGCAAGCTTGCAGTGGAAAGCTGTATGAATGGTAAAAATGATGTGATAGAATTTGCATTAACATTTCCAAGAAATTAATCAGTTGCCTATTATGGGTCCCCTCCTTCACATCATGAGCAGAGTTTCCATTTTCCACATGGTCTACCATGTATGACCACGATAGAGTTTCCCAAATCGTTAGAAAATTAGTTACTATGTAAGATGGCAGGTGCTGTAGCTGAGCTTGTGAACATGATGTAAAGGGTCAGAATAGGACAGCAGAGCCTCCTTACCTGTAGATGGGTCCCAGAAATATGAGATGTCCTGTGTCCTGCCTGGCTGAAGAAGTCTTGGATGGAGAGAATGAAAGGAGCCCTATGGCTGCAAGGAAAGGTGTCAGGAGAGAGAACATTAGGGATTTGGAGTGAACTGGTTAACTATTTTAACAGTGAGAGAGACTTTCACCTGCTTAATAATATAAGAGAGGACTTAAAAACCCCATGACGCATCTGTCATCAGGAAGGAGAGATAATGTTTTTCACTTTCCCACACAAACTCAGTTTCAATATATTTAAACCTGATGCATATGCTAAACCTGAAGTGCCTCAGCTGCTGCTGTTTCCACAGTAGCTCCCAGGACATGGGTCTCATGTAACATGAGGGAGCTGGGAGGGTAGAACTCCCCAGCCTGTCCATAGGATGAGAAGGGAGGAGGGATCTTTGTATTCTGCAAATCTGTGCTGCAGAGAAAATTCTGTGGGAGAATTCAGCGCTTGCTCGAGTTACAGCCTGCCTTGCCCTGACATCAATATCAGCACCTGCTCTGTGGAAAGCTGTGAGTGGAAGTGATGTGGGAACCTCCCCTGCCAACCTCGGTGTCTTGTGCTAATGATGCAGCCTCGGAGCTGTAGCTGGTGATCTGTGTCCCGTGTCTTTAAACAGTGCTGCTGGTGATGTTAATTGTAGCCATTAGTCACTCAGAGCAGAGATGATTTAAAGGAAACTGACAACTTTAAGCATTACACTTAATGCCTAAGAATATTAAATTGGTGATTGTTACAAGTAATGCCTAAGATTATGGTAACTTAAAGACTTCCAGGGTTTGGTTGCTTTGTATCTTTGATGGGACTTAGTGTGTAATCACTTTCCTTTAACTATGGTTGTCCCTGAGGTTCACATGCATCTTTGGTGCAGCAGTGGTAGAAGGAATTAAATAGTAGAAAATGTCATTCTAAAGCTATGAATATATTCAGAGGGGTACATTTAGATTACCTGACACTATTAAGAAAAATGGTTTTGCAGTTTGCTAGTGTTCAACCTGAGAATTATGACTCTTTCAAATAATTTGCTTCTCTGTCTCTTTCACCCTATGGATTGCTGTGTGAAATGTGTTCTGCAAAATATTCCCAGCTTTTCATCCCTTCTCCTACTCTCTTGTGTTCAACAGCATCCTGTATTCTGTGTGTGCTTTATTCTATGAATAACTGAAGAAAACTTTAAAAAAAAATCCAACACACTGATAATCTGCAGACTAGATCTTGAGGATCTTGAGGACCAGTATTTTAAATATTTCCCTTGTATAAATCTCTGATTAACGGGATGAGATGGAAAATGAGGCTGAGGCCAACCACATCATAGAGGAATACAAAACGAAAGAATCTGTCTAGGAGTGTAGATGAAACAACTCTTGTGGTTTAAGATGTTACCTTCCCTGACTGTTAGTTGTCACTCTTCATGTAAGAACTACTGCCCCAACATTTAATCTACAACATATTATTGAAGTACTCATGTTCCAGTGAAGGCTGTGCACAAATCATGTTAACTCTGTTGATTCTGCACTCATGCAAATTCAAAAGCACTCACATAATCTATTAATACACCTCTGTTATGAGAATAATGATTAACAGCTAGTCATGGTGACATCTAAAATTGCAGATTGGCAATCTGTGCCTTAAGGCTCTTGTGATCTGTAGTACTCTCATAGCAGTAACTACTGAATTATGTTCTTTTTGCATGCAGCAATCTACTTTGGAGCCTTATGGAATATGTTATAGCACCATATCAAAATTCAAAATTAAATTACAGGAATAATTTACAAACAGTGCTTGTCTCCTCAGGATAAAATTTGTTTGTTTCTCAGTTTAGTACTGTTAGGACTCAGGGGGTCTGAGATTTGTAAAGCCAGGACAAGTTTATTAATCATGTTCTTTCTCTGTAAAGTTTCAATAACTATTCTCTTTTCACAACTTGACAGTTTGAATTTTATTCTTGAACCTAGTGAAATGGTTAATTTTGCTCTGTTGTGTTCTAACCTAAAGTCTGAAGATAAAGCAACTTTGTGAAACATCACTCTTTATATTGTATATTTAGAGATCATCAGTTGACTGTGATCAATGGCCTGCTTTGGAGAGTGCTACTACTTTAAATCATCATTGATTATTGAGAAAGAATGACATTCTGTTAAATAAAATATGACCAAATGAAAATTAAAATACATATATATTCTCGTGTTTGTACATGGGAGTGTTTGTCTGGCTTCCTTGTGGTAAAACACGTATGGAAGACGTAATTAACTGGATGAACTGCAATGTTTTTACCAAGGTATTAAAAATACTGAGTGATATGTCGACATGAAAGTCTGGTAAAACTGAATGTCTCCTTCCACCCATCAACTTTTACAGAGTTAACATATTTCAAGTTTGTGATACCATTGTGAACTGTCACTTGGAAGTGTCTCTCATCTCACAGGTGAAGGTCATGTAGAGATGCCACATAAGAAAAACTCATTTCCCCCTCCAATATAATTCCTACTCTCCTGCCTCTAAGCTTCGTCTGTGTTCCCTGGCATCATCTCTTGTTCATTGACTTTTCTTTTGATGCCACATCAGGGAGAAGTAGTATTAGCTCTTCACAGAGATGTCCCTTTCTCCAGGAAAATGTTTCTGTTCTCAGGAGAGATTAACCAGGGTAGGATAGAGCAGGCTGTGTGACATTGGAGCACTGCCTGCCGAATGACCGTATTTCGTTCTAGATTTTGTTTTTCCCATGGGAGGGGAGGCCTAGTAAATCAATGTAATGTATTTATGTGCTTCTTTAATGTAATTTTTTTAGTATGCCTTACTTTAGACACAAGGACACTTATTTATACCTTCTGTACATTTTCCATATATTTTCTTTGGTTTACACAGATTAAAAAAAACAAAACAGGCTGCAGTAGCTTCCTGTTTTATGCATAATTTCAGTGGTGTATGCAGATGCATTCCTTATGCCAACAGGCTGAAAAAATACTGATGGGTTCTCATCTCTGTGGGGATATAATCCCTCAGCTCCCAGGTGCTGTGCAGTTGTACACAGTACATAAACCATCGCTGCTCCAGGGTGCATTTTATCATGATGTAACTGTGCAAGCTGCATGTCAATACAGCTCTCAGCTCCCTTGGAAATCCCTCACTTGCATCCCTCTGAGCAGAGCTGAATCTCCCATGAAGGTGGTGTGGTTTGCAATGTCAGTGTTCTGAGTTGTAACCACTCCCCGTTTGTGTGTTGCCAGCTGCTTTTCCCTGCAAACTGTGTGATCCCAGTGTGTGCACCTTTGGGTATGTGGATGTGTGCGTGTGCATATGTCTGCTTGTCTCACCCCATCTCCCATGTTGGACCCTCTTCCCTAATGTCAATTTTCTGTGGGGAAAAGACACCTCAAAGCTGGCATCTGTGACATGTGACAGCATGTTGTGACATGCTCAGGTTGCCCGGCTCTGATGTGGAGCTGTCTGGAGCATCCTGTTGTTCACGTGCAACTCTGGCACCTTCATTTCCTACCACGAGAGACCAGCCTGTTGGCTGGAGGATGGGGGAAAGAGTACAGACCTACCTTTGTTCCAAGGGAGCTGGGAGGCAACAGGGACCTACCCTGGGGCTACATGGGCATTTTAGACTTGTAGTACCATAAAAGTAGGCAGCTGGGCAGAGGAATGCTTTTTGCTCCCTGTGGGCAGGAGTTCATACATGACCTCCAGTCAAAAGGAGAATGTCACTGTAACTCCCATCAGTGTAGTGGCATGGCCAGAAGGATGTGCAGGAGTATGGGCATCTTGTCTGTGGAATTAATTATCTATTATTTTAATTGCCTATTAATTACCTATGGTGCTACCACAGCTCTGGAGCAGCCCACAGTAGCGCTGCAGTGATGAAGGGTAGAGGAGTGGATAGTGAAACTGGGAGCTGTGCTAATAATTTCAACAGTACTGGCAGCATTTACACAAATACCCTCCTGTAAAGCACATTGTAACCAAATTAGGTGTTTACAAAGCCGGAAATTCTCTGTGCCAGTAGCAAATAAAGTATTTTATTGTGTTGCCTGCATGATTCTCGGCAGTGCTGTTTTCATTCTCATGCGCTGAGTAGTGGGGAAAAACAGCCCTTGGCCTTCCAGACATGTACAGATGGTTGGCAAGTCAAAAGCCCTTCCAGTACCTGAACCCTGACCAACAGCATCCTTTCCCCTCTGGACAGATTACTGGGCTGTCAAGAAATCCTCTTCCCATCATCCATCAGCTTAACTGCTGAAATCCCTGGAGATTAGCAACTGAGAAAGTGCCTATGTAGCAAAAATATGTCACACTGGTCAAAATGGAGATAATTTTTTTACACTATCATTCTCTTCTATTCAGATATACAACGTTCATCATTAAGTTTACAGAAAAAATATTGATAAAAATATATTATTTAAATATAATTTAAAAAAAATTATTTCCAGCAGCGGTAATGCTACAGAAAACAGATAATCGTATGGTTTGGTAGCATTAATTTTCATTTCAGTCTTTGAATATAAAAATGGGTTTTTTTAACAGACATGTAATTTCTTCGTCATGAAGCAATGAAATAAAAAATGAGACTGATTTAAACCATATCCCAATCCTAGAATCACCAAATAAAGTCTAACCCTGATGAAGAAGCAGTTGGGATGCTTATCTTAATGAGATTTTTTTTTAATATTTTGATATATAAACCAAAATTTATAAAATTTGAATGTGAAATATTATTTCAAATTAGTTTCTAAATAAATACAATAGTGGAAAATAACATATTCAAAGCTTTACAATTGTTTCTTTAATGCATATACCCTTTATACCCTTTAACAGTTCAGATCAAACAGCTGCAAACCAAGAATATATCCTGAAATCTGAAAGTACTCAGAATAAAGTATGAGGTACAACTGTGTTTTACACTATCAACAGGATTTTTTTTCTTTTAAGGCATTACATTATCATTATTTGATACTTTTAATGCTCATATAGCAAAGACCTCAAGGAGAAACAAAGTGTCTCTTTGCAGCAAAAGAAAGAAAATGTGGACCTGGCGCATCACAACTTATATTTTGTGATTTAATTTCTTGTTCATGTGACTTTCTTTTTTAAAAAATCTATAGCCATAGATCTCATCTCATGTGGTGCATCAAGTTGATGCATCCCTGTGCAAACAGGCTAAACCACAATAGTATCCTAGGTTGTTTTAGTGTCATTAAAACTCTTTGACATACGGTGTCTTTAGAAAAAAAAAATAAAAAAAAAATTACAGGCTGAAGTTAATAATGAAATAATGATGCTGCACTCAAGAGAGTGTTTGAAAAAATGCTTGCAAACTTACCTGTCAGGCACATAGTCTTTTAAAGAGATGTGGTTTGCTGTCACTTTAGGAAGTTATGATCTTCAACCTCCAGAATTAAAGCTGGGGAAAGGAACGTATCTTCTAGGAATACAGCTTTCTACATGGGCAGATAGTGATTGTACAAGAGGAAACAGTTGAAAACTAAAAGAGGAGAGATTTAGGTTAGATGTAAGGAAGAAATTCTTTACTCAGAGAGTGGTGAGGATGCTCCATCCCTGGAAGTGTTCAAGGCCAGGTTGGATGGGGCTCTGAGCAACCTGGTCTAGTGGAAGGTGTCCCTGCCCATGGCAGAGGGGTTGGAACTAAATGATCTTTAAGGTTCCTTCTGACCCAAACCCTTTTGTGATTATAAGATTTAGCCTACTGGTAATTTCTCATTCTGATAAAACTGCCTCATTATGAGAATTTTGTGAAATACAGAAGCAACTGCAGTGCAGTGTGGATTAATTAAAATTCAGTCATTAACTGAGATTGACCTGAAGTTGCAAATCCTATGGCTTGCATCCTCTGCCACTTTATGTTTGGTGAAGGATCTTGCAGAGGTTTTCAGAGAAGCTGGAAATGTGAGCTGCTATCATTGCTTCTTCTCTTCTTTAAGTTCTCTCAATTTCATTGCCTTTAAATTTCTCTGCTAATGTCCTGCATTATGAAAGGAAGCAGGTGGATCTACTAGAGAAGTATTTCTTTAATCTTCATTTATTGCTCTTTTCCTGTCTTCCAATTTTATTGATGATGAGGTGATTTTTGTGAGAGGCTTTTTCATGTGGTGTTTCTTTGTTCTGGTTTTTTCTTTTTTTTTTTTGGAAGAAGAGGAGATGAGTTCTTTTTTCTGTTTCAGGGTAATTAATCAAATGATGTTTTCACAATCCTGCAGCTACAAAAATTTATTCTTTGCTATCTATTCCCCCCAATTTATTATTCAAACATTTGCTTGTTTTAATGACTGAATATAAGCACCTTAAAATGCATAATGATACCAATTTCCTGCCCAGTCTCCCTTTCCTAGAAGCACCTTAACAGTGCAATATAAAGTCCAAGATGACAGCAATTTACATCTCTACAGAGACTATAAAATGCAAATAATGTGATTTATCTTGAGTATTTTCCACTGGAAAGAATTAATTTTACCCTCTCTTTTTTCACACTCTGGAAAAAAAAGCACTAATAAGATGACCATTTTTAAATTATTTATTTATTTACATTCTAAAGCTCAGGTAAGAATTTATCTACAACAAAAGGCTATTATGGAAAGTTGTGTATTGGTTGGGCACCACATAACAAAAAAGCACCTGCATGCTGCCTTTTACCAGTTTGTTTGCAGAGTGATATTTGTGGGTTTCAGATTGCAGAAGTAAGTTTGTGTTTGGCTGAAGTCGTTAAATAATGAGGGGCTATAGAGACCAGTTACAGCACAACTTCTTGGTTTGCATTTCAGATATGGAAACCTCTTTATAAATGGTACTTTATATAGGTTTTAGTTTCCGTGGGATTTTTGTCACATAGCTTCACTGAACAGAACTGCTGCACCCTAGGGAGGAAAGTATCAGTGCCATCAGAGAACTAATTTTGGGAAGGCAGAGACTAAAACTGTCAGCTTTTCCAAGCTGAGAGAGTTTCCCAAGGGACTTTTTATTTTGTGAGGAAAACTACCAGAGGCTAGTAGCAGTACTGGTATTGATTTTAATGTTCAAGTTTGCAGCCATTATTTGCGAGAGCATTTTGATTAAAATGACCTGGCTTTGATTTTCCTTCTCAAAATGGCTTTGATTTTAAAATTGATTTTATGTCTGTTTATAACCTATAACTAAAACAAAGTATTTTTTTTAAATCAAGCCTGTTAGTTTGATTATTAAAGTGATATCATGAGTCTGAATGATTAACATTGCATTTTTTAAAGGAAGTTTTGTTCTCATGTCCCTTTTTGTTCTGTGTCTCATTTTCCAAACTACCACAATTTTTCATGGAAGAGAAGCTCTTAAATTGAATGTTCTCTGTTGCTTGACTTCTGTCATATAAAGTTATAAGTTGCGAATATATATTGGTTCCTTTAACAGATGAACTGAAATAAGATTAAAGAGCCTAAGAGGACACTAAAAGTCACTTTCTTCCTGATTTATTGAACTAGAAAAATAATCACATCATTAACTCCCATCTTAAAATGCAAGACTAGTCTTCTGAAAAGTTTAGTTAATGCTTGCACCTGCTCTATAAATTTAGTCAGCGCACTCCTCAGCTTTATTGCCTCCATCCTCAGACAGTGAGGTCCATAATTCCAGGGCACAGATGATTAATGCCACCCTGTTTGGATTCCTGCATCTGTGTGATGAGTCAGGCTGCGTGGGAAGGGACAGTTTTAAGCCTCTGTATTTTCCCATTTTTGTCTATTCTCCTGAGTGAGACTAGTCAGAATTTGTCCAAGAAGCTCTTTTCCACTGAGGATTTTGGATGCAGCAAAGTTGAAACTGTAAAACATTTCAATGTCATCTACATTCTTGAAGTAATTTTTTAAAACAGTTTAAATACTTTTATTTTGATAAAATTATTCCTTTGATGATATATTAGTTAGAACAATGGCATAAGGTACTTCAGTTTCAATTTTGATATTTTATTTTGTTAAAACCTTTGAGATTTTTACAATTCATTATAATATGAGGCAAGTATAATTTCAAAATCCATACACTTTTCTTATGAACTATTTCCTTTTTTATCTTTTGTTTGTATCAGGAGCTCTTGTTTTGTTGTAGGTGCCTTTCAGAAAGGTCATGATTTGATTAGTATGTGCCTCTTGTCCTTCAGAACCGTATTCATCCACTCAAAGGTTTGTTCTTTTTGTCTTTTCTTTATCAATCCAAAAGCTTTGGCCTCATCCTCTGTCACCTGATGACAGCCAAAGAGATCTTATGAGGTGCATATTAAATAAATAAGTTTGTGCCTTTGCATCTTTTCAAAATCCTATAATTCTGATATGTGTGTCAGAATCACTTTCCAATTTTTCACTTTCGTATGTGGAAACAACAAATTTCTCAATACTATGATAGGCAAGGTGCCCACATGTATGAAGGAAGCAAAAATAACCACAGTAGGGAGGGGTAGATAGGAGAGAGGGAAATGTGGAGATCTAGAATGACAGTGATAGAAAGGAACTAAGGCATTAGGATAAATAATGCCATGCTCAAAGTTTTGTTCCATCATGTAATGGTTCCTTTTCCTTTCTGATCAGCTCTCAACTGAAAATCAATTTACTTTAGCAGGGAGCACACCATGTTACTGTGTTATTTATTAAAAAAACTGTATTCTTTTTGCAGCGTTGTTGACTACCACCAACAGTTGGTCTAGAAAGTACAGTATTGAGCTTGCTTGTACAGAAAGACTATAATAAAACTAAAAATTTTTAAGAGAAAGATAACTAAGATGATATAATGGTATTTGCACATGGAGAGTAAATGTGCTAAGACAGTTCAGCCCTGAAAATAGCCAGTGGGGTTTGAAGTATGATAAAAGCCTAAAAACTCATGAGTGGTTTGGAGAAACTGAATAGCCTTCTGGGGTTTTTTTCTTACATGAGCAAAGAATCACCACATGAAATTATCAGGCTGAGATAGACCATCAGAAATCATTCATTTTTCCTTATGTGTTATTCAGGATGTGTTAGAAAAAATGAATCTTCATTCACTCTCTTAATTAAAATATTTTCACCATAACCACAGAACACTGTAGATGTTAAAAATATATATGACTTCCAAAAATGTATTAATAAAAGGATCATTTATTTAGGACCATTAATCAAAAAAGGATCATGTCCACTGTCTCGGGGAGATCTTGAAATACAGGGCTCCAAGTTTCTGACAGTTCACTAGGGAAGCATCCATTCCTGCTTGCAGCATTCTCCTATCATTCCTGGGCATCAGCTGCTGCCCACTGTCAGGAACAGGACTAGGCAGACCCTTAGTCTACCCCAGTATGGCTTTTCTTACCTTCACTAAAATAGCTTGTATGCTACAGGTTTATTTAGTGTCCAACACTGTGATGGATTTGAGATTTGCTGGTTGTAAGACCTGTCCTCTTTTGGGATTCTTCAAAGAAAAGACTGTTACGCTGCAGGGGCTTCCTATCATCAAGATAGATGTGGGAAATTCACATTATGTGACTTTAGACATCTATATGTGAGGTAATCACCGGAATCCCTGCTCTGATCTGTGGAGAATTCATGGTTATTGTCATCTCCCCTAGGAGATAAGCTGTGCCTCATGAAACACAGAACTCTCTGAGAGGAGCCAAGAGATTAATTCATGGACTGGCGTCCATGTCAGAGAACATGTGAGGGGAGAATTGGTAAGAAAGGGAAGTAAGTAGAGAGTTGTATTCTAGCTCTTCTTCCTCGCTGGTAGAGCACATTGCAAAAAAAAAAAAAAAAAAAGTAGGAAACGTGGCTATAAAATTTTTTTTCTGGAGACAGTGGTGTATTTTATAAAACAAGAATGTAAGGGCAAGTCAGCTGGAAAATCTCTCTGGTGTACAGACTTCAACCAGTTTTGGAGTCCACAAATATGCTGAAGACATCTTTTGTTATTCAGAAAGATCTTATTCTTCTGTTGTGATTGTAACATGTCTGCAATAGATAAATTTGACTAGAAAAAATATGTTAATTGCTTGATTGACATGTATGTTCTCCAAGGTCCCAGTTCTACAATTCAGAGGGCTAGATAGGAAAGAGAAAAACACATTAAAATCACTCCTGGCACTAAAAAAACTGTATAATGGAAATGAAACTGCCTAAGAATAATATTAAACACGAGTTGTACACAGAGCAGAACATCTGAAGAGCAGCACAGGAAGAGTGGGCTGCTATTGCTTAAGTTCAGAAGAACTGGATTGTGTAGCTCCTGGTGGTTGAATTCATTCACAATGGAATTGTATCAGATGTATGACATTATTTTGAGTATTGTTTTTGTGTTCAAGATAAAATCATGTGTCTTTCTGCCATATGGAAAGCAGTTTGTTACCGCAATGTTTTTCCTACCACCAGTGAGAAAAAATTTCCCAAATATCTGTGTCAATACTTACAAATATATATACACCTTTAACTATCTATATTTTATTTTCAAAGCCAAAAATTGTTCTCTTCAATTCTTCTTGATCTGTATCTATAATAGGTCATTGTTTCTTCATGATGACATTTAAATTGCTCACCACTCCTTCAGACAAATTAAATATACCAAAATGCTTTGAAGGTACTCCCTCTGCCTTGAGCCAGGGTCCTTCATATAATCTATGCTCCAAATGGTATGTTTGGCATTTTTAATCTGTAGGGAACAGCTTGCTGTTATGGAATTTTGATGCAAAAATACAGCTGCTGGATACTTTCATGAAGGAGAATGTACAATAAGAGCAGCTGACAAAGTCAAAATGGGTGGCATTCATTTGACCAATCTTCCTTTACATGTGACCTATCTCTATACACCCTCATCAACAAAGAGGAACAGTCACCTACTAAGGCACTACTCCTCATATCCTGAAGCAGAAATCTTAGCCAGGGACAGCTGTTGGTATGACTGGCAGGGGAGATATAATGGGACCTTGAAACAGCCCATGCAGGCAGTCCACAGAATTGTTTCTTTACAAGTTATTAAACAATAGAAGAAGTTTTTTTTTACACCTTTTATTTGTAATTAAGAGGTAAGTCTCTAAAGGACAGTACTTGCTTAATAAAATGTAGTTAATAAGACTTGCATCATCAAAGAGGCACTGCTGCACACACATCTGGCCTATCCTTCACCCCCTTCAGATGTGTCAGCTCACGCTAGAAGTACTGAAATGTGCTCTCTTCAGACAGACAAGGCAAAAGGAATGGACTGTGGTATGGCAGGAAACCTTTCCACATTCATCTTTATCATGGTGAATATTCAAGTCCTCAGAAGTGTACTATAAGTTCAGACTTTGTCTCCCACAGCGACAAGACTTCCTGAAAAACTGATCTGCATGGTGATGGATCAATGAAAGACACTGCAGTGTCTCTTAACAAATTGTGCCTCTTTACATCCAACGCATACTGAACATCAAACTAGCTTATGAGATGGGTGTATACTACAGTTTGATGTTTTTCTTCTTTCCTTAAAAAATAAAAAAATCTAAAAAATCATAGGGTCGTGTGCTGATTCCATGGACTCATTGCCTGTGAATCTGGAGAATACTTCTTGTGTGGTCAGCTAAATCTCTTCCTTGAAAAAATCAACCTCTATTCAAACAGCAATGGAGACCTAAAGACTTCTCTCAGAGGCTTCTCTCCCCAGTCTCACTGTCCTTTTGCCAAGAGATCCACAGCTGTTTTAAGTGGAGCAGTTGGAACTTACCATATGTGTAAATAAAAAATTACTCTATTTTTCATAGAGTGAAGGAAATCTTCAGAATTAGCACTGCTTACTCATTTAGGATTGCTGTTAGTGTAACTTGGTTGGGAGATGTCAATAACTCAGACCTTTACTCTGAGCAATGAATTTGTGCCTTTGAGCACTGGCTGGACATTGACTCCTATGGGAACAGGGAGTGGAGGTGCAGCTCTGGTTCTCTTGACCTACCAGTCAGCAAAAGAAGGATTGTTATTTGCTGCTTGCAGCAGTCAGGAGGAAATTATTTTGGTACTCACTTGTTCTTTAATTTAAAAAGACAACTAAACTTGTGTCTGGAGGATTTAAAGCAGGCAAAAGAGTAAAAGGGAAGTGAGAGAAGGGATCCAGCAAAGTGTTTAATGCATTAGGATGTCTATCTCAATGTGTCTGTTGGAGCTTTCCCTATCCAATGTTGGAAGCTGCTCTCAAATTTAATAGTTCTTTAAGCAGCCACCCACTCTTTGCCATGGGGTATTGAAAGCAGACAGAGGTGCTGCTAGCTGTGCAGATACAGGAAGCTGGAGACAGACCAACATGTGTATGGCTCTCCTTCAAAAATTGCAGGCTGCATAACCAGAGCCAAAATCTGTGTATTGCTGGTGTGTCTGAATTTGCCTATTTTTTCCTGAATGACTTGAGGGCAGCATCAGAAAATTTGGAAGCCTGAAAACCAAGTGTGGCCTTACAGTATCCATCTCAATAAGAATTCGAACTCTCTGTGGCCTGAGTTTATTTTAGAATGGCAACTCGCTTCTCTTAACAATTAAAAAAATACCTTCTATCTTTCCATGAATTGTCTGAGGTTGTAATGCATGGAATAGCTCGTACCCTCTTGTGTGTCTTTATACTGTGTTCTTCTGGCTCCAGCCTTGAAATTGTCTATATATCTGGGTACATGTTTCATTATATAGTTAGATTTCTGTGAAGTGTTGGGTGGTAGCAATGTTTACTATAAAGATATAAAGGATATTTTCTTGTTTGTCATGAGATTTCTGTGATAGGGCCACCTAAGACTAAAGAATGAAAAAGGAATGGTATCAATAGTAGTTAAAAGGTAAATTAAAGAATTAACAGCAGGAAAAGAGAATGCTGTACACAAACAACTTTATACATTTCAGACTTTCTTTTTTAAACAGAAGCAGGTGGTAACTTCCCTGTTGAGAATCTAATGCTTTTTACTGGAAATCAATCGCTCCTTCCATGGGAATCCATTAGAAACTTTAATAATAGCAATCTATTGCACCTCACAGATAGGTTTTCCAGCAGTCTAATCTTCTGGACTTGTGTTTATCAATGATTTAGGATGGCTGGCTTCTCTAAAATACATTAATTGGTTGTAGTCCTACTGTGTTTAAAGTCTTGCAAAAAGACGTTGTATATTGATCATAGTCTTCCTCTGGGATTCTAGGGAATCAACTTGGTGTAATTTGGAAGTAGCTTGATTTCATGCTAAAGGATTACTGCATTATTCATTAAAAAAAAAAGACAAAACAACTGTAAGGGAATGAAGAATTCATGAGACAGATCAAATTTAAATGATTTTGGCACTTCAGATTGCAGCTTCAGGCCCTCCTTTGAGTAGGTCTGCATTATTTTTCCCATCCCCTATGACATTCCAGTCCTCTGCTTCACACCTTGGTCTCTTGTGTTGTGTCTCCAAAGAGATTAGTGAGAAGAGCAGGGTAGAGCTTGGGTCTTCAGCTTGCATGGCATGGAGCTCCTGGAGGAACTGTGAGGCTATAAAGGACAAGTCAAAACATCTCTTTTAAGGAGTGATAGACATTCTATTTCCAGACATATCTTTACTTTTCACTGTGATTATAACTTGCATGTACTTGTCTCTGTCTTTGAATGGGAAGGCAAGGCACCCTTTCAGGTGGATGGAGAAGACCTTTCTCTTCTGTCTGCTTTAGGAAGAGAGCAAAGTCTGTGCTTAGTGTAAGGCATGTGTCTGCCTACTCTCACATGTGGGCTGGTGAGAGGTCAGATTTCTTTTCTGGTGTAGAGATGACCTGAAAAATACAAGTGTACAAGAGAGAGTATTAGGACTGACCATGTTATTTTATTTGTCAAAATTTGATATTTCAATATTTAAGAAGGTATTTATTTAAGAAGGTATTTTAAATATTACATGTTCAAGCAGAAAGCATGTATACTTTTGGATGGGTACCTAAAAGTTTTGAAGATGGTATTTGAGCATTGGGTGTAAGTTCATTTAGTGGGAAAAAGGTTCTCATTAGTAGAGTAACAAGACTAATTTATCTAATGATGTATTCATGCATGAGTCCAAAATGTTAGTATGAGCAGTCTAAACTAGTTAATTGAGAAGTTTTAATATAAAAAACCATATTAGACATTATTTTCTGAGCAGCTTGAATCTTATTCTGCAGTAACACTGTGACTCTAAGAATGGTAGATTTATTTTTAATAACTTGTTATATTCTTTATCAACAATAGTAGTTTATATATGCCTATTTCAGCTATGTAATCTGGTGAAAAGAAGATATTGAGGACAGGGGAAGTTGTCTTTAAAGCATAAATCTGTAATGTGTTATTAATGTTGTCTGTAGTAAGAAGAGAAAGCTTATGGGTCTAGATTTGTTGTTGTTAGGAAGATTATTTGAAGATTTATAAAACTTTTACCTTACTGTTTTGCTACATAAACATATATTTTTTAAATATCAAGAATCTGATGGGTGTGCAAAGATTTATCTTACTGAAAAAAATGTGTATTGATTTATGCCTCTTCAAATGTCCAAAAACATGCAGCCATGTATAAGGCTTCATTGGTGAGATAAATACTTGCATGTTTTTGATAAGAATGAAGAAAGTTATCAGGCTGTGGGGGAGCACAGATAGGGAGTTGAGTCTGCTGCTTCATCCTGCTGGGATGGGGCACTTGGCAGAGCTGATACCAAGTGTGGAGGAGCAGGGACAGAGGGAAAGGAGCTGCAAGCACAGCAATGCTTTGCTGCCAGCCCTCACTGCGCTCTCCTGCTCCTGAAACAACTTGTAGGCTTTCTCCAAAGGATGTGACACAGGAAAATAGGATGTGATTAGCAACAGACTGTGAGCAAGGTTGCTGCTTGTGTGTGAAGATAGTGGCAGTTGTCCACCAGTGTCGCATAACAAAGTACTCTCTTGTCCCCAGCCTCAGTTCCACTGTTTGCATACTGACAGCGACTTCATTAGACCTTTTTCACCTCATCATGACTCTGGAATCTCATGCTCAGTTGCTAATTCTTTGTAGTTCTCACCAAGTCTCTGTTTCATATGCGGTATTTAATTTCCCAGGCATGGTCCAGATCCTTTTGTCTAGAGACACTTGGCATTTAAAAAGATCATTTGTTTGAAAGGGCCCAGACTGACAAGTTAGATGTCTACATCATTATTATCTGCTATTCTGACAATCTATGTGTCATCCACACATTTTACTAACAGTGATATTGTGTATTATTAGAGAGCATTAATAAAACATTATTGAATTAATCCCTGTTCAGGGATCATCCTGTTAGAATATTCCTCACTTTCGTATAACTCTCCATTGACAGCTGTATTTGGGTATCTGCCAATTAGTGCATTCTTAATTCATTTAATGTGTTCTTTACTGGTGTATAAGAGACTAATTTTGTAATAAGACTCACATGTGGCACTAAATCAAACACCTCATGAAAGGCAGACTTTACCAATTATTTTTGTCAAACAAGTTAGAAATCTCAGAAAAGAAAATAATAGCTACAGTCATCTTGGGGATTGAGTTACAGAATCTGAATCAAAATATCTTTTAAAGAGAAAAGTACTAAAATATTTATTTAGTGATAATTTCACGGAGGGAATTTAGAATCATGAGCATGACCTCTAACCCAGGTTCAGTTCACTTTCAGGTAAGTTCATGAAAAGTGAGTATAAGATGCAGCATCTCCAGGGGAAGGGAATGAAGGTACCTTTTGCTCCCCTCTTTCTAGCAATTTCCTCCCTGAATACATTTCTCCTCAAATGAGTTATTATAGATTGTGAGAAAGGTCTTAGTACACCAAGGTATTGAATAAAAAGAGTGGAAACTTGAGGGGCAATTGCAGGCCCTTTGTTCCAGACATACTTTAAAAAAAAAGCACTGGTTCTTCCTTATCTTCTGAAAGAGAGATGGCGGAGCGGGACAAAAAAGAGGTGCAAAACAGGATAAAGTGCCTAAATTTTTCCCTGTTCTCCTTCCTTCCACCTCTGTTTCTGAATGATTAGTTTAGATGTCTCCCAAGTCTGTCTTTGTGCAATCCCTTTTTGGACACACGAAAGGATGTCTGCTCAGGGATAGACAGGTTGCTATCACTGTGCATGTGCAGCCCCCAGTCTAAGCCTGGCAAATGTAGGTTCCACTGGTCAAGCTGTCATTTAGCATGGGACTTTGCTAGCATTAATACACTTTAAGTCTTCAGAGGGAGCAACATTATATTGCACATAACAGCTCTTTGCATTCCTGGCCCTACTGCCAGAAGTGAAAATAATGAACTCCAGGGTCTTCAGCCCAAGGACAGGCTTTCAGTGCAAAAAGGTTTTTGTGACTACAAGAATCACCATTTGGTAATAGAAAGAAAATCTGTCTTGAAACTGTAATATGAAATAATTCAAAATAATGTCACATTAAACGTTATTTTTTAAACTTGTCTTAATTTAACATGTGCCTACAAACTGAGAACAATAGCTACATCAATCTTATAAATTTTAATAAGCCAGAAACAGCTCTTAGGATATTCCATACTAATAGTGATATTATGCACAATAACCACATAAAAGGAAAATCATATAGAATTTTGGGATGGCATTCTGTCTTTCCAGAGCTATCCTGACATCTATATCACAATTTTAAAATGCTATAATTCCCCTGCATATGGCATCAGCCAGTTTTATGACCTTTAAGATAATTTAATTGCGCAGGTCTTCAAAGATTTAGTGTTACTGTTGTCAGCCATTCCTTCAGGTAATCATTGTTACTAGAAGATGAGAAGAAATGGATTCAAATATCATGATATTGACAAGTTGGAGAAATGGTCAGAAATGCTAGGTTGCAGTTCAATAAGCCTGAGAACAAACACTGTTCTTACATGAAAAAGAACAGAACACAAGACCGGGAAAAAACAAGTGGAAGTTCTCAAGGAAAGGATTGAGATATATTATGAATAAAACCACATGGACCAAGGTCAAGAGTCCAGCAGTGTCTGTTTCAGTAAGCAACATTTCAGGCTTAGGAAAATCTACAAGATACAAGAAGGACAGAATGCCACCTCTCTTGACTCTCTACACTTCTGGCATTTGAGATTAGAAGCTTAGTGGATTGACATCTCCAACATCATATTTTAGAATACCTAAGTGTAACTTCCAAGTTTTATTCAAAAATCTCTGAACCTATTATTATTTATGCTATCCAAATCATCCTGTGGCAAAAGGTTTCACAGTTTAATTGTATATCTCATAAAACTTACTTACTTTCATTAATGTTAAACCTGCTGCCCATAATTTCATTTTATGCCCTTTATCTTATATTTCATGAAAAATTATATACCATAGTTCTTACTCATGTTTTCCACGATGTTTTTGATTAAAAATTTTTAAATTTTTAAGTTAAAAAATTAATTAAATTTTTAAATTAAAAATAATCCACATATGCTAATTATTTTTGTAGGTGTTATTGAGTACTGAGCTTACATTTCCAAAGAATTGTTCACAGGATCTCCACAGTCTCGTTTTCGAGTCATAAAATCTTATTACCAGCTGCTGCTATACATATAGAATTACAATTACTTATCTTCATGAGGCTTACTTTACATTTATTGTTTCCTTCTGAAGTATTTTCATGCCTTATTATGAGACTCTTCTTCATCTATTTCCAGCCAGTTTAGCTGTGACTAACATGAATGTGAGTGCTTGTACTGCAGCCCAGGTATTAACCCGTGCCTGATTTAGGAGTGGATCTATAGATCCATGACCTATATCAATCTGCCCATAGGCAGAGCCACTCACAATATAAGTAGCTATGTGTGCAGATACCTGATTTGTGATTACCCAACTGGCACTTATGCACATAAATCAGGCATCCACATTTATCAATATTTACCTGTCACCAGAATTCTGGTCCCCAATGAATTAAATGTCATCCTAGTTAAAAACATAACTTCATGCTGAACAAGCATTAGATGTATATAATTCAATCCTTAAATCCCAAATTTGAGAGAAAAGTCAATTATAATCGCTGCATGTTGGTGCTGATGTTGAATTATTTTCAAAAAATTTAATAGATTTCCATGGAATGGAGACTGTAAACTCATCAATGACAACATGAACATCATGGCCTTGTTTTCAGACAAGACTGAACTGAAAAGAAAAGTCGAAAAAAGCTTACAGGCAGTGCTGCTGCGTGTTCTTTGTGGACAGCTGTGATTACTCTTTGTTCAATTTTATAACTGTGAAAAAATTACTATAAAGCCTTCACCTAAAATGTTAAAGGTAAAGAGAAAACTGGGAAAATAATTTTCAAAATGTAGCGTGCCCAATTAGGCATGAGTTAGCTGAATGCCTGACTGCACACCCAATTGGCACATTATATTTGTCATGGTTTCTTATTCAGTTTGGGTAATTGTGCATGCAAATGAACAGGTACTCATATAACCTGTAATTTCCAAAAGTAATTGACATATTTGCATGTGTAATTACTTTCTTTGTAACTGAAACTCAAATTTTGACTATCTTAATGTTCATCAAAAACATGAGCTTTGGTCCTTTCAGCAGGAAGCAAAGTTCAGTGATCCACTGACAAATTGAATTCACCTCAGAAAAGTGGAGAATTATCTCACCAACCTACTTAATCCTAAATTGTTTGCTTTCTGATTTAGGCAGGAGGGGTATCAGACTGCCTCAGCAACGATACGTGACAAGATCCTAGCTAAATACAAACAAGGTTCTAGATACAAGATTATTCTTTGTAGTCACTAAGTCTTTAAATGTCTTTTTATAGAAAGAATAAAAATGGGAATAGTTGGTCAACCTGTCAAAGCTTTCTAGACTAAATTATATAGGCATCTATATATTAATGCAAAAAACCCTAATCTCGTCACTACTGTGAAATAACCAGCATAATAGAGATGGGACAACTCATGACTATAGTATGAACAAAAACTGGTATACTAAGCTCAGGGAGGACAAATAAGGGAGAAGCAAAAAAGTATTGTCTTGCATATACAAGTTAATGTACTTGGTAACTGAAAGTACAAAATATATCCCCAAATTTTCTGGTTAGTAGCTAAAAAGAATAAGGAAGTAACACTGCAGGTATGTAGAGACATCTTCACAATTTAGTCTGAAAGACAAAGTTGAAGCTTAATGGCAGGTATGAAAAATGGTCAAAACAGAAACAGGATGAAATACTTGTCCTTTGAGACAGAATGTGGTACGTGGTGGACCACAAGCTGAACATAAGTTATTAGGGTTGGGCAGCTGTGAACATCATGTCTGGGATATATTATCAGCAGTGCAGCCCAAGGGGTTTCTGTTCTTCTCAGATTTCTTTTGCAAAGCTACATTGCTGTGGTCATTGCACTTTGAGAATGGCATGAGAGAGTCCAGGAGAATCTTTAGAAAAGTTGGCCTTTTGGAAATATTGAAAAAACTGGATCTGGATAATACAGAATAGAAAATATTTGGTACAATGTAATAGAATTTAGGCATATGGAAGTCTGCTGCAAAAAAAGGAGAGGATACATTGTTTTCCAAGCTTTTGGTAGATAAAAAACAGTAATAAGGTTTATTTTCATTAGGAAATGACCAAGTTAGATATTAGGAAACATTTCTCATAAAAGAAAGTGACACTGTTAGTCATAGCTTTGCTCTGTATGAGCAGGCATCTGCAGTGGTTGTAAAATTTTAATTGCTGTAGATATTAAAAACAATTTAGCCATATGTCTTTCATGAGTGACACAGGGATAATTGATCCTGCTGGAGCTGGGCTAACTAATATTCTCAGGTTTGTTCCCAACTGTTCTTTATATAATTCTGTTATTTTGTGCTTGTATTTAGAATTATGTATTCTTATTAATTTCACAGTCTTTAAAAAAAAATAGAATTGAAAAATTTTAACGAGTCAGCGGGATACAATTTCACAGACATTTACAGTTCCTCTTTGTCCTCTGGCCTCTTTATTTAGTGTCTGTTTCCAGAAAAAGAGTGGCTCAGTGGCTTAATATGCTTGTCCATTTGGAGGGCCCCTGAGGAGAGTCTGCAGGTAATTTCAGTGTTCAAAGGAGAAACAATCATGAAGGCTTTAACCCTCTGAAAGTTGGCTAATCCAAGCAGTCAGGGCTGTCAGGGCTGGATAATCCACAAGGTCTCTCAAGAACAAAGTGACTCTGACTTTCAGTCTATTTTTTGTCATTTCTTATCCTGACTTCAAGCTCTGAGTGTTTCTGGGAGGTAACTGTGGAAATGGTGCTAACCCCCAGAGCCATAAGCTGAATTTCTTATAGGAGCTCCTTCTGACTCTGATCCAGACTGGGAAGCTGGAACAGGTAATTGAAGAGGCAATACAAGTCAATACTCATACAGGCAGAGTCTTCCATCTTTCCTGAAATTTATATCTATAAAAGCTGTGTGCAGTATTAGGCAAAAAACTAGAAGAACACCAAAAGTCAAAGTTTTCATAAAATAGATATGACATATTTTAATTATTTTAATGATTACTTGGTTTAATTATTTTTAATAATTTAGTTATTTTAATGAAGATTTATGCTTCTGAATTCACTGCCTCTGACTTGGATAAATAAGACTACTACGTCTTACAGCAAAGCCTGCCTGGTATTGGGGAGTGAAAAGAGTCTGAGTGAAATCAGGAAACAGAGTGACTGGATCTAATGGAAGCAGCCAGTGAGCATGGGTTAAGGTTGGCAGCATGGAGGCATCCATCTCCATCCAATTCCTGGCAACTTGCTCGAGCAGCTGACATCCAGGGACCAGGCTGCCAGACCTGGCAAGGAGTGGAGATGAAGTTTATATTAGCAGCCTCCGAGTCTGCAGAGAGAGGTTTCTCTAGAAGTGATAAAGAGGAACTCTGTCTGCTGGAGTTAGGCAACAGTAAATACCTGTCAGCCTGGTACATCCCCTGGGCTCCCAGAGCCATACCTGCTGCATGCACCATCTTTGTGCGTGGTACACGCTGGGAGCAGTGACCTTTGGGAATGATGTGAGTCAGTGCAAATTAGTGGTGTTCTGCAGAGTCTTGTCTTGCTGAAGGCTATGGTGCAGTCAGATCAAATAGGTGTTGGTGTGACTCCTGATTTCCCAGTGACTGTTGTGCGGCAGAAGCTGACAGAAACCAGGTTCCTTCACTGGAAGCTTGGCTGTTGCTACTGCTTCCTTTGGGAGAGGGGAAGAGGAGGATGACACATTCGCCTTGTATATGGATAATAAAAAAGATAATTTATCTTTGAAAATTCATATTCAAAGTCAGAGCCATATTATTCTTGCTGCTTTTTAAAGCTCTAAAGATCTCTGCACTGTTAATGAGACATTCATTCACACAAGTGTTCTCTTCAAAATATGAAGCAAAACAAACTGATGCTTAGAACTCAGTTTCATAATTCCTGTGAGAGAAAGATCTTTTTATTTGGTATTTTGGTATTTATTTGGTTTAATTTTAATGCTGTTGTAAGATCCATTTATAGCTATCAGGATTTTTCCTTGTAAGTGCCTCTCTTCCCTGGGCTAAAGTAATTACGTTTTGTCTTGGGGTGGCGCTGTTCATTTCAACCAATGAGATTGCTGCGTTTTTTTGTAAAGACACATTCTTTGAAACAAAAGAAGAAACCGGAGAGGGTGAGCTCACTTCGCTTCCGGCCTCGGAGGGCGGCGGGGCCCGGCCGGGCTTGGCTGGGCCCGGAGCTGGCCCTGCCCGGGGTGGCAGGGCCGGGGCTGATTTAATTTCTCTGGCTTACTGAAACTTTGTTTTCCTGGAGGGGTGGTGAGAGAATTGTTGGTTGCCTAAGAACTCACCAGGCTTTTCGGAGCCAGAAAGGACTCTGAACTAGAAGCAACTTTGAAACAAAGGAACTACCACGTGGCTGGGAGATTGGAGCAAACACGTGGAGCAGCCAGAAGAATGGTACCAGCAACCACAGCTTCTCTCCTGTAACTCACAGCAAACCCTGTCTACTCAACTGCTTTGAACTAACTTTACTGCAAGTGAGAAAGAGGCAGAAACACTGGTTGCAGTTTTTTTTTCTTTTCTTCAGTTCCAGTATTCCAGCAAGGCAAAGTTAACTTGATACTGGTAAGAACCACGTGGCAGCAAGGGAGCCCAGCAAGTTTTTTACAGTGCAAATCTGGATTGGGACAACCCTTCAACATTATGAGACTCTGTAAAAACTGTTTTCAATCGATGATAAAACTTAACCTTTAAAGTCAGTAAGGAAGAAGTTTGATTGTTTTTGGGTGGGAGGATTGAAGAGAATATTTTGAACTTAAGTTTAAATTCTTTTGTAAAGCTATGGTAAAGATACTAGACTTTGTATTATTTTCTCTGTGACGCATGAAATGTGTTGGGGGAAAGTAGCAATTTTGGGTACAACTGTGAATTGAAATATTAGTGATCGGAACAAAGAGATATTACTGTGATATTAGGAGAAACTTGGAGAAATGAGAGAAATAGAGATATTTGTTCCTAGAGATAAATAAGAAACCTGTTGTATCTTAAAGTAGCTCATTCTTAAAAAAATAAAACCCCAATAAGTAATGTAGTCTATAACAAGAGAAATTAGGTTTGTCATGCAGGAAATAATTTTTCTTCCCGGGCGGTTATTTTCCTTTGTGACAAAACTACAAGAAAACCTGTTTTCTTGTGGGAAAAGTCTCAATAGCACAACAAGAGAAACTCTTCTCCTCAGGTGAATTGAAGTTAAAGCTGTTTTCTTTAAAAGAGTGATATACTGACTAGAAGTCATGAGTTTTATCTTTGCATTGTCAGTAAAAAAAAGGGAAGGTTATCTGGAATTTGGTTCTGATTATCTCATTACTATCATTTTCCTCTTTTAGCTTTGTTAATAAAGATTTTTTTCCTTGTGTGTTTTCAAGTTTAAATCTGCTGTTGTTTTCTTCCTTATTTTTAATCCTATCTCACAATGAGAAAATAAACCCTCCACATTATTGGTGTGTTGGCCGGGAAACGAACCAAATCAATCCCATGTCAGTTTAAATGATAGTTTTCCTTTCAGAATACTGCAGAAGGACAAATATTCACAATGCAGTGGTTTCATAGTAGTGACATTTCAGTTTTACTTGCAGCAATCTTGATTGTTTAAGAAAGAGCTACAGAACAAAATTCTTCCGTCTTTAGAAAATACTTGCAGATGCTGCTTGCCTTCTAATGTTTTAACAAGAAATTATTGCTATGAATTAAATTTACTCTTATGTCTCAATCTGTAGTATGAATCTATATACCTATGGCCAAATCCTGGGTCAGGTCTCTTGTCATTCAAAGAAGTGGCATAGCGTGAGACCCCTAACATTTCTTAATAGTAGGCAGTAGTAAGAAGTAGGCTGGGAAGCTGCAGATAAGAGGCACCTTGAAGTTGTCTCTAAAGGAACCTCTACTTTGTTTTCTACAGAAGGATGTCAACAAGCATCTGTCCGAAATACAGAGAAAGTTATACAATTGACTTAAAAGTTAGAGTTTTTTTGATGAGAATTCTTCCCAGATTGACGTGATGTAAAGCTGATCTCCTACTAAAGGAAGTATTTTACTTAGAGGCAGCTGATAAGAATTTTTGTGCATTACATTTATATAACTTGTGTAGCTGTAGTTGTGATGGTAAGAACTTGAAGCAAGACTTTCTCTTCTGTCTTAGTTTTGCTGCACTCATGTTTCTTTTAAAATGTTTCATTGATTAGATGGTTTTCTGAGGACCTTTCTTCCCAATGTCATCAAAAGTTAAGGTGAATGAAAAAGATCATTGACATTTGTACTGTGGCTAGGGAGTATATATCCTCTCTTTCTCTAAATTGTTAGAATATTCCAGTTTGTAGGGGCCTACAATGATCATCAATTCATTTTTGATAAGAGGTTTCCTGCTATTCTGAAGTACTGCATTAACAATGACAGTGACAACTACTGGTGCAGGTGTTGGTAAAGTTGATGTAGAGATAGTGAAGCCCTAGAACAGGGGACCCAAGAAAATTTTTACTCTGTTACTGGAGGAATTACAAAATAAGACAGGTAAAAATATATTTGCAATAATTTAGGCACAGTTAATCTTACCTACTCAAGATTCCTTCTTGAGTGTTACACAGTGTAATTTGCTGTTATTTATTGATTTTAACCACGTATCTCAAACTGTATTGTGTTTTCTTTCTTTTTGTTTGTTTGTTTAGTCTGTTTTTTTTGTTTGGTTTTGGGTGACTTTTTTTAAATTTTAATTTATTTATTTTAAGCTCCATCCCCCAGAACTCTGAGAACATTAGCTGTCAATAAAAAAACTTAAACTTCTTACCTTCACAGAAAGGCTGGAATACTTGACTCCAAGAAAACACAATACAAGAAGGATTTAACAATAAAACTCTGTTCTCTGTGAACAGCAGAACTGAGGAACCCTATTTTCCCCTGGACTCTAGCACAGCATTTCTTGCTCTTCCACCATCATAATTCCAACTCGCTTCAATTGCTTTGTGTTCCCTACCACGATACTGCACATTTTCCTACAAGCCCTCCTCAGTTGGTCAGAATAGGAACTTTTTCCTGACAGATCAAAAGATGCTGATCTTCCCCAGGAGTCCCATTTGCTAAACCTGTTTCTTTATAATGGTGCTTGGTCAAGCACCAATTGATCCTAAGCTGTGGAGAAGATCACTGCTGATTGCTGCTGCTGTGGGGCAAGAAAGAGAAGTGCCAACCAGCCCCTGCCTTTCCACCACCTGGTGTACCTCTGGCACTCCTCCTGACTGGTGCTTTTCCCTGCACTTGCAGGAATTTGGTGAGGCCCCAGTATACCTCTGTCAAAGTGTGATTAGCATTAGTTAACGTGCTACAGTGTGTCTTGGAGGCTGGTGGAGATAGAACGATGAAGTATCAATTAAATTAGATAAAATTAATCTTTACATTTTTAAAGATATTGAAATTTTGGAAACTTGGCTCATGGTTTTTGAACCAATAGAATTGTCAGATCTAAACAAAATGTGCCTTGTGAAAAACAGCTCTCCAATCAGTATCTTGTGAGTCCTGTCACTGGCTTCTCTAAATTAGTGTCTTTCTTTGCCAGGAATGTAATACCAGCCTTTTATTTTAACCTCAGTGATGTGGAATTGTTCTGGTGAACTAATATATCTTTCTCTGGAATCAAGAAAACTACAACTGGTTCCAAGTCACATAAAATAAATTATCTCACAGCTGATAAAACATGTCCTGAAGGCCTGATTCAGAATTTAATCACCATGGAGCTGGATGTACTTGTATCAGAGGATGTTTTGGAAATACGCATGTGTGTTTACACCACCTGCTCACAGGAAAGGACAAAACAAACTGATACTGGTTCTTGTTAGAATTAATTTGTTTTTTTCAGCTGATGTGGATTTTCACAAAAAATAATCTAAATTAATTAATTTTAGCTTGAACATAGTGAGTTTAAACTTACATATTTTTGGAGTTTAATAACCTGACTATAACTTAATAAATGTAGAATATTTTGAAATATTTTGTGTGTATAATATTGCTTTTGATAACTGTACAGACAAAATATTATATTATCAAAAGACATACATGAAATATTCCCAGCATGATATTAAAAAAATAATATGAAACCATGACTTTTAAGATTCAGAAACAATGCTCAGAAAATTATTCAAATGTAATATTGCTGAAAGACACTAATTCAGATATATTTTTTTATTTCCCTGTTATAATTTAATATGACAGGAAAGAAACCCCAAAGACTGCAAAACCCTATGAGTTTGTGACTTTGCTGTGCTTATCTAACCAAGTCCAGTTAGATAAACAGATCTGGAAATCATAATTCTAAGACTTAAAATTGGAGAATTTTTATACATTTAATGGTGATTTGCTGCTCTTTTTTGATTGCAGGGATGAAGTAGGAAATGGGCATGAAACAGATCTGTTATCAAAAGCCAGCCTGCAAATCATATTTGAAGAAAACAACGTTTCTTCAATGCTCTGCTTTTCCTATAGTTAAACCAGCAGTAAGTGATAGTGGTTTTTGCTGCTGCACCCTTATCCTTAACCTTATCTTGACTTTATATTCTCAGCAGTGTTTGGTCACTTTCAGACCAGAAAAAAGCTTAAATTCTTATTCGTAGTGAGGTTGGGATTTACCATCCCCACATTTTCTGTCACCTCCTTTTGTCCTGGAGAACAGGAATGAGTCCTGACATAGAGCACATGCTGAGGTGGAACAGTGCTGTTGTACAGGTACCTCAGCAGTCTCCTAGGAAGTTTGGTAATGTGGAAAGACAAAGGCAGCTCTTTTTTATGCATTGTCTCCTTTCAGATCTGTTCTACAGCAGTTCAGAATGTATTTCTCTGCTGGGGCCAGAGGGGCAGAAGTGTGGGGTGCCCAGGGAAGCCGTGCCAGCTCTGGTCTGGGGGTTTCCAGCCCCGACGGGGCACAGCCCTGAGCAGCCCCCTCTGACCTCAGTGCTGAGCACACTGTAGCAGGGCTGGAGAAGGAATATCCCAAGGTCCCATCCCAAAAAAGCTGGCGATAATTTCCTAAGCCATTGAACCGCATTGTAAGGATATACGATACTTAGGAAAAAAAACCCAAAAACTATTTATTTCAATTACAGTATTTACCAGAGTCACTTTTGTACCAGCTCTATCAATAAAGAAAAAATGTGTCCTGGGCAGAAGCAGAAGTAAGGGATCTGCTGGACAGTATTGACTTGTTCATCAGACAATAGACAAGACTACAGGTCATCTCTTTCAGATGTTTGTTTTATAAATAATACCTTTGACAATGCAGACAATTTCCCCATTCATGAGAAACGAATCCTGTGGTGGTTTGTAGCAAAGACAGCCATTTAGTCAGGTGAATCTCCTCTTTTAACCTCCTCCTTTGGGAGCCTTGTGAATGACTTTGCAAACTCAGATTCTCCTGCGTGAAACATAAGTTGTCTTTAAAGCCTAACTGTTAGTGCAAGCCATGGAGATATTCTTTGAAATATGTTTGCATGCCCTGCCAGCAATGATTTTCTCCACTGCAGAAAAGTCTGCAGATTAAAGAATTTTCTCTCACAAAAGGAAATTTCTGACATTTTATCTATCCCTTTCATAAGGAAATGGATCAAATAAAACTCATATTTTTGAAAGAGAGTCAAGATTTTAGGGACAGCTTGCACTTATTGATATTTGTGTGTTCAGCACTTCACATTTGAACAGACATAGGGAGAAGTAAAATGACAGACATAGCTAACCTGATCTCAATGCAGAATTTTTAAAGGCTCTCTTCTCCTATCTTATTTTTCCTCTGAAGCTATAAAATGGTGGATGCTTTAATTGTTGACACAGGCCTTTTGATTTTTCTTCACTACATCAACATATTATATAGGAACAAGTGTGTCAATATTGTGAGGCTCATCATACACTACAGCCTGCCTCTTGCCCTAGCAAAAAAAAAAAATCCTATCTAAGGATTTTTGAAAAATAAGGAAAAATTCTGTTATGCATCGAGGCTGTTGGGCAACTCTGGATCCAAGTTGGATATAGACAGGATTTCTGATTGACCTCTTTACAAGATGTGTTGCTACATCTACAATTCTATTATCTGTTATTTCAGAGGCATGGTTTCTATGATAATATTATTCACCCTTTTTTATAAGTCCATAATATTTGATGCAATATAAGGCACTCAATAAATAATCTACAAATCAATGTGAATGTGTAAGAGTTTTAATTAGGCACTAATGAGGGACACCAGGTGTTATGATGCTTTTGCACACAGAGAAAGGCAGAAATAAAAAAAAACAACTTTAATTATTATTATGTTGTTCTTTTCCTTCAAAAATTCCCATCATTTTAATCTCTGTTTCTCTGATACTTGGTGTGGGTCTTATGTTTATAGCTAAGATCATACAAGTTTGCTGAATCAAAATAACATCTCTGCTAAAGGGGATATGAATGCATTATTGTTATGCTTCTGACCTTTTGCCAAGAACAAAAATACATCCTCAAAGACAAACTGGACATAACATCAGGGTTTTTCTTGTAAAGTTTCCAGTTTGCTGAAGATTTAAATTTTTAATCAGCACTGGACCTCATAAGAAGTTTTGGTGTGCAGATGGAAGTCATCACTTCAACAAGCCTGTTTCTGTAGAAGCTGCAGCTTCCATACTGTGAATGGATAGCTGATTAATCAGGGAGCTGGCTGGAAAGCTGTGTTTAGTTCTCTTTCCAGACCTCCAATAGACTTGCATGACCTTGAGTAAATCACCCTTGCTAAGTCCTTGAAGGAACATCTGCTGTTTTATGTGTTTCACAACTCCTGTGCAATGATTAGGCAGCCATATAGACCAGCTCTTTATGACCTTGATAATGATTTAATATAGTAGGAACTTAATTCAATGCAGAGCAGGACCAGGGCTGGAATTTAGGCTGGAGTCACAGGGCAGTCATGGTTAGAAGGATGCTCTGCAGGTGGTCTGGTACTACCTCCTGTACAGAGCTGAACTGTTGTCCAAACTATATCATTTTACTCAGGAACTGAGCAGTGAAATTTTGAAAATCTCTGAGGCTGGATCTCGTGCTGTGTCTCTGGGCACCTGTTCTGGTGCTTGCCATTCTGATGATGGTTTTCTTGCTTTTCCTCACTGGAAATTGTGACTGCTGTGTCTGTGAGAAGACCCTGGTTTTGCTGTTTCTGTAAGTGCACTTTAGGTTCTGGAAGATTGCAGTTAGTCTTTACTCTTAGTCTTCTCCAGGCTGAAAAAAACCCTCTTCCCTCAGCCTTTCCCCATGCAGGCCCTTAAGTGTATGACTGACCCTGCTCTGGCCTGTCTTGCTCTGGGGTGGCAAAACTAGGGACAGCACATACCTCCACAAAAGTGTCAAGAAAAGTGGAATAACCATTTTCCCCAGCTCCCTTACTGTACACCTGTTAATGCAGCACAGCATGTTGTTAGCCTTCCATGTTGCAGGGATTCACTTCTGTCTCATATTTAACTTGCCTTCTAATGTTTTTTCTGCAGAATCATGACTCAGCCAGCCAGTTACTAGCCTGTACTGTTGCACTTCCTTTTTCTGTCCCAAGGCATTAAAAATTATCTTTGTTGAAGTTTGAATCTATGATCCCAACTTTGAGCTAGCTTTTGGTCCAGCAAGTGATTCACCCATCTTGTAGTCTAGTCATCAAGTCCTTATCTCCACATTTTACAGGGATTATTTTAAATTAGTTTTCTGTACTCCTAGTTCCATTGCTATAACTTAAAATTTTGCTCTCTGGGTAATGAAAGCAAAAACACACAGAAAAGCAAGTTTTCCATTTTCATTTAGCAATGAAGAGGAGTGATTTTTTTGATCTGAATGCACTATCAACCAGAAGTTGTTCTGGACAATGCCTATAGCATAAATATTGTAATGTTATTACAGAGAGAGAGAAATACTGAGTCAGGATGACTGGGTAATAAATAATGTCCACCTCAGCTAGTGCCAGAAATCACTAGCAAGGATGTTTTTGAAGGTGAGAGAGGAGTGCTGTACGTATTCACAGGAGGTCTAGTTCTGAGTACTCTAGCTATGAACATCCTGGCACATCCTGAAGGCAGCAGAATGATTATTTCACAAGTTCCAAGTGGATGCCAAAGATTAACTGTCCTAACCTTCGAATTCACTGTTCATTTGCTGCCCTCCCTCTCTGTAGGACAGTTATCTTTTTCTGCAGGTTACTGACTGGGCATTAAGCTTCCAGAGGAATAATCTTAGCAGGAGTCAGCCCATTCAATTTCCTTGAAGCAGGAATGCTGAAAACTTTTACATGCAGCTTATAAAATTTCATTCTCATTACATTAGAATTCTATTAAGTAAATTTGACTCCTATTGCTATTTATCCTGCTTTCTCTGGAGTTAAGTATTTATTGGAGCCAAACATTAATGCTATCAATCAAATCAATTAATGTTATTGATCAAATTTTCGGTGTGATTCCTACCATATATTTAATTCAGCAAGAGTTCTGACCTCAAGAATAAATCAAACAAATCTAAGAGAATGGTCTGGTCACTCTAAATGAAAATTAAATACTTGGCTTAAAAGAGTAACTTTAACATTACATGCATTTTTGACCATATTTATATTCCTCCATAATGGAAAGAGATTTTATTTGGAAAGGACCATGAAGTACTTTTTCCCTTATGAAGGGAAGAATTTAAAGAATCATGTTAGCAGAGAGAAATGGAATATATAAAAGCACAGATGCCTGAAGGAAGAGGCCAAAGGAGACAACCATTAAGTAATTGGATTAACCTCTATTTGGCCCTTTTCAGCTGAGTGAGATTTATTTTGATAACATGTTGTTTGCTTTCTTCCAGGTTTGCACACAATGTAGCAGCCATTGTCAAAGACTGAAAAACAAATTGAAGCATGCATCTCAGTAAAAGTCCTTGTCTGGATAATAAAATAATACATCTTTCAGTAACTTGAAATCTGGAACAAGATTGTTCCAGTAGCCATAACCTGAATAATACACAGATGGAGATTATTTTTTGCATAAAAATTCTTTCTAAATTGCAGCTGCAAGGACAACCTCAAGAGGAAATGAGAGTTTCTCTCATTTTATTTGAAAATGGATTTAAAAATAAAAGAACAAAATCTATTTTAAATGAAAATAAAGCATCAAAATCTAAGACTTTGAAAGTTGGAAGTCCAAAGCATTTTTGATTCAAATAAATTATGTCTTACATTAATTAATAGAAAAAATTTCACCAAGATCTAAAAAAATGGACTGTACTTAGATCAACTATATTAAGTCTAATTTAGAAACAAAGTTATTTCCAAGCATAAAAATTTAAGTTTTGCTATAAAAGATCAAAGCAGTTAATTTGGACAATTTTGAAAGTGAAAACCCAAATATTTTCTTCTAGTATCTTCTAGTATCTTAGCCTTCTCTACAGATATATTATTTAAATATTCTCTAACAAATACATACATTTTATAGGAGCTGAAGGAACTGCTTATTTTTCTCAGAGCCTCCATCCTAATTTATCTAGTTTCTGCACATGTCATTTGAGGAGAATTTCAGCAAGGACATGATGCATTTTCCATTTCTGTGGCTGAGATGTTATCAGCTTTTCCCTCTGTCTTCTCTGAACATAGGTCTGGTGTGAGTGTGGTCCAGCCTGCGACCTTCAGCTGTATCTGTGCAGAACACCCAGGCCAGCCATAGAAACTGCATCTCTTATTGAGACAAGGATGGGTTTTGGGCCAAGGAGAAACTGGCTGATGTTTGGTTTGAAAGCAAAGTGCTGCCTGTAGGAAACAGAAGGAACAGATGGCAAAGAGAATATTGGGACTTTTGACTCAATGTGGATGTCTTGGTTTGAGTGACAGGTGTCTGCTAAGGAAGGCAGGAACCTCCCTTGGAATGAAGGATGTAAATCCTCTCCCTCTGAATTATTATAATTTTGAAATTAAGGGGTTATCAGGCAAAGATATGGGAATAGGACTAATTCTTTATTAGGAAAACTAAAATAAAACAAGCATGCAATACCAAAAAAATGAACCTTCTGACAGAGTCAGAACATAATCTGACACCCTGTGGGTCAGGGTGTTGGCAGCAGTCCAGTTGCAATGGTGGCTGCGGGCCTCCTGGAGTGGCAGTTGTGGCTCTGTTGTTGAAGCAGTGATCCTGGAGAAAGGTGCAGCCCTCAACTGAAGGTCCAGTGGTGATAGCTGAGCCTGATCTTCCTCTGAAAATACAGTGGAGAAGGCTGCCTTGGTGTTCCAAGTTTCAGGTTTTTATTCAGGTAGAAAGGCTTGGTTCTTCCCCTGGATGGAACATTTCTCAATGGCTCAATGGACTCAATGGCTCATTAGCAAAAGATCTCTCCCTAGAGGGAGGATGGGTCATGGAAGAGACAAAGAAACAGCTCTCACTGGTTTCTTATCAGCTGGCCTATTGATAGAAGATTACACCACGCTCCACCCCAGTTCCAGCAGATAGTGATGGAATAAACACTTTTTTACACTGCAACCCATGACAGTGGCAAATAGGAATGAAACTAGTTCACTACTAATATTAGGAAATCAGAGAGCTACTATAGAGGATGGGATCTAGTTTTTCTCCTTGTCTTCCACTCTCACTTAGTTGTGTAGTTGGGTTTATTTCGTCATGCAATTAGTATCTATCTTTGAGCTCAGACTTTGCAATGACTTTTACTAAGGGTTATACTTTGCAACCATCTGGAGACTGATAATATAACAGAATTCAAGTTTGTGCTCATTCAGAGCATATACTTCTGGAGTGTGCACACTGGTCTTTCTGTATTTGTGCTCTCCACACAGTAAGAACTAAATAGGATTTTGTTTAATTTGTTGGCATGGGACCAGCTTTTCTAAAGCATCTTCTGTGTCCTCAGGCCAGTCTGTTATTGTTGTGGTCAGAAGGACACGTGTTCCACCCCAAGCCTCTGAACAGCCCAGCTGCCCTCAGAGGCTACTGCAGACAGCAGCCTGCCCGGCAGGGTCCTGACTTCCGCAGGTGAGTGTAGTGATGGACGTAATAAATGAAGCACAACCTCTCTTCCATGATCAATAGCCAGCTGATACACTCTTACATATTTCTACAAACTGTTGGCGGATAGTTTTAGTCTCAGGATCTTTGAAATAGTGTCAGGACAAAGAGTTTGCCCAAACATTTTATCTGAGCATTGAGAGTCAGAGTTTATATGAAATTGTAACAGATAGTATCATAGTAATTACTCTCCCAATATCATGACTCCAGCATAAAATCCTTTTCATAAACCTATCAAATTTCATCTTAAAAGAAAATAGTTGTTTTTGGTGTTTTTCCCAAACAATTATTTTCCCCTTGACATCTGGAAGGGCTGGTTCAGAATGCTTGTTCTAATGCTGTTTAATGACAATACCTTCTTTTAGTTCCCATTATGGATTGACAGTTTTCTAAGCAGTTGTCCTCAGAACTTCTTGAAGATTTTCTTCAAAAGTTCAAGTACTTAATACTGTTACAAGCTTTGTACATGACTGTTTATTTATATCTTTTACAGTTCCATCCTCTTCATTGAGAAAATATTCATTTCATCACATTAAATGCTTTGAATGAAACGGGTGTATTTATATTAGCTAAAAGCTTTCTGCTTGAGTTGCTTGGGATAGTATTTTCATGAGAAGATGAATTTCTGGATCTAAAAGATTATAAAATATCTCTAGGCTTTGGCTTTTTTTGTGCTCTCACAGGTTTAGGCATAACACTGAGCAAAGTCACTGAAATATGATAATATTTTTCCATTCTGCAGCTTTTTTGTTAACACGTTATCACCAGAAACTGTCACACTTTCTGATTTTACGCTGAAGATCCAATGCTGGACTAATTACAGAATCTTCAATGAACACAAAATGCAAACAAGAGAAAAAGGATTGTTAGAAGCTAAGTTCAAGAATTACAATTATTTTCCCTCAATTATTGTGCAGGATTTCAGCTCAGAAGAAACAAGACAGTAAAAATGTAATTAAAATACCATAAATCTTACAAATAGTGAGGTTTCAGACAATAAAATTTCCTATTGCAAAGTCACTGATAAGTCTGAAGGAAATTACATGGACCTATGTGAGCTCTTTTTGTTAGGAATGTTGAGCAAGACCTGAGCTTAACTTGAAGAAAACATTATTATCTATGTATTTAGTTATGAAGCAAAATCAGATGTAACTTCCCATGAGAAAGACATATAAAGACATATTTGTATCAATCTTTCTTCTACTGCCCTTATGCTCTGCATGGAAGGATATGCTCTGCTTTGATAGAGGACCAACAACAGAGAGATTTCTGTCTCTCCAGTGGTTTTTTGCCTTGGGCCTCGTGCGTTAGGGAGTGAAAACAGGGAATTTTAGACAATACAATATCAAATAGAATTTTCTCAAGTTAGGGGATTTTACCAGATCCTTTTCCCCAAGAGAACTTATTTATATTCTCACCAGACCATTTTCACCCAGCAGAACCAAGATCTGGTGTCTTTTGTTTAGAGCCTTGTGCATCACTTTTTGCCTGGATGCCAATTCTACCATTTCACTCTCCATCCTCTTTCATGTGTTAATCTGGAAAAGGAATCACTGATGCATGAAGAGAGTGAACTGGTCACTTGACAGGAATGAAACGTTATTCTCTTTTTCACTCTTGCCTACACTGTGCCTTAATTTTCCTTCTAGAATGCTGCTTCTGACATTCATCTATGCTTCTCTCAAGCTAAAGATATCTCATTCCCATCGAAATATGAAATAACTAGAAGCTGCAGAATAATCTGCTGTCCTGAGCCTTGACACCAGAGACAATGGGTCCTTTCATCTGGTTTTGCCTTTACCGTGAAAAGTGTTGCAAAACAAATCTCCACAGGAATCTAAGAAACTGGAGGTTAAGAGTTGATTAGTTTGATGCCAGGAAACAGCACTGGATTGTTTGACTGTTGAATGATTTATAGGGAATGTATGAGTTTTCATGAGGAAAGTAGAAAGGGTATTTTTTCTGGTAATGTCATATATGTAATACATTTTGGGAGAGAATAAAACAGGGCAAGGTCCTTACTAAAATCCTGAGAGGGTCTCACTGGAGAAAATTTGGGATTTTTTTATCTCCCTCATCAGAAAAGCAAAAAAAACTCTGTTCACTACTGGATGTCTCCCCATTTCTCCACAGTTTCAATGGATGTGTTTTCACAATGTGGCCAGGACATTACTTATTGAATTATTTATTTTTCAACAGAGGACATGAAGTCACAGTGACCCCAGTTTTCTCTTGTGAAACACTCTTCATAAATAACTGCTTTGAAAGTCAGTGCAGTACATAGGTGAGACACTCTAGCTATGTTTATTATTTAACTTTCATCCTCTTTTCTCAGCAGTCTTAGCAATTTTAATGTGCACTTCTAAGGGGACTGTTACAAATGTAGTAACATCTGTGTCTCTTTTTGCTCTGAATAAGGTGCTGTTTTCCCTCATTTGAATTTTTTTTCCTAGTTTCAGGAAGTGGAAAAAGACAGGTTCATATCTTAGAGAGAACTCAGATTTGGCTTGGATTTAATTATAGCTAATAACTGAATAATGTGTGTTAGGAAAGATGTTGTGAAGACCCACTAAGGGGAAATTGACATGAAATCATTGACCACGGTGAATAAAACTGCTTTTCTAGTGATTTATTTCAATGATCAAATTTCTCTGCCCTCAGGAACTGAAATCTAAACCACATGAACAAGTTTGGGTGACTTTTCAGCAAACAATATATAGGTTTTAATCGAGCAGGCAATGGACTCTGGGCCAAATGTTATTTACTGTCATAATTTTAAATCTGAAGCAAAGAAATATTTCATTTAGATCAGTTAGTATTTCAGATGAACAGCAGATGTTGTTAGGAGAAACAATGTAGTCAAAATAAGAAGATAGAAGTGTAATGTTTGCTTTATAGTTTTCTTTTTCATCTGTGGGGAACTGCATCAGTATTTTTTGCCTAGGCACATTCTTTTTTATATGTTTGCATAGCTGCATCATATGGATGACCTGTCCCTCAAACATCAGTCCTCATTCTCATGATTTTTCATTTTGGAATTATTAGCTGTGAGCTCATAGTCGCTCTGTGAGCAACATTCTACTTTGTAGTCCTCAGTATCATTCCTTCCTGTTACTTCAGTCTTGAGGATCATCTTGTTCTTTCCTATCATCCCTGAATTGATAATGTTATTCTTTATTAGGCCTTATAAAAGTTTCATTATTACAGTCCTAGTTATTTTGTTCTCAGCAATGTTCTTAGGAAATTAAATTAATTTTGCTGAAGAACTTTCTACTGAACCAATATTTCTCTAAGTGTGCTCCCCAGCCTGGCATATTGATTTCCAATGGGTTACAAAAGGGATCTTTTTCACACATGAGAAGCAATTATAGTTTCATTTTATGGTTTATCAAAGTTCTTTCTACTAGAAAATTTGTAACGAAGAAATTCCAGCCTCCCTAACCCTGAAAAGATCAGACATAAAATCAAGTATCTCACCTGTTTAGATAAATTCTCTACATATTTTAAGACACCACGTGTTGAAAAAATTACGTGATCCTAGGAGAAACATCAACATTCAGTCACTCATAGCTAGGACTTAAAATTCAGAGTGTTTTATTCTAATACGTAATAAGCAGAGATATCAGTGAGGAACTGAGAAACCAGTCTGTCACAGTTACAAGAAGCATAATATTTGAGAAATTTAAGAAGACGTCATGCTGCATAAACACTTTTCTATTATATATAAAATATTATATACTATTAAATTTATTTATAAAAGGTAGCAATTATTTGTCACAGCTGGGAGTCATTTCACTGCATTAAAATTTAAGAAAAGTAGCCTTTTGAGTGCACAGATTTTGTGCTTTAGCCCTTCATTTTCAGATTTATCCTGGGGACAACTGCACAATGCTTTTGGATTACAAAGAGAAAAATTCTTTGGTTCCAGAAATTATAGGTAGAGGGTGCTTCTTTCCATTCCAAATGAAATAGCTGGAAAATTAATAAAAGAAGAAATTGAGAATGTTTGCCTGAATTTGACTGATAGGCACAGGCCAACAAAGACATGAGAAAGGAGAATTGTACTTTCCTAATATGTTACAAGAATCTACCCAGAGAAATTATTTATTACTTTATTGTTAGTTACAATAGTTGTCCTTTAAATGAGCTATTTTGTTCCTGTATTTCTTGGCAGGTATTGGATTTTGAGTTGTTTTGTTTTGTGGGTTTTTTTTGTTTTGTTTTTGTTTTTGTTTTTGTTTTTTTTAATCCAAGCAGGCTAACTTGCCCTTTCCAGAGGTTTTAGAGAAAGGGAAGAGGAATCAAAGAGAATTATTACTGTTCCAAATGTTGATACTTTGAATCGAAGAAAAATTATTGTGGGATAAATCTGTTTCCTTAGCATGTTGAAATATTTTCATTCCACCTCAAGAAATAATGGTTTAAACACCAAATGATGTCTAATCAACCGTTTTTCTGATTTTCACCAACTAGCTCTCACAAAGCATTTCTTCTTCTGAAATCAATTTCTTCATACTTTTGAAGCTTCTGTTCCAGTAATAGAAAATTGTTTTTTTGATAGGCAATAGTACCACTTCCATTGGCATTATTTCTCTGACACTCCATGGATAGAAAAGAATTGTCTGTTCAGGTGAATACCATGCCTCTGATACTGATTGCATAGTATCAGCATGATGCAGCATCTCAGATTTCACCTTTATATGGGGTTGTAAAAGTAATTGGTAATTGGACTAAAGTCTGTGGAATTTTTCTAAAGTGACTATAAGTGTTTCTATTTGGAAAACACTGGTCTGTAAATTATGATCTAGAGAAACCTTGTTTCTCCAGTTATTTCAGTGGGGTTATGCCACTTCCATGCTAGCAAAAGTCCATTTAACTAGCCCGTAGGAGTCATACCTAATATTTTTATTATTAGAAAAAGTATTTTTTGTTATTTCAGAATAATTTTCTTACATTTAACTTGAAATTTACTTGTTTTTTTGTTTTTTTTTTTTTTTCAATTTAACCATTTATTTGGTTGTAGATCCATAGATATTTTTATTCAGCTGGATTTAAATTCAACCTTGGAGCATTTTCAAAATGAATGTTTCTTGAAGAGAAAGTGAAATAGTCTCCTCCACAGAAGGTGTTCTTTTGCTACACTTTACTAAATAAGGTGCAGGAGAATCAGGAGGGATAGTAAGGGAAATGAAATATTGTTAAAAAGCATCCCTCAACAGGAATTGTCACAAGAAAATATCTGATGTGAAAGGTTTGTTTGACAAGTAGCAGAGCTAGCTTTGTTTTTATAAATTAGAGGGTTGTAATTTATTTGTCATTAATTGACCAAATAAAAAAAAGGGAAGCTGGAATTAATGTAAGTGAAAATTGAAAAATTACTAAATTACTAAATTAATGATAGCATGTCAAATGTTAAGTCATTTCTACTTCAATAATGTACAGGAAAGCAGAGGTCACCCTCCTTAAAGAATTTAGAATTTTAAACCAATCTGATGGGAAAATTGCCATGTCATGGCTCAAGCCAAGGAATTTCTGAATTTTACCTGGTATTTCACTACCTTTTTTGACTAGATATTATCATTCAAAGAGAGTTATACACAATAGATAGCAATATGAAAAAAATGAGGTAATAACAATATTTTATGTAATAAAAAATTTCCAGTTTGGTACAGAAATATTACTAAACCACAAATCTGGAATTTCTATAGACAGAGCTTAGGTACTAGAAAGCAGAGTTGTATGACCACTTTTTTGAGATCAGTTTCTTAAGGAACATTGATCAGACTTTATGACTGCTCACACCTGTTTTCTTTATCCAGTTGTGAATGGTTAGGCCAATTTCAACAAAGTTTCTCAGAGGAGTTTATTCTTAAATTTATTTTCTTCCTGCAAATGTTGCATAAATTGGTCCCTAGGTGGAAAAAGAAGTGGCCTTATTGGTGTTTCTCTTGGTGCAAAAACGTGTGGAGATGGGAACTGCAGTAAGCCATCTAAGTGGTGGTGCATTTCAGAGCATCTTCAACAGGGAGTGCCTTGAGCTCCTCTTAATTAGCTGGAAGAATTCAAAGTGTGCCATGGAGTAGTGTCGAAGGGCTCATGACATTGTGGGAGCAGGCCATAAGGGTTTGGTGACATATGAGACAGGGAAAATTACAAGACTATGGAAGGGAACAATTGTCATGGAAGGAAATGGGAGATACATTAATTCAGCTGCTGCAGAACAACACAAGATTTTGTCTCTATTTATTTGTTCATTCTGTATTAATAATTCTACTCTTCATTAGAATCTCCAGCAAATACCTTTACCTTTCTATTCCTTTGCTCTTATGTGTAATTATACTAATTTTCCATATTTTTGAGAAGCACATAGTTTAAAAAAAAAAAGAAGTTATTATTCTTTTGAAGGACATGACTTCAGGTGAGTCTATTTAAAATAATAGGGCAGTGTGCAAAGCCAATTTTGGCAAGGATGTGTCATGAAAATTTTATATAGAGAGAATTAACTTCATTAATGTGTTGCTGAACTAGTGAAAAAGAAAGTCCAATGACAAAAGTGTTTTGGAAAGAATCTTGGAGGTGGTGGAGAATGGTAGGCCTTTTAAAGAAAGAAAAAATCGACCACAGTATGATAGGTTTAAGAATGGAGAGGAGTATGATTGGTACTGGAATGAGTGAATTAATTGCATGGTGTATATTAGACATCAGCCTAGGAAGTTCCAAAAAACACGTAAATAGTCACAGTGATGAATAATTGGTATTATTGTTTGAAAGAACTGTCTTAGACTCTTGTGTGTTTTGACAACGATTCTTCATTCATCTACTTCTCTTTCCCAAATCATAGGAACCATGTGTTTCGGACACTTACTTGCAGAGCTTGTGTTGATTATTCTTTGGGAATAAGTAAGGAACTAAATATAGGTAGCTAAGCTTGCCTAGGCTACCTCTCTAGTCCATGGGGATGATAAGCACTTTCAGAAGATGATTCAGGGCA
Organism: Thryothorus ludovicianus; assembly: GCA_013397245.1. Taxonomy (NCBI): domain Eukaryota; kingdom Metazoa; phylum Chordata; class Aves; order Passeriformes; family Certhiidae; genus Thryothorus; species Thryothorus ludovicianus. The sequence continues at coordinate 137,713 of VZTB01008899.1, read as the reverse complement.
ATCAGAATCAATTTCTACATTTCTATATTCACTGGCTACATTAAATGTTTTTACATGAATGGAATAGATGTACCCCAGTCAGTATGTACCAGGTGGGAAGCAATCATTGTAGTGTGGTAACTTACTTGTTGCACCAGAATATATCAAGGGGAAAAGTGGTACAGCTATCAGACTGCTTTTTAACACATCTACTTTCTCATGGAGAGAGGGTGAAACTGTTGTGTTCTTGATAAAAAGAAACTCAAGTGTTCCTGTGCCAGAGCCATATGAGAAGAAAAGATGACACAGGATCTCACTTCTTTAGATTCTCTCAGGGCTTTCCTACTAGCATTTCATGAACAAAGTTTGTCAAGATACATAGACCTCGTTGAAAGCTATTAGTTCAACACATTATCTACACAGTATATATTCAGATGATCAGACTTTTTCTTCTTTATAAAACCTTGTGTTCTATGATACATTTCTCATTGGGCAGCTGAGTCTAACATTAATTATGAACCAGATTCTAAGGAACAGTCAACAAAACCAGCTGGTATGAATGAGCACAGCTGAGCATTGACAGGCTCTTAAACATTTGGGATCTTTGCTCCAGGATTTCCCAACAGAAGAGTCAAATGCTGATGGACTTAGTTTTGCCTTCACGGTACTAAACCTGAAGACATTTCATTCTACCTGGGAGTATCAAGATAAATCAGAATCCAAAGTCATTTCACCTTGGCCCCTGCTAAAAAAGGTGCTTTTCTCATACAAATGAACAACCTTTTCCTGGTAACATGTCAATGTTATCTGTCTTACAGACAACACGGGATTTTGACTTAGCCTTTTTCTGACATGTAGTACCAGGAATAAAAATATTACTGTTAGCTTTGCTTTTGTATTTGTGTGGTCATTTGATGTAACATTTGCAAGCACCTAATTAAGACAAATAAACAGTGCCAAGATCACCACATTTGCTTTATTCATGATTGCTTCCAATATAATGGAGGACAGACAACAAAACTTCAGCAAAGGTCAGTGCACAGAATGGCCAATGGGGAATACAACTATATTCATCCAAATGTCCCATCTAACTGGGAGTATTTTGCTGATAAATAACCCCAGGAGAAATGAGGATACAAACTGATGAGTCAGAAATTGTCCTTGCCAAGCTCAAAGACCCAGTCGGCTTTAAACATTAGGGAGAGGTGAAGCTGTATACAGAGTCAGCCTGCCCAGGAGAACCTTTTCTTAATAGTATACCATAAACAAATCACTTAATATTAGCAGATGACTGCTAGTCCAAATATGTGGCTTTTGATTTAACTCACCCTTTTCCATGACAGTACATGTTCCAGTGCCAAACTGAGAGGTCTGACATAGTGCCTGCCCCATAAACCATGGTAGGTGCTGAACTGTAAACCCCATGTGTTCAGCAGTGGAGCAGTTATAAATATTTGTAGGCTTTCCACTAGAAGCTGGGAATTTGAGTAGACGTAAAAGATCTGTTAATCACAGAAGTGCATGTGAAGGTCTTACTCAGCTCTCCTATCTCTGGAACATGTTAGTTATGTGAGCATTCAGAGAGTCCTCCTGCAATCCCCCCCACCTGGTGTATTTAGGGCAGACCACACTGCCCATCAGAGATGATGCAAAGGGAGATGGTGTGTATATGTATGTCTGTGTATATGTGTAGGATGCATGTGGAGGCCTGAATATCTGTCATTGTCATATTCAGCAAGGCAAGTGTAGCAAGGCAATCCTTATTTCATTTGCTGAAAGAACAGAGGCAGACTTTATGCATAAAAAGTTTGAAGCTAAAAAGTGCTGATGATCAAATCAAGAATGGCCTGCAGTGATGCTGGCTTATGTAATGTTGGCTTTTTTCTTCAGGAAGTAAATTGAGAAAACAATTGCTGTCTCAGCTGGCTGCACTGTCATGTGGAAATAATTCTCAGCCAGTAGCTGACAGGTCTGGATTGAAATCAGTTTTTAGCACTGAGTCCTGCTTTCCCATTGCTATTCCCTTAATCTTTACATCTGTTTGATTATAAAATTTTTCTATTCTGGAAACATTTTCTAGTCTGTTTAAGTGGTGTGCTGTTTTATTGCACTAGAAGAGACTGTGCTTACTTCACCCAATCTTTGGTGTATACTGAGTGACTTTCTCATTTAGGTGATTAATTGTTCATGAGTAGACAGGAGAACTGAAATCCTTCTGACTTCCCATTCCAGTTTATGTCTCTCAATCCAGTTGAGCAGGACCCTTTTGATGTAGCTAATGCAATGCAGTGCACTGCAAGCTTACCTAAGCTATTTCCAAATATTCTTCCAGGAACCTAATCCACTCACTGACCTAGCTTGCTCATAGAGTTCAATATAGCTATAACCTAACAAGTATGCAAAATGAACTCTGCCAAGCAACTACTTTGCTTTCAGTAGGTTCATGACACTAGCTGGTGCTCCTTTCCCCTTTTTCATGTTTCATCTTTCATATGGGCTCATCCCATCTTCATATCTGGAGAATACTTGTAATTGTCCTAACAGGTTTCACCTCTTACCTCTCTTGACAGACTGGGCCACTCTTACAGCATTGCAATACTTGATTCTAATTGTATGCAAATATTGATAATTGTAATGGATAAGTGCTCTAATCTCAGAGTAATTTACTATTTATACCATTTGCTTGGATGTGGCATTCAGTATTATCAGAAGGCTGAACAGAAATTGCACAATAAATATTAATTAACTCCTGAGAACTTTTGTAAACTAATACTCCTTTTTCATGTATTAGTAAAAAAAAAAAAAGAGACATAAGAGAAATATGTAAGTAAATAAATTATTCAGTATTTTAAAAAAGACATGGTGTGAAATATCATGTATTTGGTGCAGAGAATTCACTAGAGACATCTGAAGAGGCATTACGTGTGATCATGGTGGCTTGAAAAGTGAATGAAGTTTACCCCAACCCCTTGAATAGCTAAGAGACTGAAGAAGGAGTTAGTCCAGTTGGTGTGAGATGAAGAACCCACATATTTTAATAATATAAAAACAAAGACACAACACATCAGAGGTGCCATATTGGAAAGAGAATGCGTGGGGGCTAAAATGCCACTGTTGGCTAGACAGGACCTTCATTTCCTCATCACAGAAAAAGGAAAAAAACAGTACTTTCAATTTAAATATTTAAATTATCTTTTCTTTCTCTGTAGCACTCAGAGCAATCATGAATTTCGACATGTCCTTTGTCTCTTTCTTAAAAAATACATAAGGAGAAGAAACCAGAGAAAGCTAAATTTTAGGGATAAGATGATGAGAAATTTAAGCCCTGAACTTCATCAAATGATAGAAGCTCTCGTGTGTGATGCCAACCATTTCAGTGGTGCTGCAATTCAATAAATTGCAGCACAGCCCACTATTAACCTTTCACATACATGGTCCCCTGAATGCACTCCATATGTGAAGTATTTATGAAGAACCTTCGCATGACTGTGTGTTATCACAAAAATGAAAAAGCATATTGGTGTCTACCCATTAAAATTTTGCATAATGAAAGTCTTTTATCATATGCTAAATAAAGCACAGAGCATTCAGAAGTTATGCATCACTTGCCTGCTTTTCATTAATAACCCGTTTCATTGGAACTGTTCCTTATCAGCAGCACAAAACTGCCAAATGAAGTTTATTTTGATTTATTAAAGAAGTCTTGATAATTTTATTTTAGTTATAATTTTTCATTTAAGTGAAATTTTTATTGCTTTCATTAACAAATTCCAGCAGTAAAGATAATTAGTAATAGAAATTCTTTAACAGTATTACACTCTATCTTTATTACACCTTAATCACTTGAAAAGGTACCTGCAAAAAACCATTAAAACCACAAATGCATTTATGATGAATAACTGAATTACATTGTTTTTACTCTCCATTTTCATTATGATTTTTTTGTAAGACAAAAATTTCCAATGCATAGGATCTTAGTACAAATCCAAGTTTATCTACAAAGTGTGAAAAATATTGAAAAGGATGAGGAAAAACCTATAAATTAAAGCAAAGATAAAACTTTTTAATTTTATTTTCCTATTTTCTCTTCATCATTAGGTTTAAAACCTTTATGTTTAGAGCTTTTTCTTCTGAAATTCTTAGAAGACTGTTATTCATACACTATATTTCTGATATCAAAATCTTTCATAATGGAGGTGTCATTTCATCTGATAAAATAGTATATTTGCGTAACTTGTTAAAAATAATTCAAGAACATATTTAGTTGCAGGCAAAACTGCATGGATATGGTGTCCTTGAATTGATGCTGTCACATTGCAATATCTTGTGATGGGATGGTTATTCAATTCTGTAGACCCATTTAGATTTTGTGTATAAATATTATGTGACCTGACATCTAAATCTGTTTCTTTGAGGAAGCTGATTTCTTCAGACGTATTCCAAACATGCTTAAGAAACTTTGACAACAATGTCTACGGTAGAGCGAAATTGAGAGGTATAATGGCTTATTCAGTACAATAATAGAAGATCCAGGGGGAAGATTTGGGTTATTTTTTACAAGTTAAGCATGCTGTGAGTATGTGTGCTGATATTTCTTGGGGTAGAATTTTTTTTCACAGTGTCTGGTTTTGGATTTGTGCTGGACATATGGTTGATAATGTAGAAATGCTTCTGATTTTACTGACCAGGGATTATACAAGACCAAGGCTTTTTCTACTTTTTGTTCTAACACACTGGAAAGGGAATTTAGGGGTGTATAGAAGGCTGGAAGGAAACACAGCCAGGACAGATGACTCCAACTGATCCAAGGAATATTTCAGACTACAGGACATCATGCTCAGTATGTAAAGTGGAGGAAAAAACAGGGAAGCAATTCTTTGTTTTGCTTTACTTTTATGGGGGGCTTTTGCTTTCCATATTAAACTGTCTTCAGCTCATCCCAAGTGTTTTCCAGCTTTTACACTTCTGGTTCCCTCCCTGGTCCTACTGGTGGAGGTGTGAGCAAGTGGCTGCACGGGGCTTGGTTGCTGGCTGTGACAAAACCATGGCAGTATATGTGAGATCTTGGGTCCTGTGACCATCTCCAGTGTTCTCTATGTCCTGGAGCCTGATTTTTCCATGGTGAGCATGAAGCATCTCAAAAGGTTTTGACTATTTTACCCTTTCTCAGAAATGAACTTGTAGGAATATGAAGGTATCAGATCAAAAAGAAAGGTATCTAATGAATATTCCATTTATAACCCTAAATTTTTCTTTAACCAGTTTTTATGTATCCAGGTCCTTCTTTACGATTCAATAACTAGAATACTTATCTTAATAGCATGTTGTGTATAGAGAAATATATTATTTCTTTGTTCTCTACACATTCAGCATCAGTTGAAGTACTTCTGTTTCATTAGGATATTGAAGGATATTGAAATGTCAACAATTGTCTCTCTTTATAACAAAAGAGGTGATAGGTCTTTGGAGGTCCAGATTTCAGGTTTCCCTTCCTTGTAACTTGCCCATGCTCTTGATCCCCCTTTTCCTACCTCAATACGATATATTATACCTATATACTATATATGCAAAATATAAAAAATAAGTTTTATTTCTTATTTTTTTGCAAGTTGAAGAAGTGAAGATCTGTTCTACAGTGGCATGATGCAGGGTTTTTTGTCTAAAAATAGATTTAGACAAAAAAATTTAATAATATATTCACACTCTATGTGTTATGATAGGTAGGGGTAAAGTATGTTCGCTTTCATTAAAGATGTAGGAAGCATAAGACAATCATGTACTTAGAGCTCCAAACTTGTCATGCACTACAGGATTGAGTCAGAGGAACTATCTTGCACTCTGGACAGCTGATGAGCAAATATAGCTCAGTAAGGGGTTGCTCTCTCCAGCACCATTGTTGAGAAGCTCGCTGCCGAGGTAGTACAGGTTCAGGGACAAATATTCGGTACTCATGTGGTGAGAGGCGCACCTGACTCTAGTATTGCACAGGCAGCTGCACTTCAAGGACATGACCTGCCATTGGCTTGAGGAGTGAAAATGTTCCAGTCAGCTCCAGAAGTGAAAATTCAGGCTTTCAAGTTGAAAGGAAAGACTTTCCCAAAGTTTTACGCCTGAACTGAAACATTATTGGCTACCATGGTTTCATTGGTGTCCCTGCAAAGGAGTGAAGTAGCGATAATGAAATGGGTGGTTTGCATCTCTGTAAATCCAAGACAATTGTAATAAGTCAAAGGAAAAATAAAGTAGTATCACTAATAAAAGAAATTCTTTGTTTTTATAATGTCAAAAAAGTTCCAATAATCCTTATGTTCTACATAATTTTGTGGGAATGGGGAATGTCAGGGGATATTGTAAAAATACTGTTTAGAGTTTGAGCTGATTTATGTTCTTGTTTAAATCCCACCTGTGTATATTTTTGATTTTAGACTGTTTCTTATGTTGCTTTCTTTTGTTCTCAAAGAGAAATAAGAGGGAAAGGAAAAGCAACCTATTTTTCGAAGGATCAGGGTCTTAGCAGCCAGCTCTGGTATTTGGGGATGTTTGAGAGACTGGAAAGTTAATGGTTAATGACTCAAGCTATTGGTCATTTGCAAAAGCAGCAGGATACACAAATTTCACCAGAGTGTAAAAGCTGGATGTTGGACAGATAAAGGAAGAGACTGAAAATCCTGTGAGGTGGGATAGTGCTTTTTATTGTGCCAAAGTCCTTACACAATTGACTCAGCTCTGAAAACTCCCCTCCAGGGAAGTACCAGGACATCTGTAGACCTGAAGGTATTCTCCTTTCTGATGGGCCATAATTGACTCAACCATGCTGATGTAAGAGGCAGCTGTAATGTACATAAGATGTCATAAAGATTTCATAAAATATCAAAGACTCTTCACTTGGTGAGAAGAAAAGTACAATTAGAAACCCTAGTGGAATCTCAGAATGATAAGGAATAAAAGGATATGGAATTAAAAAGGTAAAGGGAGTGAAAAATTACACCCTTTATCAATACTTTTGTTTTGGCATCTAAGACCTGACATAAATACTCTGCATTGCAGTGTTTTCATGCAGCAAGATTCTTACCGTATACTGAAACCAACTTCATTTCTAGCTTTACTTTTAGTCACGTAGCATCACAGAACCATAAGTGAGGCTCACATGGCTTTAGTCTTATGAAAGCTATTGAGATCTGGTCATAACAGCAAGTGAAGAAAGACTTGTTCCTCTCATGAGCAATTCATCCCACCCCTCAGATTTTCATTTTAGATTAGGTGAACTCATCAGCAGTTACCAGTCTCTTTCACTGATTACAGACTTATCATTAAATACCTTAGACTGGACACCTGACAAAACAGAGATAAAGTGAGACAAATCACATTCATTGCCTTTTCAGTGGAACAGTTCCATATTCACTCTGAGCCTTAGCTTTTCTTCATACAGGTACATATCTTCACTATGACCCATTGGGAAATCAGAAATACAGCCTCCAAGTCTGCTCACAGTTTGTTTTATAGATTCATTCTCATAAAGATTAAAGTAACAGAAATATAAAACACAGATGGAATGTTTTTATTCCTCTACAAATTAAGGCAGCTCCAGATGCAGAAGTCCTGTTGCAGAAATCTTAAACAATAGGATTTAATTTCTTTATGTTGGTGCTACTCGTGAAAAAGCAGTTGTGCCAGTGGGATTCACAAAGCTTTTACTACTGAAGTGAGGTCTGACTTACCAGAAAGGAGCTTAGTGTATCCCACTGTTTTAAAAAAACCTGAAAATATGCCATAATGTTGACTGTCAGAATGCAATAATTTCAATGAAACACCTCAAAAGCTATTTTAGAAGCTGGTTAAATTTAAAGATGTGTATAATTTCTTGTCACTTCAGAATTCCTTGCTACAGCAAGGAAAAGAGTAAAGATATATACTAACTCAATCATAGCACTTAGGGCTAGAATGGGGGCTGTGAGGTGATTATCCTTGCTCCTAGGCAGGATCAGCTATTACAGTGTCTCTTGACACGTTTATCTAACTTTTCCTTTACAAGGTCTGCAAATTCTATGAGGTCTAAAAATTTCCCACTTATTAACTATTTTTACAACTAGACAGTAATATCTAACATTTAACCAGAATCCTAAAGTATTTCTATTTTTAGCTTTGATAGTTGGACTAGGCAGAGAATCTAATCCCGTTTTTATTTCTGCAGTGAGAGGAGTGTGCGCATTTTCTGTGTTTTGTCCTCACACATCAGAATTTTAGTCAGCAACCAGAATCACATTTCTGGAAGTAATACACCAAGAAGACCAAAAGAATTGGAGCCTACTCTACAGGAAAAAAAATATTATTGGATATGAATATCTGTTCCTCATAGAGAATATTGTTATATGAGATTATACATTTTTTTATACTTTTTTGCAACACAAAGGCAGAATTATCAAGCCCAGGGCTGCTGCTTGCAAGAACATGTAGTGGTTAAAAAGACTGATTGGTTTCTGTTCTGTCATGAGTGTCTGGGAGAGCAGGCAATGGAACAATTGTTTTATAGAATCTTGTGGAAGGCTGAGATAAGAGATGTGGGAAGAAAGAAGTTTTACTGGTGTTATATCACTGCACTTCTCTTCCTGAACTTAGATAGAAAATACTCATCTCGTGGGATAGTAGTGATTATTTTTTTTTTTTTTTATAAAGAAAGAACAGTTGAATTATCTAAAATTCACTCCAATATAAAAGAAATTAAACATAAGAAGAAGCCTTTTGACACATTAAAAGAGCAAAAAGAGAAAAATTAATTAATTTTGGTAAGGAGTTGGTTTTCTGTCAGACACAATGATGAGATCTGGGGCCTTCTGCTTTCCTTTCTTGTACCAGTGAGAGTATGATAGAAATTATTTCCCATTGAAATTGAGTTACGGAATAGAATTGATTACATTTTTTGTGTAATTCCACGGATTTCTGAGTTTTTAAATTAGATGAATTTAGTTCTTACTGTGGTTTTTTTGGTCAGTTTTCAGATTAAGACAAATATTAACACAATAATTTACATTGGACTTCTGATAGTTAAAGATAAGATGATTTTTTAGCTAAACTATCATTATCATAGTACATCATTACTAATATAAATTATTATTTTTATTGTTATTATTTGTTACTGGGATGCATGCCAAACCCCATGCAAATATGTTGCAAATGATGGTTACCAATAACAGTAATTAAAATAGGAACCGGACTGGAGGAGCTCAGGAGCACCCTGCTTGGGTGCCTTGTTTGGCATGAGCTGCGCTCTGACAGATTCACGAAGCAAATAATTCCCAGTCTTCACACACATGATGAAGCTCATCTCCATAAATACTTTTGAGACCATATCTGGTGGATGAGCTAATTACTTACCTGTGAGGTGACAGCAGTTCAGTCCCCAGAAAGAACTGAGCTTTCCAGCACATTATAGATGCAAGCCTCCATTGTCTAATATCCAGCGTGTGGGCATCAGTTTTCCAAAGAGCACTGGGATCACACTGCACAGAGGCATTTGTTTTTTTTCCCAGAGGAACTGGCAGTCAAAATTTAGGGTGAGGTTTGTCCATCAGTACAGTGTGGTAGAGACATCTTGGTGTATTTGGGTGCTTGCCAGAAAACAGAGAAGGGAGTGCTAATTTTTTAGAGGGTCAGCAGATTCAGCTGCAAAGCTTGCAGATTTATGCTGGCTAGGCAGCTGATTTGATCAGGGATTGATATCTGTCAAAGCTAGTACCAAAAAAAAAATTAAATAATTAAACAAAAGCAGACAATGCCTTCCTATGGTTTACAAGGGAAATGGCTTGAATTACTGTTTTAAACATTAACACTGTACATCCAAAGATAGACCCTCAGAAATACTTGCAAAATTGAATGTTACTGCCCCAGAGAAGAGCAGAAAATGCTTGAGAGTAGTAAAACTAATTTTGTAGCAGTGACCTTCTGGTTTCCTGGTTTCCATTACCTCCAAATCACCCAGATCCTCACATCCCTGATGCCTTGACATTGTTCTCACCTGCTTTTGCTGTTCTCCTGCTTCTCATTTCTTCCTGGGGTGAACAACTACTTGCAGATCTGATCTCTCCTCTCAGAGAGGGGAGAGGAAAGGGTGGAAGAAGATCTTTCTCAGGAAGGAGAGATTCCACTAGCAAAGTTGCACTTGTATTTTTGTCCTTAATCTCTCACTATTATGTGCGTGATTTTCCACACAAGAGTTTTTCTCTGGGCATTTTTTTCATAAGTTAAAAATTGGTTTCATAAACCAGTGCCTATTTGGCTGTTTTGGAAGGCTTTCTATTAAGCCAAAGTCAGTTTTCAAACTTTTAAATAATTTAAGTCTGTTAATTTTAATATACAGACCTTAATTTTTAATGTACAAATATGTGCACATTTAATATGATCTAAATTGTTATCCTAGCTAAACATCTCAGTACTCCAAAATGAAAAATATTTACAGTTTTTCCATCTTTTCATCTCCTGGAGAATAACACTGATGGGGTTTATTTGAATCTGTGTCTCTTGAAGGTTTTCACAATAGGAAAAATCAGATTTTCAAAGTCAAATATAATAATGATTAGCATACATTCATCAATGCACAACATAGAAGTGATTTATTCAGATCTCTGCTTCATGTGAGCCTTCACAGTGGTCAAATTTCAAGAGTCAGTAAATTTATAACAGTAAATTGACATCAATTCATCAACGTTGCTGGGAGAACAGTAACATAAATCATTACTGAAGTGGCTGTGGTTGTGTTTGTGGAAAGAAGAGACAGGTCTCCACCACTGGAGACTGAAACCTCTTATAATTACAGACAGCATGGGCAAAAGAGAGTGCTTAATCTGCAAAACTTAAAGTTTGGCTGAAACAGATTTGAAAGAGTTGCACTATATTCCAGCTTGAGTTATTATGCTCCATATAAAGGGCCACAGGTTAAAATATTCAGCTTTAAGTTCCAGGAATTTACAAATGTGTGCTGAGGAGTGCGCTTAGGACTGTGCAAGTTCATGTCCATAGGAGTCCAGGTGCCTTGCTCCTTCCCCACACACACAGACATTTTTGCTCATCAGTCTCTGTGTGTTGTTTTGCAATGACTGTCAAAGTGCTGAGAGCTAGCAAGGGTGTAGCTCCACTAAGTGTATTTTTCAAGTGGCAGCTGTTTGAGCCATCAGTAGGTAAGAAGTCAGACGCAGTGTAAAAAGTATTCATTGTTGGCATCTTGGAAGATAGCACCTATATAGTGTAATTCTGGATTTAATTATTGTTTGCTATTTTTTAAAAACAGCCTTTAAAGTGAGTGAACTTATTGGAAAAAGTCTTCCTTTGATCCTATTAAAAGTATCAAAGAATTTAATTTGAATAATTTTCTGTCACTTGAAAGTTTTGGTTAAGACACTTATATGACCAAAATAAAAGAAGCGTCTCACCTAAAAATAGATACCAGAATTTTCTTATACTGATTGTTCCATTACAAGCCTAAAGTCCTCAGCTCCATCCTACAACCAAGTTCTTTGCATCTTAGCTGATGATATTATTTATACAGATATCAGTATTAGAAAAAAAGCATTAGAGAATTATTTTAACACTTTAACATATGCATTTATATTAATAGAAGCTGAGAATTATATATTTTTAGAAGAAAAAGAATGACAATGATTACATGTGATAAAAGGCCCCTTCATAGCAGAGGTCTCAATATGAAGGGTGATGGCTGTCAAATAGGATCATACCCAAACTTGTTAACTGCTCTATTTCTGCAAATTTTTTTAGGGAATTTGTCAACTAAATTGCAGAAATTCTTTTCACTGTAGTCTGCCAATCACTTCCGTCCATGACACTGCTGCCCACAAACAGATAAATCTGTATAATATCCCCATGAATATGTGAATTGGTTTCCCATACCTGGAATAATTCTGAAGCTATTCTTGCCCTTGAATTCATTGACTTGTCATTTTCACTAATTGTAATCCGCTGAAACTGTAGAACATCAACAATATTCCTATCAGCTGAAAATGCTAAATTATTTTTTCCTTAAATCATTAACTTTTGGGCAAATTAGAGTCATGCTGCTGGCTTTATTTTCTGGAAGCTGAAGCACCCAGATGTTTCATTTTCATGACATTTAGCATTTAATAACCTCATTGTTACTGGTACTAATTTTCTAAATGCCTTTTCTGCTTTTGCTTTGAAAATAAATACATGACAAAATGCTTTGGTACTTCAATTTTCTCTTCTAGTCTTTGGGGAAGATTCCAAAATAATTAGCTAAATGACCAATCAGTTAAAAAGAAAGTGAATTTGGAGCTGGATCTCAGTGTCCTTATAATCTATAGGATTCTATTAACTTCTATTAAATCTGCCCAGAGATCATAAAACAGTTGGCACGGTGCTAATAGGGAAAAGCAATAAACTAAACAATAAACAATAACAATAAACTAAAAAGGAGGATGGTTTGTATGATTTAAACACTAAGGGTCTTAAAATCTTAGAAAAATGTGTTTTCTCAGTTTTTATCTTTGATTTTTTTTTCATTTTTTTGTGAATTTAAAAGAGCTCTTAATGTTATTTGACCCATCACTCCAGCTCCTTGTTCTAATTTACTAATTTGATTTATCAGAGAACATGTTGTCATTCCAGTTGAAATGTAGGTATTCTAGTATAATTTTGTAATCACTTAGATGTGTAAGACGGCAGAACACTGTATTGACTTTCACACTCATAAAAAGTCATCAAGCAGCAGTGATTTATTCAGATTTTCTCAAGGCAGACTGATACACACATAAAGCAAAGGAGACAGCTGTTTTGGGACAGGCTGGCTGTATGACTTCAGCAGGAAGATGCAGTACTGAGAGGCACATGGAAGGTTCTCATCAAGCTGTCTTCATGTTTCCTTTTCTTCACTGAAACACTACTTCTAAGCCCTAATTTAACAAGGTAGAACTCAAGACTTCTCCTTTGCATTATTTCTTTTCTGAAGGAGAAAGAAACCCCGTAGGAGTTGCATGATAAATGTGTATTTATATCTTTGTCATTCAGCTGGAAAGTAGGGCTGGAGCATTGATGTTAGCAGCTTTATTTTCCCATTACTTTGATGAGTTCAAGCTTGAGAAGACCTCCATTTTGTAAAAAGCAGATGAATTAAGTATTTCTGTTACTCTTTACCATAATTAAAATTTTTGAGTTTGGTGATTTGGTTTCAAAAAAGAATGCTTTTTCTTCTAGCTGGAGCTTAACATGGGATTAATGGGAGAACAAATTAATTTCTGAGCAAAATTTAGCATAAAAAATGAAAAACTATTAGAATTATGAAAGCAAATAGCACACTTAACAGGAAGAAACTTCTTGTTTCCTCTGCTGATACTCAAATTCAGTGGTTTTCTGTTTCAGCCACCAGCCATACTATCTAACACAATTTTTTTGGTGACTGAGACAAACCCCAAAGGCTTAAGACATAGGTGTGATTATTATAATTATGTATTCTGAAAGAAAATTAATAGAACATTTCAGGTAAAATCAAATCTGGGAAGAAGTTTTCCTGTTGGCAGAGTATCATTGAGAATCACAGAATGATAGAATGGTTAGGGTTGGAAGGGACAATTATTAATTATCTTATTAAAGATAATTTAGTTCCATCCCTCTTGCCATGGGCAGGGACATCTTCCACTAGAGCAGGTATCTCAAAACTCTGTCCAACCTGGCCTTAAAGATGTCCAGGGATGGAGAGTCCACAACCTCTCTGGGCAACCTATTCCAGAGCCTCACCACTCTCACAGTAAAAACTTTCTCTCTAATATCTAAACTAAACCCAACCTCCTTCAACTTAAAGCCATTCTCTCTTGTCCTGTCACTACATGCTGTTGTGAAAATTCCTTCTTTAGCTCTCTTGCAGGCCCCCTCTAGGTACTGGAAGACTGTTATTAAGTATCCCCGAAGCCTTCTCTTCTCCAGGCTGAACGGCCCCATCTCTCTCAACCTATCTTCATAGGAGATGTGCTCCAGCCCTGTGGTCAGCTTAATGACTCCCTTCTGCACCTGCTCCAACACGTCAACATCTTTCTTGTGCTGGGGTTCCCAGTCCTGGACACAGTAGTCCAGGTGGGGTCTCACCAGAGCAGAGTAGAGGGAGAGAATCACCTCCTTCGATGTGCTGGCCATGCTGCTTTTGATGCAGCCCAGGATACAGATGGCTTTCTGCACTTCTAGCACGCACTGCTGAGTCATGTCGGGCCTTTCATCTGCCAGCAACCCTAAATCCTTCTCCCCAGGGCTGATCTCTTTCCATTCTCTGCCCAGCCTGAAATGGTTTTTGGGACTGCCCCAAACCAGGTGCAGGACCTCGCACTTGGCATTGTTGAACTTCATCAGGATTACCTGGGCCCACCTCTCAAACCTGACAAGGTCCCTCTGGGTGTTATTCCTTCCCTCCAGCGTGTTGACCGCATCACACATCTGGGTGTCATCGGTGAACTCGCTGAGGCTGCACTGAAACCCACTGTCTATGTCACCAACAAAGATATTAAAAAGCACCAGTCCCAATACTGATCCCTGGGGAACACCACCTGGCACCGCTTTCCATTTGGACATTGCACCACTGACTTCAACACTTTGAGCATGATCATCCAGCCAATTCTTTATCCACCCAGTGGCCCACCCGTCAGATCCACGTCTCTCCATCTTAGAGACATAGATGTCACGTGGGACAGTGCCTTTGTTCAAGTCCAAGGAGATGATGCCTGTTGACTTTCCCTCATCCATCACTGCTGTAACACTGTGGTAGAAGGCCAAGAAATTTGTGAGGCATGATTTGACTTTAGTGATGCCATGTTGGCTGTTACCAATCATCTCATTATTTTCCGTGTGCCTTAGCAGAGTTTCCAGGAAGAGCTGCTCCATGATCCTGCCAGACACTGAAGTGAGACTGACTGACTTGTCGTTCCCTGGTTTTTCCTTATCTCCCTTTTTAAAAATGGGCATTATGTTTCCTGTTTTCCAGTCTGTGGGAACTCCATCAGATTGCCATGACTTCTCAAATACGTTGGATAGTGGCATAGCCACTTCCTCAGCCAGTTCTTTCAGTACCCATGGTTGTATCTTGTCAGATCCCATGGACTTGTGCACCTTCAATTTCCTTAAACGGTTTTGAACTTGGTCTTTTCCTGCAATAGGTGAAGAATAAAAATAGAACAACTTAGGTTTTTCTTAATACAGAATAAGAATCGAGTCAAAGGGAACACAAGGGTCACTATTTGAGCAAGAAAACATTTTTCCCTTTGAGAATAAGCAACATATCCAAAGAAAAATGCTCAAAGTTGTAAACAAATTTTGTCTATTGATTATTGGTAAAAGAGCTGTGTAATAAACGTGGTATCTGGAAAGTGTAATTTTTACAATACTTTTCCCAAAAGAAACATTACTGAATGAATTGCTAGGCTTTTGGGCCAGTCAAAATAAAATGTATTATAAAAATTTTACTAATCTCTATCATAATAAAAGACAAAACTGAAAAACACTCTTTTTCAGTATGAAAAGTCTTTGCAACATTAACCCAATCCTTGAGATGTGAGGACTTCAGAACAAATGGTTGTGTGGAGTATGTATCATAAACAACGTGTGTGCACAAAAAACCATAAACCAAGAGAAAATCCAAAAGATGTTGTTTCATTGTTTAATCAAATGACTAAGAATTCAGCATTGGAAGGTATTTGCCCACAGGTAAATAATATGACTCCTTGAGTGCTTGGCTAATTGGGAATTTCTCGAGAACTTCATTCAGGATAAATGGATGGTATGCAAGCTAGAAATTTAGTGACCTTTTCAGGTATATAAATAATATGTTTCATATTGTCAATTACCCTTGTATTTCTTCCACCTGGAGAACTAAAAGGTGGCAGAAATATCACCTCCTTTAAGATAAATCTTTAGTAAATACTACTTTAATATATGGTTCCTGCCTAGGAACCCTCATAAGTAGTTTTTTATTTCCTTTTATTTTGTCAATTACCAGCCCCTCACAACTTCATTTTCATCACTGCTACTAATGTAATACTTTTATTTTTTTTCTTGGCTTTCAAAAATCTTCAATCCTTGGAAAGAAGTGCTGCCAATAATTGGCACATAATTGAGGGCAGTCAGATGCTGACTGTCTTAACTTCAAAGCAGCTTAAATGACCAATGATCTCCCTGAGGGGGTAATTCTCTCCTTTCTATACTGAGTGGTGGAAGAAAAGTTTTAAGATAGTAAAAGGAAAAGTGTTTCAGGTGCTCCCCTGAGTGCCTGTGTCCTAGCAGATAAAGTCATCTCTCTAAAATTGTGCTTACTGCACTTCTATTATGTTGTCTTAGAGTTTTTATCATGGGGAATTTGGCATCTAAACGAGACTGCGCTAAGTAGTTAATGGCTGTGTACAAAAAAATAATAGCTGAGAAGTTCTAGGCTTGAGGATTGGTGGGATAAATTTTTGTGACAATGTACAATTTACATATGTTGTGTCTTGTGTACTAACTGGTGACCCCAAGTGTGGGACAGATAGCATTTTGTTGATTTTTAGTAGGACATGTATAGGATCAGCTGTGGTGGGTCAGCCTTGGTTAACAGCCAAAACTCCATCCAGCTGCTCAGTCCAGCCCACAAAGACAGGAAGAACAAGAATGAGAAAGCTCATTGGTTGAGGTAAAGACTGGCAGATTGTTTACTAATTATTGCTATGAACAAAGAAGACTCGGGGAAAACAAGCTCACAAAAATGTGTGATTTCATGATTTGGATAGTGGGAAACTGAAAGGCGAATATTAACACCTTTCCTCCCCCTTTTGCAAGCTTAAAGTCACTCCACACCAGTCTCTGTCAGTAACGACTGGCTCACGGTGGTTCCTCTTCACTGCTTTGTCCTTCTCAGACTTTTAGCCTGCCCTGGCATGGGTGTTTCATAGGCTGTAGGGAAATCTCTGCCCTGCTGTAGAGCAGCTCTTCTTCCCCCTCATCTTCTGACCTTGGTGCTCCATCTTCTGCTTCTCACTCTTTTTGTTCCCCCTCTCTCTCTCTGTGGCATTTTCAAACCCACCTTACAAACACGTTCCCTGAGGCACTGCTGTCACGGCAGCAGGGCTCAGCCGTGCCTTGAGTGGGTGCCTTGGAGCCATCTGGGACTGGCCGTGTCCAACCCAGGGCTACTCCTCACAGGAGTCACCCTGCAGCCCCCACCAGCACCTGGGCACCTGCAATGCTGTGCACAAGCACAGTTATTCACTAAAGATTGAGTCTTCTTACCCAGACTTTCCGAGCACCCCTTCACTAACTGGTGCAACAGGAATGAGCCATGTAGAGAAGCTCCATTTTGCTGGAAAGTTTTTAAATGGATTAAATTGGACTCCAGCTGTGACATGGGTAGAAGTGTGAAACTGAACAAGGGCTGGGGATGCACCAGCAAGACTGAACAGCTCTGGGTCAGACAGAAGTGTAAAACTTATCTCAATGGTCTTGCTGGAAACTGACCCCTCCTGTTGACTTCATCAGGATTTTAGTGCCTCAGAGAGAATTGTGCAGGCAGACTGCTGAGTGACACACCTCACCTGTGGGATGGCTCATGAAACTCTGCAGGGCAAAGGACTCTTGACCCCAGTGCAGAGCTGAGTAACTGCAGTTGTATCACCTCCAGGCTGTAGTCTGTTTCCCACAGGAGCTCATCTGCCCTAACCATTGCTGATATAGGCAAGCTCCTGTTCAAGGCAAGCTTGCTGATATAGGCAAGCTCAAGTTCCTGTGGGGTGTGAGAATCAGGAATCTCACAATTTTTTGCATTCTAGGTTTCTTGGTGGCCATTTTCCTAATTGTCTGAGCTATAAACTTGTCATTGGCGATCACAGCTTTCTCTGTACTAATTATGCAGTTGTACTATAAATAAGCACTTTGATGAACATAAAGGATTTGGTGTAGATAAAGTCTTGAATGACTGCAGAAACCATTTAGCTTTCCATATGTCAGAGTGTAATCAATAAAGCGTGTAAAAAAATCTGGCTAAGTATTGCTAAAAGCCTATTAGGAGTAAATACAATGGTGGATGGGTAATTTTTTCAGCCTTATTGCATCTTTATAATCAGATTTCTAAAGCTTGCATACATAAACCCTTGTCCTGCACTTTGGAATTCACAGAACAACATATCACAGTCACTGAAACATGGTTTATATTTTTTATTTTCCAAAATGTATAACAACCAGCATAAGTTTTTGCAATACTTCAGGCTAATTTGAATAAAACCATGCAAACCAGGAAATTTTTTAAAAGTTTCCAGGTGAATTTAAAGAGAAAAACGCTTGCCTCTCTGAGAATGGAACTGTTTTTTCTGTTTTTCCAGACAGTGAATAAGATTAGGGAAGAAAATGAAATGATTGATTTTACATCAATTATGCAATTGTATCAATTGTTTATATTTCCAAAGTTTTTTTATCTAACATTAGCTTTTCATCTAACATTGAAACGTATTTAATAGAAACATTATGGAAAAGAGATCCAGAACAAATTCTTGTCATCTCCCATCTCAGATAGGAAGGAAGGATTAAGGCTAACTATAATGAAAAAAAAATATCCAAAACAGGATGAAAAATAAAAGACTTATAGTATATAATTTTTTGTCCTGATTATTTACATTAGATAAAATCTTGAATTAACTGATTTTGCAGAAAATTAAAATCTCATTTTTAAGACAGCTTTCACAGTAAAAACCTAGGGCAATAACATCCATCATAATATACACAAAATCACAAATTAGCAAGCAAATAGCTGCTGGAAATAGAAAAAGACACACCAAAAGAAAATTGAAGATCATCATTCTACCATTAAAAATTCTCTGTTGGCAGTGCTATCTCCAGAGCAGTTTTCACAGGGGTCTGTGGGGACATTCACCATGAACACTCATATCTACAGGGTGATTCTACTTGGGAATAGCTACTTCTAGAGCAAGACCTGTTCCTACTTCTTTCTGGTCACCACTGCTTAAACTACTTGTTGCAATTACAGTTTTTGCAGCGCATGACCTGTGCAATATCAGAGCACATTAAGACCAAGGATCCAGTTAAAGTAAGGCCATGGCCAGTCATCAGGAAATACCAACTGGACCCAGCAGTGTAACAGCAAAGCTTTCTGAATTGCACTAATCTATCAAAGAATCAGCTGTCCAAAACTCATATGAGTCAATTATTTGATTAAAGTAAGATGGATGGACAGGGAGAGTGTAAGAAGGGGGAGGTCAATGCTATCTTGGTCTATACTAAAAATAAAAAAGTGATATATAGTTTTTGGCGTGTTCAGACTCTACAAGAAGTGGGTTTGCACAAAGAAGATCATGTTGCTTCAGCAGAGAACTACACAACTAAGGTCACTGCTGTATATTTTCCAGATTAAATGCAAAAATATAGTAAGGAAATGCAAACAAATAGCAGCAAAAATGAATTACTTACATTGCCAGACATAGACCGGTGAGATGCCAATTTTCATTCATGTGCCTTTAAATGGAACAAATGCCATCCTGTCTCTTTTTTAGAGCAACAAATCCTTTATTTCTACGTAAATGCACAAAAGAAGGTTAAGGACAAGCACATCTACTTTCAGTTCTACTGTAAGCCATTTACAGTAGTGTGCTGTGAGAAAGTTCTTTCATCTAGAAAAATGATATACCTGGATTATTTCATGTGTATATGTTTCATTTTTTTTCTGATTCTTTGTTTGGGTTTGTTCTTGTTTTTTATTGTTGTTTACTGATCTGAAATAGCATCAAATTCACGTAATTATGGAAATTTGGGTTGCTTTAGTTTTGTGCATGGCATCTCACATCATAGCTTTTCATCTGGCTTAAGATAATAGCAAACTGTTGGCTGGTATATTGTCCATTTATGTGGTTTTTGTTGTAAAACAATCTGATTTAGCCACAGAAGAAAGTGGAAGCACTATAATGATTTCATTTGTTTTTTCAGACCTTCATGTCAGTAAAACAGTAGTTTTCCTAACCTTTGGCATGTGGTTTCACTTTCTCTTCTCACTTTGGGCCTTAGGAGAAGAAGATTTTGTATTTCACCAGCAGGCAGGGCAAACAATCCATGCTTTTACAGTTTCAGATTAAATAAAAATATTCATCATTAACATGACTTGGTGGATTCAACTTACTGATTGTGTATGGAGCTGCTCCGAGTAAGTGTGAGCTTCAGGCTACACTGGTCAATGAGACATAAAAATAGCACCAGTCACAGAGCACATTTTCATGACTTAGTGAGGCATTTTCCTGTCAGCAATTTGATTGAACGTTAAGAAGAAATGGTATAGGATTGCAGCTAGGCTTGCAATCTTGCTGATATAAGAGCTACATTCAACCTTTCACTCCTTAGATAAGATTAAATGGAAAACAGACTCACTTCAATGCTGAGCATGTAGGTAAAGAAAAACAAGAGCAAAAGAGGCATGAAAACACACGCACATGCTCACACACACAGTCACATCAATGCTTTGTTAGCATTGCAGCCTTTCCATGAGAAACTGGGCACTTTTACATTTCTATCTTTGTTAAACACGGTTCATTACTGCTTGTTCTGCCGCTGACCCATGGAAACTTGTTCCATGTACACGTGTGCAAGTGGATCACATTCTTGCAATGACAAGTACCACTGTAGCTACTGTGGACCTCAGCAGAAAAGATAAAGTGCAAAATATCAGTGATCACAGGACTCAGTCTCTCTACTGCCCCGGTTTCCTTGTCTTTCTCTTGGAAGTCTTTGAGTGAGTCTTTTCTTCCTTGTTTGAAGGGGGATTAATTGGAAATTGCAGCCCAAATCCATTAGGTCCATTTAGGAAGACACATTGAAAGTAGCGGACAGGAGCTAGGAAAACAAGGAAGAGATGATTAATGTTTATGGTTTCCAAATTGGGGCCATGAGTCTATTCCATGTTCTCTCAGAAAACATCTGTATGATTTCATTCCCATTAAGTCAGTTATATATAACATCACAAATCTCTAGTGTGATCACAGGCAAGGTTTCACATATCAACAAGATTTTAGCTAAACAGCTCCATGAGAGATTTTGTATCCCAAGATGAGAAATTAGTGACAATTTCACATTTAAATGCATAATTTTTCTCAATGTTATAGTCCTACTTCTTCCAGAGCCCTTGCATTTTGGGATAGCTGAATATAAACCCCCAGAATTCACACATATACTTTCTGGTTTTTATATTTCACAATGACTTTCAGATACACTGAAGAGTTCCAGGAAGACTCATATCTAATTCATATCTAACTCACATCTATTTATTAGACTTCAGGTGAATAATCTTTTATTGTGAATAAAGGGATCATAAATGACTGTACCTATTTTCTGACCTTTCATAGTCATGGATGTTCTTTCCCTTTTAATTTATGAGTACTGTGTATATAGTCATACCTTCCATCATGTTTGAAAAGCATTCAAGAACACATACTTCAGCACAGATGGAACTGATCTAATTTGCTTAAAAGCTGAGTTTTGCACTGTGAGATTAACATTGACAAGATTTAAAAGACAACTATTAGTCAGTTATTTGTTTGAGAAAATGGCTGGAGCAATGTTGGCATCTGAAACAAGTTAGTTTTCATGAAATTGAATTGATTTTCTGATGATTTTTTCTTTCCCCTACTGTTCATTTTAAATTAAAAAAAAATAATTAAAAAATAATTATCTGTTCCCTCTGACAATTCTAAGCTGAGATAGACTCCAGGGCTCCCTGTATTATAAACTGGGCTGTAGGCTTTACTTACTGACTTCCAGGTCCCATATTAAATGGTGGAAAACAGAGCAGTGTGTCAGAAATATTGGTATATTCAACCCAGTTGTATTATCCTCTGTGGTTTTCTTACCTGACTCATGCAAAAGTTCAATTTTTTGGCTAAAATGGCACTTTAAAATAAAATTGGAAACCAGATCCTTCTGAATCTAATGACTTACTGCTTTTTCACTAAGTCTAAGAATGGAAATTATTTTTTTCCCCAAATTTTCAGTGTGTCTGTTTCTCTGTGAGATAAATCTCAGATTTTTTTAGAAAACAGAGATAAAGTAACTCCCCTGATTAGAGTTCATAGCCCAAATGTGTCTGACCAAGGTTCTCCAGTGAGGCTTGACAAGCCATGGATTGTGTGAATGTGCTAAGTCCTCCACCACTGATCTTTCTATGTTCACACTTGGGCAGGACCAGAAAGTTTCTGAGATATAATTTCGACAAATAGACTTATTCCATTCTTGAACTAAGGTTACTTTTATGAGTAAAATCAACTAAAAACAATATATTTCCACAAGAACCACTATGATTAAAATTAGTACTGTTCCAGCAAAATACTTAGAGATTTTTCAATCAGATCCTAAAAAAATCCCACAAACACAAAATCACCTAAAATTTAATCACAGTGGATGCAATATTGACAAAGAAAAATTCCTTAAAGGAGGAAAAATGCCAATTACAAATTCACCTTTTACTGTTAAAAGGAAACTATTTCTGTGTATTTCTTTCATGGATACACAAATGAAAATAAAAGAAGTCAATTACATTCTTCTTCATGAAGAAGGCAAGTAGGGCATTATGCACTTTCTAGCATAAATAAATAGAAATAAATATTTTATTTATGGGTAAAAACTTATTACCCCCCCGTGTTTCACATGCTCTCAGAATGCAAACATGTACCTCTTTTTTCTTCACATGCATTTGCAGAGTTCGGTAAAAGACTAACTTACATATCTACATATTTGCAAGTATTTTAAACATGGTTATGTTTTTTATGTATTGCAATGATGGTTTGCCTGACACCACAGTGCTTTCCAGACGTGTTACCTGATCATAATTCTAAAACCACTAGTGGAACTAGCTGCTGCAATCATTTCATTTGAAAACCTCATGTATAATCTATTGATAAAAGCCACTTAATTAATGGAGGGGAAAGGAAAGGGCAAACTTCAAGATTTTTGCAACTCAGCCAGCAGCTACAAAATAATTATGTGGCTCATAATTCTAAATTGGGAAAAAAAGGAGATAGAAATTAATTATTCTGAAAAATATTATTTAGAAATCATGTGTTCTTGGAGTGTATAATGTGAAATATCCCTTTATAATTGTTTATTTGGAATGTTAATGCTTTGTTGTATTTTTGCTATCTGCAATGTTTATGAAGTGAGTCCTGTTTTTTGGCTGGTATGTACTTATGTTGATTGCAATATGTTGAAGTGATATTCAAATGTTTATATAGCCTGTTACTTATCATCTATCTTTAGAAAACCTCAGAAAAATGTTGCGCAAAGAGGAACCTCAGGAGAAACAGGGATGGTAGTAATGACTTTTGTTAAATTTTCTGCTAATTGTTTTCATAAGACTAACATAATTACATCATTTGTTTCTAATTTGTGAAACGTTCAGTGTTGAAATTAGCTGCAGGCTATGTTTTGGTTTTTTTTTTTTATTTTTTGGCATGGATCACCTAATACCCCTGAAAGATATATATAAAAAAAACCCAAAACAAAATATCCCCACAACCCTCACCAAGCAACAGGGTGCTTTGTTTATTTCCCTGAGTGAAGAGGAGAAGCAAGATAGAATAAGGAGTGCAAATGGGACAGGAATAAGAAAAAGGAACTCAAAAAGGCAGAATATGTAAAACAGGTTTTAAAGCAAGGAGGAAAAAACAATCATGCTTCTTCCAGGATGTGCTGGTTTGGGCTGGAGTAGGTTTTGTTTTCTCTGTAGTAGGTAACATAGGGCATTGCTTTGGATTTCTTCTGGAGACGATGTTGGAAGTCAAGGAATAGTTTAGCTCCAGCTGAGCAGGACTGGCACAATCAGGGGCTCTCTGCCTTTCACCCCACCAGTGAAGGGGCTGAGGGTGCACAAGGGGTGTGGGGGACACACAGCCAGGACAGCTGACCCCAGTGACCACAGGGATATCCCATACCATACAGCATCCTGCTCAGCTGGGGGAAGCAAGGAGGGCAGGGTATTTGGAGTGATGGCATTTGTTTTCCCAAGCAGTGGTTATCCTTGATGGAGCCCTGTTCTCTTGCAGATGGTTGAATGCCTGCCTGTCCATGGAAAGGAGTGAATGAATTCCTTGCTTTGCTTGGCTTTGCTTGGGCATGTGGTTTTTTGTTTTGCCTACTAAACTATCTTTATCTCAACCCACAAGCTTTGAAAAAATATTTGTAATTTTTTTTCAACAGTCTACAAATAAGAAGAAAATGTTTGTATTAATAATTTTAAATGAATTTTCCTTGGCCTTAATCTGAAGTATTTAATTCTGAAAAGTTTCTATTTTCTTCGAATGTTCTTTTGAGGATTAGACAAATTAAGGCACAATGTTTAACAAATTTATCCTAATACTGAGGCAATGTTTACACCTGATTCAAAACTTTAGCAGATTTCCTTGGTAAAAGATTGAGCTATTTTGATATGTTGGAGAGTATGTGTGATCTAGTGGCTACATTAAGGTACAAGACTTGATAAGCAACGTGTTATGCTTCCAAAGGTAGGTAGAGAAAAATGCAATTTTCAGGTTTTGGAAATGGTCAAACTATTAAATATGTCTTTTTCCCATACTATCTTTGTAGGTTGTGTCTTATTAATTCTCCCAGTGCAAAACTACTCACTTATAAAAGCAAATTTCATCATCATTCCACAATGGAATGGATCTTTTATATTTTAGCTAATTAAACAGTCAGAGCTTTGAAATAAACATACTGCAACTATTTTCTGGTACAAACTATTTTCTGGTAAATATCTCATATTTCTTTTTTTTTTATGGCTGATAAATTTCATACTTTTTGTAAAATGAATTATCTCTCTCTAGCATATTCTAACTTGCTAGGTAAAACAAAGTCAGCTGCCCATATAGTAAATCTATGCAGGATGAAATAATTTCAGTATTACACTTATGGTTTAGCAATTTCTGTTTCATGTTACCCTTCTTAGCTGCTTTATCTAGCAAACCTCAGCTGCAACACATGCAGATAAGAAATTCATTCAGAAAATACTGACATCTTTGGAACTGTGTCTGCAACAGTGTTATGATACAAACCATAGTCAAGAGAACAATTTGAATTTTGGCATGCAAATAAGAATACAAATACATCCCACACTGCCTTTGCAATTCCCACATTCAACATGAATGCAGAATGTGTCTTTTAAACTGAAGAGGGTTCTCACTTTGAATGTATTGTCTCATATCTTCAGAGCAAATGTCACCAAAAAGAAAAAAGGAAGAACAATAGGAGAAAAATGTGGTTTAACAGTAGACAAATAGATATTGTTATCAGCTTAAGCAGGAAAAAAAAAGCCTTATATCTGGGCTATATTTTTTTGGATGTAGTTTATGAGAATTCATATAATTACTTTAATTCCCCTTATGAGTGATAGTGAGGAAACAAAACGTGAATGCTGGAAAAGTGTCATAACACTTTTCTAACACATTAGAACTGGTGCTCTTATATGAGGATATCTGGTACTGCTCTTATATTAGGACATCTGTTACCTAAGATGAATTAATTTCTGAAAGTCTCGAGAAAGGGATATGTGCTTCTTTCTTATTCACTTTGTGAAAGGAACAAGAACTCTTTCTCCACCTCCTCAAAAAAAAAAAAAATTCCTTTAAGTGATTTTTGCCAGGATCAAAATCAGTCAGGGAAGAAACAGACAAGATGGTTCCAGAAAAAAGGGAAACAAACAAAAACCCCTGAATTCAAAGATTGTGTGAAGCTGGTTAGGGCTTATATAGTGGAAATGCTAAGTACCTTCCACAGTTACTCGATAAAGTGTACAAATATTCCAGGGAGCTTATTTGTGCTCATGACCTCTAAGTGATATGCATGTCACAGAGTGGGCTGGTTTCAAGAAATCCTAGGAATATTGTAAGAGCACTGTCTGGTGTTTTCAATTCTTTAACAGAAAGGAGGAAATCATCCTATAATAAAATTTAATAATCCTAAAGAGTATAAAGGTGTTCCTGTTTATGTATTACAATGACTAAAGTCTCCTTTCTATAAGGCTCAGATAGCTGTTTTTAATACAAGTCAGCAAATTAAATATTCATTAAAAAGAAAACTCTTTTAGCAATAACATTTTGGTTATTAAGAGAAAATTACAGAGAATGTGTGACAATTGTTTTCTAGTTTGAATCCAGTTTCTTCACTTAGTGGCTGTCCTAATGGAAATAAACAACACGAAAACCACCAAAATTCAGGCAATCATAGCATTAGAAACTACTGTTCGGTAAGCAATTACAAATAAAAGAAAAACTTTAACAACTACACTCATTTACTTGTGACTGCTTCTCAGGAATGCACATGAAGTGCAAACAAATGTCAGCAATCAAAACTGAACCACAAAACAGCAAAAAAAATTGCCCCAGTGACTTGGTAGACAAAGATTTTTTTCACTTACTAAAGGGTCAGGAATAGAAGCAAGTACTTCCCCAGCACATTCCCAGTATGACAAAGTGACCAAACAAAGCATAGGCCAGATGTGGAAGCAGAATCATGTGGAATCTTTTATAAATATAACAAATTTTTGCCTTCACACTTGCTAAAAAGAAGAAAGTAAATCTTTGTGATTAGTGGCCTTGTGCAACTGACATTTAATTACATCAGATTTCTTCAACAGAAAAGTTGAGTGCTGTGGGCCTCTGCAGGAGACCAAATATTGTTTTCTGAAGTTCACAACATGGCCCATAGATATCTGCTATTCAAAACAACTTCTGGTTAAAAAATTAAATTATTTATTTTTCAATAAACTCTTTTCAACTCCTTTCTTATTGATCATACTGCACAGTGACACTACCATCATTCTCAGAAATAACAATGCTTAATTAGAAGAAGAATGGGAAAAAGAAGAGGAGAAAACATTTATGTCCATTACAAATAAACAAGAAATATCACTACCACTTTAAGTCAGTTCTATATATTTAAAAACATCCTCTTCAAATGACATTTTTCTAGCATTTTATAGGCAATGCATAGGGAAAATAAAGTAATTATGCCATGAGGATGCTTCTTTTGGGTCTTATTTTGTGTCTTAAATAACAAAAGAAAATGAAGAATGTTTGGAAAGTAGCTCTCAAAGCTGCTTTCAAAATGTCTGTGATGCAATGCAATTAATTGCATATCTTTGCAAGAACCATTCAAGTTTTCATATCTGTTTTATCAAGGGGTCTGTCAGATAATAAGTTATTTAATGAAAAAGGGCTAAAGATGTTTGAGTAGCAAAATTAAATACTAGCAATAACGTTGTTATTAGAGCCATGAGAATTCAGATTCTCCTTAACAGCTCTTTTTCAGGCATTGTGGGACTCCTCCAGCAAGGTCTGGAGAAGGTAAAATAGATTTATTTTATAAGAGTTAGTATGTCTTTTCTCACAAATAATGCTCAACATTGAGCAAAAAAGCCCAGAAGATTGTTCCCTATGAATGTCTGTGGTCCCAATTTGCCCCAAATTTTGCTGAATACACAAAAGAAATCAGCTTTTATCAGTGTTTCAATGTGACAAAAAAATAATGTCTGTACAAAGTCAGCCGTACATGTCTCTAATAAGCAGGACATGTCTCTAATGTCACTTTCTTAGTATAAAATTCGATGAAAATGTATCAAATCAATAGCACTGAAAGGGCACTCTCATTAGAGTTAATGTCATTAGAAGGAAAAATATGACCACAGTAAAAATATATATAATATTAAAGGAACAGAACTGGTTAAGAACGGTTATGATCTGTCACTGTCACTTGTCAAAGTCAGTGCTCTTTTTGAAACGTAACAAGTTCAATGAATGTGATCTTTATTCTAAAAAAAAAACAATTCTACAATGGAAGGTGAAATTTATTATTTCTGTCTTTTAACTTGAGTGTGATAGATTACATCTAACAACCATTTAAGGAAAAAATTCTGTATTTTGTTAACTGGATCTTGCATTGTCTAGTAAGAAAGCTAAATGGATAAATAAGCTGTATATTTATGGAATATTGTTATGTTCCATGTTATGGTCACTGCACACAAACCACGTAATTCTCCCATAAATGTGTGAATATCTCCAAAGTGACATTCCTCCAAAAGTCATTAAAAAAATTCTTTTTGTTAGACAGTAAAATCATGCAAGATGTAACAGTGCAACACATGTGGTAATGCAGACACTTCCAAAAAAAGCATAGCAATAATCAGAGTACACAGGCTTTACAATTTTGCTAGCATTGAGTTTTCAAAGGAGTCCAGTATTGGTATGATTTGTTTTATTAATGAAACATAGGAGCAAATGGATGAATCGTTCAAAAAATTAAGAGAGACTAGAAGTTATTGAATTTTTTCTCATTGCTACAGAAATTATAGGAGACTATAATGGTTTTTGGTGGGCAGCAAAATTGAATTGGATTCTCTTGCTATTGCTCAATGAACACTGACAGTGTCATGGTAGGACACACTCTGTGCTGGCCATGAAATTTAGGCATGTTGGCCTGAGATTGTCTCTATCAACTTATTCCAATGTCCAGTACATTCACCTAATGTAATTTCAATGTATCGCAAGAAAATCATTGTTTCTAAATAACTGTCAATCACTTAAAGATTGATTTAAATTTTACATGCAAACACATTTATATACACAAAAAAGGACAAAACCAAAGAAGAAGGAATAAACAATCAGGGATTTTTTTTATGTTAATAAGAATGGATACCAAGAAAGTTAATGCCATTTATTTATTTCACTGTAAAGGCATGGGATAGAGAAAGGAGGGGAGGGGAGGAGAAGGGAGAGGAGGGAAACACTGTAAGATATGGCAGTTAAGCAGCTAATGAAAGAAAAGCTGCTGTTTGAATGATGCAAGTGATTTCTTCATTTCTATTATCATTCTAAATGAAATATTTATTAAATAAAGGTTTGGGGGATTTTCGGGTTTTGTATAGCATTATGTTCACACACTTATCTTCCTCAATGAAAACTCTGCTGGGAACAGCAAGACTTCTTTCATGTCAATAAAAACTCAATGAAGAGACACTGTTGAACTGTCTGATGAACTTGAAATGCTGGCACACCCTGGTAGAACCAAATTCACCCTGCTTAACAACACTGGAGGCACTGCCTTCTGAATTTAGTTCTAGCCATGTGACACAAATCTGGGAGGCAATTCAGATTCTGAAGGGATGAGTAACTCATTGGAGAAGTTCGTCTCTGATTTACCAAGGAGCCAATATGCTCTTTTCTAAGTGCTTAAGATTAGAAAAAATCAGATCTGTGCCTGTGTGCTACTTACAATGAAAAATGGAGCTAAATTAGAATGTCTTCTTCACCCTGAATTTGCGTAGTTCTGGGAATAAGGAAAGACAGGAAGAAACTGTAGGAACTCAATAAGCTGTCTTCTTAAAATATTTCACAACATCTGCTGCCACTGATTAAAAAATTTTATCACATAATTAGGATTTTTCCACTGAATTTCACTATACTGATGGTAGTCTGGAAACATGAACTCACTCCAGTATCAGGATGCCTGCTTTTAGCTGATAATTTTTAGAAACAAAACTTATGGAGATGGAAAAATATGACAGCAATTACTTTCCTAAAGCTAAGGAGGGATTTGAAGAAAAGGCCATTTATCAGAAACAAAGATAAATAATCTCTTACTCAGAAAACTGCTGAAGAATTACATTTTGTATATAACTTTACTTCCACAAAGTATGTCATGAGAATACATAATATGCACTTTTTTCTCTTCTCTTGCAATGTGATTTAAGAAGATATGCCAGTCAAACTAAAGGGCAAAACGAACATAACAATGTTCACTAAGATACTAGACATTTATATTTTGTTTGTGGCAAAATCATCCAGAGACTTATACAGATATATTTTTTCTTCATTTTTCTTGAAATAAAGTTTCATATATACTTACAGTTGTTTGGAGCCATTTAATTTAGTTTTAGAAAAATGTTTTGACCCAGTTAAGGGGAAAAGAATGAACTCATTGTTTAACAGGCATAAATAACATTACTAATTGGATTCATTTTTCAAATTTAGACAAAATATTCTCTCTACTGGTCCAGTGTGCTAAATAATAAATTTTTTCATAATCTTTTTTCTTTTCTCCTAGGCTGTGACCCTTTTATATTTAGTTTCATCAAGTCAGTCCTGCATTTATAGAAAGCATAGGTGTTTCTTTAATAACTTGCTAGACAAATAAATTTTGGGATTAACATAAGAAAGAATCAATTAATGGGTTTATTATAAAAAAGCCCAACGTTTGATTACTTTGTGCATTTTTAACTTTTGCTTATCCTCCAATTGATTTTTTTCCCAATTGTCCTTTATTTCCGGGATTGCTCTCTGTGTTTTCCCTTAGCATATTCTCTGGTAGAACTTTTTGCACCCTCTCCTGTTATAGAAAACTACTCCAAGCTCATGGGGAACATTATCGAGTGTAATGGGAGAGGTCTAATAATGTTTGTGGACCAAGAGTAGGGTGGGCTTCAGACACCTTGAGCAAGATTTAAGTCGAGCCCCAGCACCCACATCTGAAGTCATGTTCACAAAGCAGATCTTCAATGACAAGAGGAAATATCTCTCCATTGTAAACTACAGAGCTCTCCAGATGTTAAACCTAGTGCTGTGCATATGCATGAGCCACATGAGCTTTCTCCATACATTACTAGGTGTGCCTGTGATGCTTTGGGTTTTAACTTTTATTTTTTTCACCTGGGAGCAGAAAAATTAGTCTGCAATTATTTTACCTGCTAACCATTTTGAAGTATTTTACACAAAGAGGTTTCTGAAACAGAAACCAACCTATCAAATAGATGTCTTGTCTATTAACCTCCAGTATCAGCAACTCATGTATTGATGGATCTGGAATTGTGCAAAATCAAGTGGAACAAGCACCTTGCACGCCAGCTACATCAGCTACATTTTTTTGTAACTCGGAAGCCCTAACGCCTCCCAGGAAAATAGAAGCTGTAAAGCTGAGGCTTTCCAGTTGAAGAGGGCTTGGAAAGAGTGTCATGTTAAGCCCTAAGAGACTACACAAGGATGACAAAAGCATAAAGGAACTATCATTGTCTCTATCATTTTAAAGCCTGATGAAGGTGGCTTGGTTGTATTCAAACATGTCTGTCAGACAGGAAATCAAGTTTCTGGATCCTTATGGAGATTTTGTAGGAAAAGAGCACTACTCCAGCAGTTTCCCCTGTTTCAAAACCAGGGATGTAAGATACAAAGAACTCTGTGCTTGCATAATAATGTGCCTTATGAATGTATAAACCTTAAGCTTTATGGAACCTCTTTGATAGACTGTTTTGGACATCAGAATCTTATAAAAAACCAATATTTTGGCTCTGACCTTGTGTTTTAAACAGGGATTTGATTGGCAAGGACTCATTCTCCATTCTTATTGATCTTCAGGATTTATCTCTTATGGATTTTAAATAAGAGTCTAGCAATGAGATCTGTAAAGCATATTCATGGTTGTGGCATAGCTCAGGTTTGCATAATAATCAAAGGTTCTCAATAGCTAATAATGTTCAAGTGTTATTAACATATAGCAAATATTTAGTTACACTTAAATGAACTTAATTGTTAAAATAAACTGAATCATCCCTTCTTTTTCCATCATGTTGATAGCTGTGAAAACTTATGATTGCTTTCTGCGGAGGTGGCCTTTAAAAAGATTCCAGTTAACGCTTGTCATAAGGCAAAGATGATTGAGATTCAATCTCAGTAATTTCCAATTGTAAACAAATCCAGACAATAAATAAACTCAAGATAACATTACCAAATATAGACAAAAGCAAAAAAGATTGATTTAGAGCTAGGGATAGATGTTGAAGAATCTCCTGTAGAAGAAATGACATGAACCCAAAGTGCTTATACATTCTCCCTGTGAAGGTTTTTCTTTTGGAAGATAAAAATTAAACCTTTGACCATTTAAATAGAATCTTCAGAATTAATAATTTAAAATATAGTGTCACTATGCTGAGATTGTGTTTATAAACTCATCATTAACATAAAACCTGATATTTTGTTCTCCTTTTGGTGTGTCTTTACAGATTTTGCATTTCAAAATTTATTGCAATCTCTAAGAATCTTCTGGTGACATTTAATCAGTTTTGGGACAGATCCTAAAGCATTCATTTCACCTAGGTACCAAAATATGGCTGAAATTTCCCCCTTGGATGTCTTTTCTACATAGAAACAATCAGCAAGATTAATTCAAGGTAAATTAGAAAGAGATTAATTGGCCCACATGAAATGTTGTGTAGCTGCTCATTCAGAATTAAAGCAGTCTCATTGGAAATTTCACTGTAGGTTAAACTAAATTAAATCAATAACTAAATGAAATCACCTTAGTTCTTAATAAATGACCACTCCAACATTTAGCATGGTTTAACTGTGCTCTTTAAACACATGCATCTTCTAAATGGGCAATGTTCCTCCGTGTCTTCATTTAGACAAGCCTGATGAGATTTTTGTCTCCAAGTATTTGCTTAAGAGTTAACTTCAGAATAGTGGAATGACTAAAAACAAGTTGTTAGAAGGACTACTTATACAGGCTTGGTCCTCACAATTCTGACCAACACGAAATATTGAGACATTCCTGTATATTCACAGAATGAAGGATGTTCTCCTCCTGCAAGCAGCCTTAGTGCACAGTT
The DNA here is from genome assembly GCA_013397245.1 of Thryothorus ludovicianus. Taxonomy (NCBI): domain Eukaryota; kingdom Metazoa; phylum Chordata; class Aves; order Passeriformes; family Certhiidae; genus Thryothorus; species Thryothorus ludovicianus. The sequence continues at coordinate 105,069 of VZTB01008899.1, read as the reverse complement.
CATCCTGCTCTCATGCTGAGTTCTTGTACTGGAATGTGATGAATGTCCCAGAAACTCTTAATGAGAATAACCTATGCAGACACAGGTCTTGTAAATAAATGAGAGCAGATCTTTTACAAGAAATTCTGAAACTTCTCAGAGTGTCAGTTCCTTCTAATGATATTCTAGCAAATAGCAGATTTTCTTATGCCCAGAAAACAACATAAATATTAGTGATTATTGCTGAATTCTGATGAGAAAATTCTAGTCAGTATAAGTTTATGCAGCTGAATTTCTGGCAGCTGCTGAGAATATATCAGAACCATCATACATCTGAGACACAGAGACTGGGTGGCAAGGAGAGTAAAGAATACAGCATCTGTAGTTCATCACCTGTCTATAGGTGAGATTTACCTGCATTCCACAGATGAAGTTCTTGCCTTCTCTTTTGACCATTTATCTATATTTTTAAAAGTCATTCAATGCTTCTATATTATAGAACATTACCAATGTTTGTGCTTAATGAAATTTACAAAACTTGCTACTTCAGAACAATGAAAAAGATTATTTTTTCTTTGGTTCTAGAGCATTTGAAAACTTTGGAGTAAAATATGAAATGGACTTACTCTCTTTCAAAATAATTATATATTGGAAAAATCTCACACATTGCACTGCTGACAAGTTTACATTCCCTTAGTACTGATGAAATCTCCTTCACAGTCACCCAAATGGCTCTCATATCAAACCTCACACCAAATAAAACGTTCTTCTTTTTTTTTTTTTTTTGGAAAACATCTTTGCTTTGGAAAAGATATTGCTAGATAGAAAGTGCAAAGCACTAAAACAACCTCAGTAATAAACCAATCCCCACATACTTATAAGACATGGAATGAATTCACCCCCTGCAGTTGAAGTTTTCATGTGGTGAATAATATGTATCATTGAATATATCAATATTATGATGAAATGATCACTCTTTATGCTAGAAAATGTTTGAGAATCGGAATTGTGTTTGAGAATCTCTCTCTTTGCAAAAGTAGATGTAAAATCTAGCCGAGGTGCTTTCCCTTCCATAAAAGTTCTTGCATAGTGTGTTCATATAAGCAGTGTTCCAACTCTGCTTAATGTTAATTTCAGTTTTCACAGAAGTACAAGTTCTTTAACTAAACAGTAGGTATAACAGTTGCCACATCAAAGTTTCACCCATGTCAAAGAGAGTTTCAAAAGTCTAATAATGTATGAGTGTAAATGCACAAGTTTTGTAAATCTATTTAAGACACATCTATTTACAAGGAAGTTATCATAAGTGGTTTGGTTTCACTTGATTTTGAGGATAACCCACACTTTTCTCTAATTAAAAAAAAAACAACAAAAGATATAAGAATAGTATCAGTTTAGTTAATTTTCCCTTTTCATGATCTTGCAACCCAGCCTTTCTTTAGTTGTGCCGCTTTTCCACATCTGTGGGCAGTAAAAATATCAACTCCTTCACCTAACTGGATTAGAAATGCAATATGCATTGTGTCCACAGTTTACATCCAAGACAGCAGTTGGAAGGTAATCAGAATAAATATAATCAACTTTTGATCCATTTAGTTTTTCTTTCTCTGATATTAGCCTTGAAACAAACTAGATCTTGTGTACAGCTGTTCATATAAAGTGTATGGTAGATAATCTTCACTAGAGAATTGAGTTTGTACACTCCTTAAATTTCACTCCAAGAGTCAAAAAGCTGCTTCTGTGTGCTTCCAAATACATTTGTTATAAGATAGAAATAAAAATGGAATTCTCAAAATTCCTGGTTTGTTTTTCTTTGTTGTTGTTTTTTGGTGTCGTTTTTGTTTTTGTTTTTTTTTTTTTTTCTATTAGTAAATTTCAGTCTCAGTGCAGGTGCCAATTTTGACATTTGGAAGAGGAAAAAGAAGAGGAAAGCATTCTAATTACTTGTAGATCTACAGGAGAGTGAAATTTAGTGTCTACTGCACATAGCACCATTATTTATGAAGGGTAAAGTAGCATTTAAAATTCTGTTCAAATGTGGAGCATTCTAAAATTGCAGCTATATACAGCTTTTAAAATTTCTTATTCTTCTTTATCTGATTGCTTTACAATACCAAGGAAAGGTTGAAGGATTCTGTGCAAAAACTAAGAACATGGGAATCTATTCAGCTTTTGAAGGCTGAATGAAGATTTAGTATTTAAAGTTTTAGATTAGCTCAGAATGTATAAATCCTTTTCTACTTCCATTTATAAAAAAAAAATTAAAAATTAGTATTCAATGCACTGGGAAGAAACCAGTGGATTCATCTGCATACAGAACAGGGAAAAGTTATCAAGTTCCAATTCAAGTACACATGACCTGAGACTTGGTCTAAACTAAATTCTCATTTTGAGCAAATACCTAAAAACAACATCCATAAAAGAGTAGATTATACTTAAAAACAATATCCATAAAAGAGCAACTTTGATGTTCTTCTAGAAATCTTTCTTCCATTGTGTGAAGCTAACTATTACTTTCAGTAGGCAAAGAATATTTTAAAAACACTTAACATAGTAAGTTCTGTTTGCAAAGCCAGATATGAAGAACAGATTTTAAACAGAGTTGTTTATGATCTGAGAAACATCCAGTCGAGAACAATTGCCCAGTAATTATGTACAACTAAATTAAACAATCAAAATAATTAATGCAAATGAAAGCCACAGAAACACAGTTTTTGACTGATGTAAAATTTGTAGGAGGGTGATGGGCAAGGGAAAGTCCAGTGAAAGAAAAAATTTAGTACATTTTTGTTTTATGCTGAATTTGGAATTTTGATTCATAGGAGAATTCTTTTCTCTCATGGCAAAATCTTTAGTTTAATGTACTGGTTATATATTAGGATTAACACTTCCTGATCTATAAAAATTCTGTGTTAATTAAATAGCAAGAAATTTTTGAGGGCATGGATTCTACCTTCTGTATCAGTTCATAACACAATAACCAAGGGGAATTAAAGTCTATATCTTACTCCATATCTCTGTGTTCCTGATTAAAGAAAATAGACAAAAAAAAGCCATGCTCTTCTTTTATGGATATGTAGATGCCCTTATAAAACAAAGTGAGCCACGTGTGCAAATATTTTAGTATAATACACATGGCAATAAATCCAAGTTTTATCCTTATATTAGCACTTCATTTATATTTTCTCTTCCTTGAAAACAGATTGTTCTGCACTTTTTTTATACTTGGGTATCTTTTTTATAATTCTGTGATTTAAAGTTTCTACATATGGATAAATAGATATTTTTAAATAAATAGATATGTATAACCTCACGTATGTTACACATTTTATATAATGGTTTATATAATGGACTCTAAATCATTCTACTTTCAGTAAAGAGGCCAAAAAAGCATGTACAACAAAATAGCCTGAATTATTAGAAGTGAAATAATTTCCTCGGTAGGTTAAGACTACAAAGTTGCATTAGGAGGAGCCATATTCAAATATAGGTGATATTTTCTGTATAAAACAGTTAGACCTCAGGTGAGATTAAAGATTTTGATCCTTGTCTGTCATGCAATAATGCAGTTCTACTGAAATCAAAGTTAATAATTTAATTTCTACTAGTCAAGAACCTGGAACATATATTTCCTTTTGCTGTAAACTAGTACAAACATGATTACACAATGGAGAGAGATTTTCTCCTGAGATGCCCATCTTTAATCACCATTTTTGCTGGAGTGGATTGGAGCAGACTGTGATGGGAGACAATATTCAATAATGTGAGAGAAAACAAACTGAACATATTTCTCCCTATATGATTTTTTTACAGAAAAGATTTTCTATGAGGAATAGATATTTGTTTAAATACTGTGCTGCCAAATTAATTACAGACCTATTGCTTTTAAGGTAATCAGATGAATATAAAAATTTAGGAAGGTGGTAAAGCAATGCCATTTCAGCAATTCACTCTTCATAGGAACAAGATTTATGGATTTGATTTGCCTGGCTTGTCTCACATCTTGTCCCATAGACTTGAATTAGAAATATAAAAATATTGTAAATGTGATCTCCCTTAAAAAACCCAAACAAAGTACCCAAAACAAACAAAACAAAACCAAACAACAAACCATAACTTTCCTGCATCCTTTACAATAAAGGAAAATCATGTACCTGATGTCACATTTTGATGTCGTGGATCTTCTTTTACTGGTGGGACACATTAAAAAAACATAGATAATTAATTAATTTACATTTTCAGGTCAAAATACTGAAATAAATATAAATAAGAAACATGTTTGTTTCCTGGAATCATGTCTCAGATAACAATTTCTATAGACCATGTATTTTTTAAAGCCTGACTCTCCTAGTAAATAATTTAAATGGATAAATTTTCTGTCCACTATAACTATATAAACAAACTGCATCTAGATAGTAGTTTAGAGAACTTGCACCAGTGCCACTGCTATCCTTTGAGGTTGAGGATTCCAATATGCAGATTTTATATGAGTCATTGCATTTAACCAATGTAGAGAAGATATTTCTGTCTTCAATCACTTACCTAATAAAATACTATAATTTATTGCTTTTAATTATCTTTAGAGGTATAACAGAAACCATTTCTCCATTTGCATATTACCATGAGGAAACAATTAAGGCAGTGCTATGTCCAAGAGGTTAAGCCAGAATTAAGTCTGTCTCGTGTGTAAAAAAGGGCTCCTTGTTATCAGTGTAGTTATTTTACAGCATGAAGCTGGTGACCTAAGGCATCAGATGAGCTATGGAGATGAACTTTGCACTGCCTGAGTAGGGAGAACAGGAGCAGACTGAGGGGGGACTGCTAATCCTCAGCTCCTGATCTGGGGGGCTGGACAGGTCACTGCTGTGCCAGCCAGGGAGGGTCACAGGCAGGGCACTGCTGCAGACAGATTGGATGTGCTGATGTAATCCTCCATACTCATATGCAAAGGAGGTATCAGACATTCAATTACTGAGGATTTATATACAATTTCATCATTTTGGCTTACTTGCATGTGTGTAGAAAGACTAAATAAGCTCCTCTTTCCAATCCCATAAAAGTCCCCAAACCTGAATGTTTGCATTTTTATTGCTATTTGCAGAGATTTTCATCCCTTTATTACCTTTAGTTTTTTCATCTTTCAGCTGTTTCTTCTCTGTTTTTTTTTCTACAAAGAAAAAGTAGCACACTTAAAGATCAGGAAACTGTTGAACAGATTTTACCAAGAATTTTCAAGCAAAATTCTTTGAGAATTAACACAGATATTTTAGGAACAGTCTTAAACAACAATACATGCAAATTTGCAATTTCATACTATTTTTATTGTGATCTTCTACATATATATGAACACATGGAGTAAATTCCTACCTTCTTTTTCCTTAGTTGTCTTTGGTTTTTTTGTGGCTAGAAAGATTTGCAAAGAAATAGCATTAAGTGACAGGCATCAGAAATATGGCCTTTTACAATAAGTACATTGTGCAAAGATTCTCCCTGGTAATTTCCCTGGAAGAATTACTATGGTAAATGTGTCTCATGACATGTTTACAATGTCTGTAATATTGCCACAGTGCCTGCTACACTTAGTGGTAGTAGCATTTCTGGGCTTTCTGTAGAGCTGTTAGAAATTGTTTGAGTATTGCTGGTTGTAGAGTAGTTTAGAAAATCCTGATAAAGACTTTAGCATTTGAGTTCTGTAATTCCCTAACTACTGTCAGATTTACCTATTTGTTTGTGGCCAAAATACACTAGGGAAGGCCTCTGCCTATTGCTTGCTTCTTACTCTCCTAGAGTGATCTCAAACATCTAAAAAACGTAAACAAATAAAAATTCCCAGGATATGGAACTAGATGGATCTTTAGGATTGCCATATATGACCACTCCGAAGCCTGCAGCAATAGATGGTGATTTATTTTATTGAGGAGTGTTTTTCCTAGTCTACATTCTCTTAGAGAATGTGCTGTTTCTTTTTCCACGTCCTTTTTCCCCAGCTGCTAATGCATTTGGTCTCTGACTCCATTCAACAAGGCAGATTGAAATTAAGCAAAGTATATCACTTCAGGCACCTGAGCCCATTTCACTATTCCCTGCTGACTACAGTGGAAAAAGGCAGCTGGCTGCCTTCAAATGATTCATTTGCACTTTGCAGCGTCCGAGCAGTTGTAGTAACGCTTTCTTCAGTGTCCTCTGGCGCGTGTGTCACCTGATTCACACCAGCTCTGTCAGAGAGGATCACCTGTGTCTAGCTCACCAAAACGTGCTGCAGAAGGTGAACAGTGAAATCCACATAATCAGCTGAGAAGAATCTATGGCAGAGACCTGTGTAGCTGCAATGCTGCCCCTTCAGCCATGCTGCTTTACGTTATCGCTGTTCCTTGCTGATGAGCTCATGCATTAGTCAGCACTGGTATGTTCATTAGTTCTTTCCATGAGGCATACTAGAAAAATGTAACATTTACCTGATGCTGGGATTTCAGCTGTTGGCTCTCCAGGAAAATTACCAGTAATGAAGAGAAAGGGGGCAGGGAAGGGAAGGAAAAGAACAAGAATTTCAGTACCATGGTTTTTCAGGGCAAGCCACTATTTAAATAGATCTTTGCTTTCATCTGCAAGTTTTCTGCAGGGTATTAATTTACAAACAAATGTGCCTTAACAATGGGCGTGTATGTAGAATTTCACACTGAAAGCTAAGAATCTCACTCTTTGAAGTACTATAATCCAGCATGCAATGATTCCTGCAGATGCAAACACCGTGCCAATCAAAGCTTTCCAGCAAGCAAATATTTAAACAGACTTATTTTTTAAGCGTGCCTTCAAGGTTATAGCTGACTATGCTCTTTACCTCTCTTTTCTTATTGTCCACACTTCCCAACCAAACACTGACACTGACCTTGAATAGCTGGCATTGACCTCTAGTGTTTCTAGGACACTAGCAGATTGAGAATAAAATCTCTTTTAAGAATAAAATCTCTTGAGAGATTTTGACTACATCTTTCCACACCACATAGCACAAGAGAAGCGTATATTCCTGTGCTATTATAATACCCAAAATAAATGACGAAAATTGGTCAATCCAACAGATAGAAATTCTCTGGTGTAGATCATCATCACTCATTTTAAATCAAAGAAATTAATTACATTGTCATTTTGAATCCAAGATTTTTTTTTTTTACCCATCACTACTTCATTAGTCCCAGTTTTATTTAAGAATTCAATTTGAAAGAAAAAGAATGACCTCACTACCCAAGCAAAGCCTCTTTTCCTAGAACTTAGAGCAGGACAAAAAAGGATTAAGACCAAAAAACATTAAAGGGTACTCCTTTGAGTTATCTCTGTACTTTCTTCCTGCTGAGTTTTGGCTTCAGATGAACATGAGCTCACACCAAGGTGAAAATATTTCACTCAATGCTTTTTCAACAGGAAGACTGAGCAATTTAACATCATTTTCCCTAACACATCCCAGGGAACTTTCACTCAAGTCTTGGCTCATAAGGACACCTGTAAATGTCAGTGCTCAATGCTTAGGCACCACAGGCACTCAACAAAGGCCAGTTTGCTGCTATTAAATGCTAACATGCTACAGTCCTTTAATATTTACATCTTTGCATATGATCTTGCTCATAGCTTCTGAAAAATGATACATTACTGCACTGTGACCCATGGAATCATTAATTTATTATTTTTTTTTATTTTCAGAAGAGAAAAGTAAATTTTTTTCTGAGCTACTAAATCTAAAAAAGGGTTTCATGCTCTCACTTCTTAATTAAGGTAGTATCTCTCTGAGGGATTTGGATGGGCTCACGTTATGTGCATGTACCCTAATTTAGGATTGATGGATCTCCTTAGACAGTCAGGTACAGGAAGACTGTTGACCTGAAGGGCAGTTGGTTTGACCATCTGTTGCATGGAATGTAGGGGCCATTCCTTCTTCTCAATGCATCAGCAAACTTCTACTTACTCTGAGGACATTGGGAACCATATGACCTCTATTGTGGGGGTTTCATTAGAAACCTAAGTGGGAATATAATTTGCCAATCCTTAGGGTCTATCAATCCACATGTTCTTCTTCTTGTCTGTGAACTATAATTTGGTATTCCTGCATGTGTAATGTCCGCCACCAGCTTTGTTCTCTGTTCAAGTTAATGGCTCACATTTTGTGAATCCTTATTCAGTATGCAGGGACTAAATTCTGCTTCATTATGCATTCAAGTTTGATGTACAGTCAATGGCTAACAAAGATCTTCCTGTACGTTAAAACAGAAATAGTGGAAAAATATGATTTACTAATTGCTTTTAAAATTGAGTGAGTGACTGTGAGGTGTACCCCTGCCTGCCAAGTTAGATCATGGCAGCAAGTTACTGTTATGAAATTGTATGTTAATTTGTGTGGTTTTCAAACTCAGCCTTGTCTTTCTGTTTATACCTGCATTGCCTAATGATCCACTTTCTTTACTAAATTAAACCATAATTGCTCTTACAGTAAGACTGAAGAAGATACAGCCCAGGTTAAATATAATAATTTATTTTACCTTCCCACTGGATCTGAACTCCAAAATCAGTGTGTATTTTGTGTCCATTACTACATCTCATACCAAATTACTCAATGGCTATGTTCATGTTAAGTACACTCTACACCTGACTAAGAAGCACATGAAGCAAAGCTATATTGACCTCTATAAATAAAGAAGGCAGTGATCCAAGTGATCTTCTTTAAGTGGAGAAAATCAACTTAAAATAGATAACTGTGGTGTTTTAAATCTTAAGTTAGATCTATTTAAGGGTGGTTTGCTCAAACAGGGGCAGTGTATAGAGAATTACTTTTGTAAATCTCCATAGGTCTGCTTGTCACTGTTTTTCCTTTTTTCTTTTTTTTTTTTTGTTTTTCTAAAGGCACCATTAACCTTTATAATAATTTCAAGTAGAAAAGTATAAGCTCAAGAATGTGGCACAAACATCCCTCTACAAAGGTCAAGGGAAAATATCCTGGCTGTTCCTTATATTCACAGTATACCAGGATAATATAGCTCTTGACAAAAAAGCATTGTAGACAGTGATTTTTGTGATGAAAGCATAAGGATTTAGTCACTTAAACCTGTGACGAGCCTCTAACAGCAGTGAGTGCCATCACTGGGTCTCAGATAAATCACTGCAGAATACATTACTTGTCAGTGAACAGATCTAGTGAAAACAAGACTGAACAAAAGTGAATAATAGAATTAAATAGAGCAAAGTTTTCTTAAGATACTGGCAAAAATGGAAACAAGCCTATGGATAGTTTCACAGGAAGTAATAATTTTGCAATAATAACACGAAAACAGAACATTGCAGTTCAGGGCTGAAGGAGATCCTTCAGGCAGGCACATTTCAGATGCCTTGTGCTCACTCTTTCACTTCACAGCTGAGGTTCAGAGTAACATTGTTTTCCTACAGGTGTTTAAGAGCAGGTATTCATCCTCTCTACCTTTAAGCACCTAGCACAGGTGACTGGTCTAGGTAGATAAAACGAATCATTTTGCTTTGCTCTGTCATCAGCGTACTTTCCATCAGAATAACACATGGTTTGGTCTTGTGCCAGGCACAGCACCACAAAAACCCCACAGATCCTGTGCTAAAGAGGCAACAGCTAATTCATCTGTGAAGGTCCCTACTTCAGCATTTTCACAATTCAAAGCACGCAGTACAAACACTGTCCTTCTGTTTTTTGTCTGATCATGATTTGTGGTATGTAATATGTAATGACCTGCCAAAATAAGCATAGATCCCAGTCTCTGTCTGTTCAGAAGTCTTCCTTAAAAATGACCTTAAAAAGAACATTATCCCATGACTTCAGTGGAAGTTTTAGCAATTTGACAAATTCCCCTTGAATCCTCCTAAAACTAATCTAAATTAGAAGTATTCCTTTCTCTTCGTTAATTTAATTTTGTTTTTTTATTAAAAAAAAGCTTTTATTGGAACAAGGCCAACAGCAGGCTTAGTGAATTAAAGATGTGATTTCCAAATGGTAAAAGAAGTAAGGAAAAGGTTGTCTAATTCAGTTAGGCTACATGTTATTTTCTTATTTTCAATAAACAATGTATTTGCATAAATATAAATTATACATCTACACTCATCTAAAACCACCAGAATATCAGTTTTGCTACCAGTGTAGTTTATGTTATTTTCCAAGGAGTAAAAATTGCAGAGTTTGAATCTTGCAGCTTTACAATATTGCATTATAAATGTGCTTGATTTTGTTGATTTTGGCTGTTAGTAAGCAGACAGAATACAAGAGTATCTGTAGCATAAGCAAGAAAATAGCATTATCTAACATGACAAAATTGCAAAAATGCAAATTGAGAGAACATGCTTCTGCAAAGAAGATTTCTATTCCATAGGAAATAAATCATTACACGTACTTGCAGTAATTTTTGGTTTGACTAGGAAGTAAGAAGAGGAAAGAAAAATGGTCAAAACAGTCAGGTTCAGAATAATATTGTTATAGCAGAGAATGACTTTATTTTTTCTATATGTTTCTGCATATCAAAACATACTTTTACTAATTTCACCCTAATTAATAACGATCTAATAATGAATGATGGTCATAGGGGCATTCTCATTATATTGTAATTGTTTTGCTAGAGTTAAGGATGACTAATATTAACGATAAAAAATTCAATTCTTCACTTATTTCCTTTCATGAAGGAGCATGGAGCAGACATTTTTTAAACCCTTTATGATAGTCCACCATGAAACTGAACAATGTTCCTTCTTACACCAGCATCAATTTTGCTCTGCCTTGTGCAAGTGAGACTGTGTATAAGCTCTGATATCAGAGACATTTACCACAGATGATGGATAGTGCCAGATCAAGATCTGATTAATGTATCAGATGATACCTGGGATGGATGCAAATTAAAGTATTGCTCATCCTGGGGGGGGTAACTCTTTTGTGAAGTCCAAATAAAAGGCAGATCCCCACAAATAATTAGCAAAATGGAGCCATTTAAAGTAAGCAGTTTCAGAAAGCAGTTGAAATTCTTTGCTGGCATATGTCTTTGATATCAATGGAATTACAGAAGCATAAATTCGACCTTTGATATATTCATATACCTTAAAATGACAACCAGCATTACAAGTATGCACTGTGCTATTTAGTTTGGGGTATGGCATGTCAGGGCTATTCTATGCATCAAAATAGATCACAGGGTCATGGTTTTGACATTTGTCATATGTAATTGTATTTCACTATTTCTTTAAATAATGTTTTCAAAATAAATGTGCAAAATAAAATGCAGGACTGCTTACCTGGTTTTGTAAGAGGAATATCTTTTTCATGTCTGACAGGTTCATGCCCTTGACAAAAAAAAAACAGCATAACAAAATGTTTCTAAGTTTAATTTTGCACTGGTGGGTTTTTGGTTTTTTGTTGTTGTTTTTGTTTTTTTTTAATAAGAAGGATTGCATATATGTTTTTCAGCTTTAAACATTTCCTTTCTCTTGTGTCATGCTTTTATTTTGAAAAAGAAACCCACAAATGAATGGTTATTAAAAGATAATCCACTGAGGGATCTGCCACAAAATAGCAAAGTTCATTAGTACTGCACATAACTTCACAAATAAAACTGCAATTAATGGCACTAAGAGTCATGCATGTGTCTTAAGGAAGAAGTAAGTTAGTAGGGTCTCCTATGATTTCTTAAATGTAATTTTTATCTATTTTCAATTTTTATTATTAGAGAGTGCAGAGTAAACTCAGCAACCATTCACTCATCCTTTTCTCTTGATTCAGATATACTTGAGCTGAATTTCCAAAGACTTGGACACATACTATTACATATGAATAAATGATATTTAGGTGTGGAAAATTCATCTCATCTCCACATGCCTGCTTCCTACCACTCCTCCTATCCTTCTACTTCATAATTATTACTGAAAAAAATATAATTCATATTATGTTGCTGGAAATAGAAAAGTTGAAGAAGCTTCTTTTTTTTTTCCCATTGGTGTGGCAAACAAAAGCCAGGCTTAGGGAAAAATCCACCCCACAGATCTCATAGCAGCTATGCAATGGAAACTGGAGCCAAAATACGTTTTAGGGCTGTAGAATCAATAGTCAGCTCTGCTGGCCTTGTTTCAAGGTGATGTTTCCCACAGCTTCCCATGCATCACTTTCCTTTTGAGAAATGTGGATCCAAAAGTGTGCTGGAAAGTGGAAAATGTTGATAATGTGGATGGCCTCTGAAAGAAGGGCATTATGCCTCAGCCTTTCTGCTACTCAGATCAATAATTGAATTCCTACTAACTGTGATTTCAGGAGGAGAGATAGGTTGAGAAATGCTGAGATGAAGACATCATACAGAATTTCAAATGGCAAACACTTTTACGAAGCGTGAATGAAAAATTGGTTCAGTGAAGAGTGATTAATTTCCCATATCTGGACTTTTTTTGATCATTAAATTATCTGGAGAATTAATTGACAGTCTTATTTATTACTATTGTAGTTTAATCTCAATTTTGAAAGTGTAAAATGTATAGAAAATCAACAAGCAGGCTGTGTGGATAGCTAAGGTATGGACTCTTTCTTGAGCCCTTTTTGATTGAGAGGAATTCAGGATGCAGTTATATTAAATTAATTTCTATTTCTTTTTTTTTTAACTTAGCAGGAGCATTTATTCAACCCAGGTAAATTTTAATAGTGAATTTTAAAATTCTTGTAACTCCTATATGAATTTTTGTTGTTGGGACTTTTGATATGGGAAGTGTAGAATGAATTCACTCCTGAACTGAAGCAATTGGTTTTGCCAGATGGACTTTTATATAGCAATGACAAGACAGTATGTTAAATGAAAGGAATGGAACACATGGTGATAAAAACACTATAATTTTAAACAAAACTAGAAATTGCCGAGGGCTTGTTTCCTTATGTAGAAGTAAAAAAAGACAAACATATCCAATAATTTTACAGGAATTTTTCTAATTAAAGTAAGAATCACATACTTGCTGGTTTTGCCTGGGCTATAGAAAACAAAAGAGGTTAAATTGTTATAGTTAGATACAGAAAGAAAATATACTCTTTCATTCCCCTTTCTTTTTAACATTCAAGCATTTTATCAGAGTCAGTTCTCACTTGTTCTTAGCTTCCCCTAGCTGTGCAAGGAAGCACCACCTTCAAACCCGTAAAGTTTAGACAGCTTTGTGTTGACTGCCAGTAATGATGAGAATGTTCTTATTCCTTGGCTTACTTTTCACAACTTCTAAACCACTCATTATTACTTGATATTTTTTGTCCTGACAACATTACATTAAAAAAACTATAAGGTCTTAATCACAGATAAAACCCAAAGATTTAGAGTTTAGTCCCAAAAATATTTTCTCCATAAGACTTATCCAAAGTCCTAATCCATCTGGTAATTTAGCCTCATATTTGGGATCCTTTCAGAGGTCTGATCTGCAGTTACACCTCAGTTCATTAGCTCTGGCTAGTGAGAGGCTGGAACAAGCAGCTGAGGAGCTGAAAGGCCTTGACCCGTCTTCATCATTAGAAAGACACTTCTTAGTAGAACAGAAGCTGCAATTGCCACTCTGATGGTTTTGCTTTGTTATCATGTACATAGTTTCGAAATACTGTAAAAAAATATTACAATGCCAATATACTACACTAGATGAGTGCTGAATAGTGTTTAATACCCCCATCTCCCTCCATAAATCAGGAGAGAATCACTTATTCTTACCTGACTTCTCAGTGGGAGCTGTCTTTTGTTGTTTCATTTTCTCCTCTGTATCATGAAAGCACCATTAAAATCACAATGTATTAGCATGGGTTCATATAATTGGAAAAATATTTCTATAGGTGATATTATGCATATGGTTCACAATGACAAAATAAATGCATGTCTTCACCATCACTATCCCATTACAGCACTGTAAAACAGCATGCAGGCTTTATGAGTTCTGACTGCATGGTGAGATCAGACTCATAGAAAAAGTAAATTACTGGGCCTAACGTCTCAGCTGCCAGAAAACCACTGCACACCCTTCAGCATCTTTCAGGCAGGCACTCAGGTGGAAACCATGCTATTCTTGCATCCATTTCACCTTTGCCAACAGCTCCTTCCTGAGTGTCTTTAAATCCAGTTAAACAACACTAACTTCGGTTTAGATACTGCCTAACCACAAACATGGGTGGAGGTATCCACATGTGTCTAGACTCTGGAGATGGAAAAGTTATAGAGACACCCAAGCCTGTAGTAGCTCACAGAGGGACACAGGGGACAGTCCATCACACCTGCTATTGGACAAGCCTACCTAGACCTAGCTGGGCATCTGTCACAAGACCTTGCAGCAGCCTTCAACTTCTGCTAATCTCATGGGAAAAGCTGCCCAAGCCCACAGGCTCTGTAGCTGCCTGTGGATTTGCTCAGCACAATTCTCAGACAATGTGGACCCATGCTGACATCAGCCATCAGGCCTGACCTTCCTCTTCTCCAAGTAAATTGGTGGGACTAACTTTCTAATCAAGTGGGGTTCGTTTCACCTTCCCAATGTCCCAGTCTGGTGGAAACTGGGATGTTTATGTTCAGATTTCTACTCTGCTGGGTTTGGTTGATTTTAAATTCACCCTACCTCATTCTTTCATAGCTCTACCCCATTTTATCTCTTTTTCCATAACTTAATTCAATTATGGAAAAGAATACCTCTCCTAACATCTATCTTTCAACAATCATATTCATTATTAAATCCTTCTTAAATATGCTTAAGACACATTCAGACTGTATTTGCCATTCCTCTTGCTCAAAGCAGTTTGCAGCCACCAGCCTCTGGCCCTTTCCTTTCCACCAAGACCTCTGGAAGGTGTCAGATCGAAGGTGACAATGACTGTGTGGAGATCAGGTTGGGCAGATATCTACTGATCCCCTTCTCTTGCTTGTTTGCTCTATTTCTGGGAGAAAATCAGTATACACCCTGGTGCATTCCCTGGTAGAATTATAGGTGGTGGCTGCTTGACATTTTCTCTGAGTTTCTAGACACTGGTTGTAGCCAGAGGGAAATTGTAGGAGTAGAATATCCAGACTCAAGGAGAACAGGCTTTACGAGGGAATACACTTCAAGACATCAGGAAGCTTCATAAAGTTCCTCTGTTCACAACATTCAGTTTGAAGAAAAGCAGAGAAAAACATATGATGACGATAATGCACGTTATTTTGCCAAGAACAGAAGCTGTATTTCTAATTTTTCATGTATTGTTGTTTTATCATATTATGAGGAGTCTTGCAAATAAAGTTAAACATTTTTGAGTACTTCAGAAAGCTATAAGGAGTAAAAAATAAATTTTATGAATATCAAAAGAAATCCTGAATTTGAGTAAGCCCAAAGTTTAAAGTTCTGAAATCTTTTATTGAAGAGAATTTATTTGCTCTGCAGGGCTCCTGTTTTGCAGCACTACAAGCATTAATATTAATTTTTTCCCTGATGTACTTAATTTAAATGGAAAAAATAAGGCTGTAAACATTTCTCTGTGTATTGCAGGCAGCTTCAGCAGAATTACATCAGGAATGAATTCCCTAGTTTTACTTGGTTTCACTGACACACACAAAATGTGCTTTAATTTAAACTTTTCCCTACAGGATCAATGTATTTTCTGAAATTCTGTACTATTTCAGTCATGTGATAATTCTAACTCTGATGACAGCAGGCATAGGAAAAATGGTTTGACGCTGGACTGAATCAAGGTGAAAAAGGAAGCCACTGTTTTGTACAGAATGAAGCTTTTATAATTCAAGCTGCTAACTCAAGAGCACTTATTGGCACACAGCAGGCAGAAACACCATTACCACCAGTGCCTACAGATTAATACTTCCAGTCATCGAGTGAAACTCAAACCAGCCACTGTTCTCCAAAGCAACCATTAATCACCTGAGAATAGAGATTCTATGCTAAAGAAAATTTAGCAAGCATTTTCCTATAATTTTTTCCCTTCAAGTACTAAAATTCCAAGGGCTTGGGGTCTAGAATGTACTGTATTATGTTAGAGTAAAATCCTAATCAGTCCAATACACTGGTTTGTGATGCAGTGCTCTGATATTTGAGAATACCTTACCAAGGGAATTTATTTTCCTGCTGCTATGTGGATGAGATTGGGTGAATTGTGCAGCTGGTCTGGTTTTATTTAGCAGGAAAAGTGAGTGGTCATGCCACCCATCCAGACTATCCACTGTGGCCACAAACCTCAGCTTCCTTGCTAGGACATTCCTGCCTTGGCTGAACTCACCTAATACCTGGAGCATTCTGCTAGCTGTTAATACACATAATGATCAATGAGTTAAATAAAAAGCTTGGCCTATGTATCTTAGAAAGACAAAGAAAGAAATATTTTTTCCTTATTGGCTCACAACCAATGCATCTTCACTAAATCAGATCCTCAGGCCTTCCAGGAAACCTCAAAACGTCTATGAAAATTCTTAACTTACAAAGTAGAATATTCTACATTAGAAAAATGAATGAGAAAAATACTAAATACATAGGAGAAATTGATTTCTAGAAAATAATAGGAAAAAAAAGTAATGAAATAAAGCCTGCCTGCTTATCATTGACCACATAAGGTTTAAATGGTTTATTTAATCACTTATTCATGAGCACTTCATTTCAATGTGAAGTTCAAACAGCAGCACTGACAGTAAAGGTCAGTGGTGTGTGGATACTTACTTTCCAGTCCCCACTGCCTCTAGAGTGGGACTGGAAAACCACTCAGGAGTGATGAAGCTGAGCATCAATAGCAGAGTTTTCTGTGAGATTACCCTCTTAGTCTGGTTAGTTCACCCCAGACCCAACTGTGGATCCTTGAGTGCCTTTGTCCTCAAAAAAACATGATTAGGACAGAGCCCTGGTTTGAAAGGGGGACCCTTTGTCCTGCTCACCACAGCCAGTTATTACTTACAGTTTCCCTGAGTGCACAGTCAGTCCAGGATGAGAATTGTCATTCTTAGTTCAGCTCCTGTTACAGTTTCAGGAGCTGGAGGCTGACTCTACTGCTGAGTGTGTACTCAATGAGACTGTAGCTTCTCCTTTTTGGGCGACTACACTCACCTAATGTAATAACTAATTTATTGAAGAGATTGAGAAGGGCTGATTCCCAGTACACCTCTGATGTAGGACAGGGCAGCAAAGGACTCCTTCCTCACACTCTGGAGAATGGGTTTTGCTAATGCTTTTTACTATGCCAGTGGGAGAAGTCACAAGAAAAGACAAAAACTGTGACAGCCAAGTCCTTTTAGTTAAGTTTCACCCGTATTTTTGTTCCCACTTAAGACACTGGAAAAAATCCCAGTTGCATAAAACAAAAAACCTGTGCCTAGCTCAAGGAAGTCTCCAAGTTTTGCAGAGCTCACATATCCTTATGAAATGGAGCTTGGTGTAAGTGGAGGTCACTTTACCAAACCTACCTGGCTTAGTCTGAGAGACAGCTTTTTCACGTTTAACACGCTCATGCTCTGCAAAGAAGAACCTGTATATTAGAAGGCTTTTTAATTTTTGGAAGATTTTAAAAATAAAAGATTCTCATTATACTTGTAAAAGTTGACTTTGTACTACATATTGCCACTAGACTTAAACTTTTTAATGTGGTTTAATTATCTTCCGTGGATTTTTAGAAATACAATAGAATTTCTAAAATTATTAATTCCTTCTTAATTGTAATTGCTATCACTGTTCTTCTGAGTAGAAAATTTCTCCTTGATGTTTAATATAGAAAAGATAGAATATAATAGAAGTGGGGTTTTCTTGTACAGAATGACGAATAAATGTTCAGTATCCTGCATAAAAGAAAAGAAGAACTTTCTATGATTCTCTGTGTCCTGGATTTGACAGGACTAGAGTTAATTTTCTTTATGTTAGGTAATATGGGGATCCCATAAATGTAATGTGAAGCACCAACAGTAATGGATATTAGTCTGCATTATAATATAACACTTATGTAATTTGGTGCTACTTGAAAACAGTGCGCTATTCAAATCCCAACATTACAAGGCAGAAGATAATTCAGGGGAATTTTAGAAATATACTTAGATCAGGCTTGTAGCTCTTGATGCCTAAGCTGTGCAGCAGGTGAACACTGTAGCACACCAAGAAATAAATCCCTAAAACTTGGACCAGAGGCCTGGCCAGAGAATTACACAGACCCTTCCCCATCTGTGTCTCCCTCGATAGCTTCCCAGTGTGAAGCTGCCATGGAAACAAAAGATACAGGTGTGTCTCAGCTGATTTGGAAACTGGTTTCCATGAAAATTGGATCCTGTGAAACACACCTGGTCCTGCATTACAGAACAAGTCATTGAAAATCAGTTTCATAAGTCAAAATGTTGTCTGAGTTTGTGTTAATGAATTCTACCTTAAGCTGCTAAAACTTTGTAAAAAGAAGGAAATACCTTCTTTCTGAAAGTTAAAATAACGATATTTTATATCTCCTTGGTACTTACTGTGCTCATGAGGGTTCTCTGGGGTAACTAGAAGTAAACAAAAAAAGCATATTTTAATTATTTTTGTAGCTGTGATGCAAATTGAGTTCATTTCTCAACGACGTTTTAGACACATAACATTTCAGTGAAATCTGTATTCAAGTGTGCAACAGTTACATTGTCTTACTTACACTGTACACCCCAGATGCATAAATGGGACACTCAGCTAAGAAACACAGGCACCTTGAATTCCACATTTAGCCAAAATTTGATGCAAATACACCTGGAAGGCTCAGCATCTCTTCTGAGGGCTGAGTCACTCTCGCCCAATGCTGATCATATACCAAACCCAGGGAAAGTACCTGGCTAAGTAAGGTGCTCACCTCACTAAGTGCCCACCAAGAGACAGACCATAAGGCAGAAAAAGAATTTTAGCTTGGGTGAGGAAACAACCCCTAGGGCAGTTTAAAGATGAGAGTCCCTGACAATTACACCTGCTCTATGAGGCCAATGAATCTCAGATGGATTCATTGACACTCCAAGAAGCAGAAAGACATTTGAAAATGTTTGTTAACTTCACTAGGCCACTTCTAAACAAAAGGATTTTAGCGCCGCAACTTCTAAACTTTGTGATATTTAATTTTCTGCATTTTTCCAGGAAAAAAATCCCAGATGAGATAAAACTGAAAACCAAGTGAATACTTTCTTTTACATTCCTCAGGTAAAGAGAGAGCTTGGCAGCTGTACCCAATGTCATTATTAGTTCTACAGAAGGAAACGAAATGTCAAGACCCAGCCCTCCAGCTGGATTTTTCTTTTTGACTTTTGCTACTCAGCTGTTGTTTTCAAGACAAAAAAGGCTCTACCACCTGCATGTCTTCTGTGTGTGAGAGAGAGTAATTCCACAGAGAGATGTGGCAAGGCAAGGGATGAGCTTCCTTTGCAGCCCCTGCAGCACAAGCAATAAAACTGCTGCTGCAAGCTCCCAGGCTGTGATTCACTGAGCTCCTGAGCTCCCCAGCTCCCACTTGGGACAAAAACTGCTGTGCATAAAGGTTTCTGTTTCTCTTGTTTTCCCTGCAGTTTAAAGTCCACTTCCATTTTACATCCAGTCTCTACTCCAAGTTGTGCATTTAAGGAGACAACAACTGGAGATGGTATACAGAACAAAGTGAAAAAAAAAGCACAAGTACAAACCCAAATCATATTTTGGAAATAAAGAGTAGAGATACAAAGTAAGTGCATATGCTTACTCCTAACTGAGGAATCAGAAATAAGAAATCAAAAGGAAAAAAAGGTCCTATGACAAAGCCACATTTGTTATATTTTATAAGTATACCTTTTTCTAAATTTAGGCTCGTTTTACATCCCAAAACCAACCAAAAAGTAGTTCCCTAAGCATCATAAGCTGAGGCAAATTCTATTGCCATTGAGTTTCCATGACATATGTCAGAAATTTTTGAGGAAATTACATTTTAATTGAGTCAAAAGATATAGTGAGATATGCTCAGGTAGTATGAATTTCAATTTGCAGAAAGGAATTTCACAGTAAATATTTAAATGAAGTCTGAGCACTATACTGGGGCTAATATAATGACTTACATAACAAATACAGACTATTGTGTTGTATAAATCTTTCAGTAATCACCCAAAATAATCAGAGCTAAGCCACATATGAACAGTGTTAAAGAATCTCTACTGACACTGCTCAACAAATTTTACAACCAAGCTTTTGTAATAAAATCCTTATCTAAGATCAGTCTAAAATCAACACAAAACCATTACTCCTTACTTTTCCAGTGAAGTCAGTACAGTTATTTCCCATTTTATGCTGGTAAATATCAGTCACAGAGAAGATTTATAACAGTAGTAACTTAGCTAAAGTTTGGTCCTTGAAATCTATGAAAGTATCTCTGTTGTCCTTTTTCATCTTTTCTGTGGAGGCATTAATTAGACAAACTTGTATAAAGTCAGCATCAAGACAGATTGAACACTGAGATTACTACTATCTGTACTTTGCCTGAAAGTCCAGCTTTCTTATTTCTGGCATAACACTCAGATATTTCTACCAGATATTTTGATGAAATAATGATGATATTCTAAAGTTAAAAGTCTCTAGAGTGTTGGTTATTCTAAAACATATCTATATTTTTTCTATTAAAAAAGCCAAAATGAAACATCAAGGTGATTTTTTGAAATGGTATTTGGGCCAAAAAAACCAACATTTATATTGTGTTAGCTGCGATTTCAGTCTATTCAATATTAATGTTATCCTTCTTGTGTGTCATTATCTCATAAAAAAAAAGCAACTCAGATGACTTACAGACAAAGAAGAAAGTTAAAAACTGAAATCCCAAGACCATTAGATTCATTTTTACAATGTCACAATTATCTATTACATGGGTGCCTTGATTTTTATTCTACTTAGTGACAATGGCAAGATGATAGTCCAGGTCAGACATTACAAAATGTTTAATGATATAAGTTATTTAACCTACAGGGTGAGAAATTAACAGCTGTGTTCTGCAGCTCTGGGAATCTCACACACTTTATGTAGTATCTTGTACTGAAAATGCAAACAAGTATTTTTTGTTTTGGCCACTGATGGTGAGAGGGTATTGGGCTAAATCAATTCCTGGTCTCATTTCAAACAGTTGTTCTGATGTTATTAACTAACAGAACTACCTGCTGGGTAAAAAAGTACTTATTGTTTATAATGTTAGAAAATTCAGTCTTAAGTGCTTTATCTTAATTTGTTTAACACTTAAACTGTACTAGAGGATGCATAAGGTCAGATTTTAATTGAATGAAAACAGTTGGATTTTTGATAAAGCATTTGAAGCTACATAAGAACTGAATCAATAAAATTATCTGGTTCTACTCTCAGCAAAGATTTGAAATGTCTTTTCTGACATTCTAAATTAAACTTGGAAAACAGGCTTCATATATACCTTGCTGTTTTTCACTTCAAAATTTTTTTTACTTGCCTTCTGTTCTGAAGGCTGCAAGGTTATTAATGATATATGACATATTTTTGTAAATTAGATTCTGATACAGGTGCAGAAATGAAATCCTGCATTTTATTGTACCATAAATTGGTAAGGCTAAAAGTAGAATATGTTTTTTGGTTATGGCATGTCTATTTTCCATCTGGGTAACAGTTATTTGCCATTCAGATGGCAAATGCATTTGTGAGAGTACACATTCTGTAAGAAAAAATATTCTGTGCAAGAAATAAAAGCAATGACAGAAGTACTTGTTCTACTTAAGAAAAATAGAATAATAGTACATGCTGTAGCTAGGAAAAATTATTTCCAATTAGATAGTTACAGGTGTATTATAAATAAGAAATTTACTTTCTATTAGAAAAAGTAACAGCCTGGTTTATTTCTCATTAAAGAGAGCACAGAAATTCTTTGCTATTTTCGGACTGGACATTGCATTAATACACAACACACACATGATGTTAATCTCTAACAACATTACAGGCTGAGAGAGATCAGGATCAAGAGGAATCTTCTAATGGAATTATCAAATTTTGAAATGTATATCTTCCAGTTTATGCGTCATGACAAAGGTAAAATTTGATTTCCCTATTTAATATGAGTTCATGCTCCCTGAACTACAGATAAGCTAACTAGATGTCCTTTAGACAAATTAGTGGACATTAATCCTTCCATATTTAAGTTTGAAGAACTTAAGAGACCACATCATTTGCATAATTTAAATAAGACAGTTTTGGTCTAGTTAGGTCAAGGTTTATCAAACTGTGAAGCAACTGTACTATAAAAAGGCCATAAAATCAAATATATTCCTTACATATCTCAGATAATAAATTCAGAAAATAGAGGATTATTAGGATGCACCACTCTGTTAAGGAGCAGTTCCCTACATTTGTGAAGATATTGTCTGTACTGCTTGTCATTCAAAGGAGGAGTCAAATGTTCACACAAGTCTCTTAGATCAGCAGACCTGATCTGTCATGTCTGCCCGTGTTTTACTCAAGTTCTTCTGGCTAGATGAGCAGCTGACAGACTGTGTTGCAAAGCCAGTCTACTGAGCATATGTCTAAAATAGTGACTTATAACCACATTAGCTGCAGCAGGATTCCTAAAAAGAGGATGGCCTGTGCTCGTCTTGACCTCTGCTCTACATTAAAAAATTGCCTTGACAGAGTATGACCGAGAGTTACCCCGTGGCTGAGTCAAAGTAAAGAAAGCAAGAAGTGTGTGGTGATGGCATAAATAGGGAAAGCTGGTATGTGATTAAAATACAGTGCGTGCTGTACAAGCCTTTTCCTCACAGGATCTCTTAATTCCCTGCAACATCCATTTTACATTACTATCTTGCTTTAAGCCAAATATTTTCCAGGATATTTGTCCAGGTTTCTAAACACTAAGGAAGTATTGTACCACATTAACATGACAAGTATGAAATATGAAGTGATTAAGGCTGTCTGGAATATTTGTAGGGAAGCCAAGAGCTTGATCTTCTTTTTCCTACTCTTGGTTTAGGAATGCTCCTCTGAGTCTGTGCATCTCCACAGAGTCCCTTGGATCACTCTATCAGCAGTGGCTGAAGGATGATAATAGGATAAATGGTTAAGGCAAACCCTCCTAAAATGCCATGGTTTTCCATTACTATTAATAATTAACCACTGATACTAGAGCCTGTGGGGTATTCACTTGCAACAGACTGATCTTCCTCTTGCCACTTTCCACCAAAAAAAAGCTGTCAGGCTGCTCTCACAATTCTTTCTGCCTTATTTTCATTACCAGAGGTGCCTGGCCCAAGACATCTCTCTGCTTTCCTAGAGTTATCGTGTTTGTGTCCTTGCTGTTTGGTTTGTTTTATACCTTGGGGCTGCATATTGAAAAACGAGCTGACTCTTGGTTTTGGAGGATTTTGTTGATGCTGTCTAGAACAACTTGTTTTTTAAGACTGGTTTTTAACTGGCAGTTCAAGAGAGCTTTATATAAAAGGGAAAACCCAAAAGTAATAGAGAGAGAGGAGGGAAGGGAGAAACTTTATCATAGTGTAAATAAAATAGAAGTATCAAAGAAGAACAGACATTTCCAACATTTTTAAATGACTTTTAATAAGAGGAATCGCTCCAACTTCAATCTGAGATGCATGCCTTTAGGAATCATCAGAATGAACCCAATCTTTCTCTGTTTCCCAGTTTGTCACTGAAGCAATAGAAATGCTCAATGTAAGTTGTTGAAACAGTAATCTTGCATGATGGCACTGAAAACTAGTATTAAAGTACTATAAGTCCTAAAATCCCAGGAGAACAAATCTTCCATCGACAGAGCTGGAAAGAATAAAATTTCAGTCAAATGTAGAGAAGGTACATCTGCTGCATTAATGCATTTCATCTTTAGGCACGTGTGGTGAAAGACCTGAAGAATTTCCTCTCAATATCATCCTCATCTTCTGACGTTTTCATGTGCTGTTCCCTGAAATTGTGGGATGGGAACAGACAGATGAGGGAGAGTATGCTAACAAGTTTTCACTTTTAGAAATATCAGTTTTACATTTGCATATAGCTGAGGCAAAACAGAGTGGAGCTTGAGCTTTCTTTATTGCAACATGAATTATTGACTCACAAAGGGAAACTGAGAGAAATCAGGCAGACTGTAGTTTATAGGATGTCAGAATGATTTTTCAGAATATAGATGTTAGTTTATGCAAAGAATGTTTGCCACTCTATACAAAAAAATGGAGCCAAAAGTAGTATCTTTTGCTGATGTTAATATTCATTATAATTGAATATTCAGTTATAATGCCTGTTATTGGTGAAAGCTGTCAAACTAATCCCCTAGGTCCAGATTCCATGCAAATACTTTGAAAAGGAATTTCTTAGTTGACGTCCTTCTTATCTATGACCGGATTTGTAAAAGTATAATAATGGCTGAAAATATATTTGCATATGTTCTTAAATAAATGTGAAATAATAATAAATTAGAAAAGAATAAAATTACTATGGAAATCTAGAAAAGAAGAATTTTGGAGGAGAGATTAGTTGATATAAGGGGTGGAGAACAATAAAAGTTAATTAGCTTTTGAAAAAATGGACTTTTCCCAGTGTGCTACTTAAATTAACATGGTGATTAAAGCAAAGGGCTAATGACTAACTTCTAGAGGCATTATGTACTGAACCATCTTTGTTCCTCATAAAATGCTGCTGATCACTGCTTTTGCTTTAATTATGACTTTGTAAAAGCACATTTCTGCAAATGATGTCTGCATAGATAAGAAAAAAATAGGTAGATTGACACTAGAAGAACTATTCATTCTGGGATTGCATCTGAATAGAATACCTCTGAGCATTCATTTGCACACATCTTTGTGCATCGAAATAAAGTAATAGTTTATCCCATGGGGAAATCTGTAGCCAATTAAACATGTGTTATGTGGATATGCAGGTGTTCAAGCATATTACACTGATTGGCAGGTGTGAGTGTTTCTGACATGATGCCAATATATATGTGTGATACCTAACTTACAGTAACAACACAGGCCATCAATTACACAGAACACTCTTTCTTCAGAAATCACAGCTGTTTCATAATCATTAAGGCAGTGGTTTAACTGACTCCAGTTTTTGATAGCAGGGCTGAATAAATTACTGTTGTACTTTAATGCAAGTAAGAACGATTAACACAAGCTGTAATCATAACTGCAATTGAAACGCTATGGCAGGTCTATCAATATGAATCATTTCGCAGGTTTGTTGTTATATAAAACTTAAAAGTGTGCAATCTCAATTTTACCTTGAATAGATTACAAAGTTATATCCAATGTCAAGGTTTTGTTTAAATGCTACTAAGAATAAAAGTGTCTACCTTTAAAAAAAACATGGATGCAAGGTAACATCATTAGTTTTGTGCCCTTTAACTGTGAGTACCGTTAGGTAGATAAACATGGAGATTTCAGCTTACTGTTAAAATGTCTAGATTAAATATTTGCTTTACATCCTCCACCTAAGTACAGTGAGAGTGCATATTCAGTTATTAAGATCGACAAATGACTTGCTCCTTCTTCTCACTTCTCTTTCCATGTCAGATTCTTAAAAGAGAGGGAAAGTTGTTTGCAACAATCCTAATATTCATTGACATTTGTTTTCTGTTCTTGTTACTAAACCTAAGCTATGTTCCTTGTTATAATTAAGTGAGAAATATAAGTATCTCCAGAGGGGCAAGTAATTTGCTTTCTGACACAGATACAATACAGATGAAACACTCTTTGCAGTTGCTTATTTCTCTCCATCAGCCCTAAACAGATAGGGTGAACAGTTTCAATGTAGATGCTTAACTTTAGACATCTAAATTGGCATGAGGTAAAGTTTCTTAATGATTACATTAATCTGATTATCTAAAAAAATTCTTAGAATTTATGAATTCAGTGAAAAATCATGAGCTTGAGACATTCATTCCTCTACCTGCTTATATTGAATGGGTCATGTCTTATCCCACTGAAATATCTGCAACCTGGAAAGTTCTGTCCATCACTAAACAGAGGTTGTACAGATCATTAAGTCTCACATAATCCTGTAAAATGGATGTAAATTATTTATACACTTAAGATAGATAAGACAAAGCAAACAGACGTCAAGCAAATTTTAGTTAAGTGATGTAGTCTTTTCAGATAATTTTCTTTATTTAATATAAATTATCTGTCCATCAATATTCCTTGAAAATGCTGGGGACTTGTTTTGGCATGGGTAATCAAGGCTCACTAGTGCATGGGTAGCCATCTATTAAATTGAAAACATCATTAGTCAGGAGTGGATTTACATTGAAAAACATCTAGTTTGTAGTTCAAGATTCCTGTAAAGCATTTTTCAGTAAAATCACTTTAACTCTTAATCTGATGCTGGATGACAATATTAACTACAGTTTAGAAGATCCTTTGGGCTCCATCTTGTGGTTATTTCAGTGATCGTTACCTTTGAGAGAGCTACCTGCCTTCAGCTGGTCAAGGTGCCACTACTAGTTTCAACAGCATATTACCACATAGCTGTATTTATTATTTTCTCATATATAATACTGAATTTTTGACCCTATTTTAAGAAAATGGTTTTAAAAGTATTTGTAATTATTTAGGCATTTTAATCTCTTTGTTTAAGACTAAATGGTCTATTAAGAGGCTGTGTAGTACACTTTGCAGTGATAGAATCACTCTACTTTCTTATCCTTTGTCACTTGTTAGAAGCTGGCATGATGAAGCTGCGGTTCATCTTGAACCAGTGGCATCTGCAGCTGAGCAGAAGTCCCACGTTATCATGACCATTTGCTTTATGAATAAGATGGCTGACTTCCAATTTTTCCGGTCAATTACAAAACTAAGCAGTTCTGAAATCCTTCACTGTTTTTTTAATGGTGTTTTTAATTGTTGTTTGTTTGTTTTTTCAGTTTGGAAAGCATCTTGATTTTTATGTATATTGAAAATGGATACTTTTATTCCACACTCTGTATGGAGAACAGCACTTTCCAAGCCATACAGTATCATTACAAGGAGTACTAGAAGGAAATTTTTCTTCACTGAATTGACAAAAAGATGTAGTTTGGAGTACATGATGTAGTACATGACTTGCCCATTTTCTTCTTTTGTTTGATTTTAGCTGCACTTAGATTATATACATTTTTTAGATTATGATGCATTTATTGAGAAGAAAACCTAAATGTGGTCCCACATGCTCTCCTGTCAATTTATCTTGATGAAACCTGTCACATGAATATGGTTTTCATTTTGCTTTCTAAAAACCAGAAGATGAATTTAAGAGCAAGGTATCAGAGTGTTAATGCTGAAAATCAGAAAGAGTGTTTTGCTATTGACAGGCAACCAGCACCTACATCTTACTAACTTAAAAGTTCCCATAATATCTGACTGTAGGCAGCCAACAGAGCAGATGAGACTCGCAGAGGTCTTGAACTAGATGTGCTCTCACAAGCAAGGCAGTTTGTTCTCTCTCTGATTTGTGAGCTCCAAGGAGCCTGGAGAAACCAACTCCCTGGAAGCTCAGGTTCACAATTCACATTCAACATTGAGAGTGTTCTTAGTCACACTCATGAGAATGAGCAACCACAGTGATCATGACACAGCTGAATCCTCTTTGGTCCACTAGAAACACAGATGTAAAGAATCTTTACAAAACAAGACTTCTTGACACTGACTGGAGAGACAACTCACTAAGCTTGCTTGCTACATCCCCAGCTCAGTCTGTGTCCTCTATAGTCAGAAATAGATAGGGAATGGGAGGTATGAATTGAAATAAGAAATTCCACTTTATGTAGAACTAGGAAAACTTGAAATATTCTTTGATTTGGCTCTATTCCAAACAAGGGATTTTTGTAACCTTCTGTAGTCATAAAATATTTTTAAAATATAAAAATACTATTTTTGTCTATAGAAGCAAAAATAATTATTAGTATGTGTTTAATTTAAAAATGGTAATTAAATGTGAAAAAAAGCTGAAATATTTCAGCATGTTACACTACTGTTTACTATTTTGTGGAGATACACTGGAAATTATGGGATTTATATCATTACTCCAATACCTGATCTATTTTAATTCATTTGATTCCTTGCTCACAGTGCCTTGAATTATTAGCAAGAGTTAAGTTTTTGTGTACTGGCAGTCAGATTTGCTCTTGGGAAATTTAGGAAGTGCCTTCCTCATACAAAGGTTTGCTGCCTCTTGCCCTTTTGGAACTGACAACATTTACACATTTCTGTGACAGCTTCTCTATCCCACACATGTTGAAAGAAGGCATAATGTGATGCTGGAAGGTAAAGCTGACCATTTTCTAGGACTTTGGTCACAAAGTCTTAGAGACCTAACCTTTGAAATAGAAACAGTGAAAGCTTAAATTTCATGCATTAATTGTGCATAAGGTTCTGTTAGTATCACCCATATTTGGAGAAATCAGCACATGTAATCTTTCTCCATCTTAATTTTGTTCGTTTCTGTCTTTTGCCAGCTCCTTCAAGTCTGATTTATGCTATGCAAAAAATGTACCATCAACTGAATGCATCATTCCATCTTCTTCCTTTTTATGATATCTTGTCACTCTGTATAGCTCATTATTCTTGTTTTTCTAGATGAGGGATGTGTATTTGAAAAAGACAAAATAATTGGAGAAAGCTTCATGTAGAGTACAGTGTCTGTGTGCTGTATGATTCACATGAGAAATGGTAAAGTGCTGCTTGAACTGTGCTTGCTACTACCACAATATATTTTGGATAATGAGCCAGTCAATTTAGAGTGCTGCCTGGCTACTTCTATTATTTTTGCAGCTGTGCAAAAAATACTGTATCCTTAAGCAAAACCAGTGAACATTACCCTTTTTTATTGCCAGTCAGAGGAATACACATGCAGCCTAGAGCAATTTCTTGTGACAGTGGAATAAGCAGAAATAAATAAAATCTTATCATATTAGGAGTTAGCTAGTAACGTGCAATACTTTCCATGTGGGGCCTGCATGGCATGTATATTTTTTGGAAGAAGCCTTATTACTTCTCTCCAGTTTTTCAGTTTAGTGCATGTCTTCTAAAGACAGGAACATCACTGAACCAGTTTTCCTTAGTCAATGAAGATTTCATTTTTCTGGTTTTTTTTTTTTTTGCTTGACAATGTTGGTTATGATCTCAGAAAACTGGAGGGGGGTTTAATCCAAAAAATAAATAAAGGGATGATATCATAAGAACGTCTAAAGCTGAATTTCAGTTCATACTTCCATATTTTTGTGAAATAGGTTGGTGGTAACCAGCAGGATGAGATACAGCCTGAGCCAGGCGCTTGAAAGTAGCCTACATGTACTTGTTGCAAAATCCTTTCAACTAAGAAATCAAAGGAAATTTTTTAAGCAAAAGAAATACAGAAAAGAAAATGAAATGGAAAAATCGATCTAACTTCAAAGAATGTTCATGAAAAATGTATTTTTCAATCAGTTTTGTTGGAGAAGATTATGGTTAAGGGGAAGAAAATCCTAACTGGTGAAAAATGAGCATTAAGTATTAAATACAAATTCCCTTGGTGTTTTTCTGTAAATGAATGGGCCCATAATCTGTGACAAGGGTGAGAGAAGCGGCACACTTAACAATTACCTTGATGGAATTCTTTCCATTAAGGTTGTAGCAGTTCATGTTTTTGAATGCAGCAGACATTTTGATAACTGAAAACCAATGGCTCTAAATGTAGCTGCCAGTTTTCTGATTCTCCCTGCTTCATGTCCTACCTTTCATGCCTCAGTCACTGCAAATTAATCTTTGGACATAATATCCTGCTTGATACCTATTAAGCATGGTTGTTTTTGATAACTGAAATGAATTTTATTTTTCTGTTAAAGACATGAAGTGAAATTTTGGCTTCAATGGAGTGAATGGGAATTTTGCCACTAACATCAACACAGCCAAGATTTCACTCATGAGCTGATAAAACAGTTGAGACTATAATTTTCTTTTTCCAGTTCAGTTAACAGCTCTGTACAGGGATAATAGAAAAAAAATAATAAATTAGTAGGATTGAAAATGTCTCCACGTATAGACAGTAAAGGCTGGTCCCAATGTTCAGTTATATGAATCACGGAATTTCCAAATGGGAAAAGACATGCCTTACTCCCCACCCTCAATCTCCCATCAATTTTTTATTCTCATTGAATAAAAAATAAATCTCAAATAATCTTAAGAAATATATAGATATGTTCTGAAAATGTTCCAATTGCTCTGTGTAGTGAGAGAGACAAGATTTATCAACCTGGTACTCAACAAAGTTGAATAGGTTAAAAAAAAAAATACCACCTCAGTGCAAATGTTTCATTATTTTTGCTATTTGAAAAAAATCAGAAAATTAGGAAAAAAAAATTTACCTAGCAAATCTTATTCCAAAAGACAGCACTATATTTAGGGTCTGATAAATACATCATATTTATCTTTTAATAAAAGTAATATTTTAGTTTCTTATTTAGGGCAAATTTTTTCTACTAATCTGTTAAAATATCAGAGAATGACTTCAGCAAAGGTTACATGCAAGCTCCATATATATCTGAAAAGAGGAAATTAAATGTGCCTAGAAAAGCAACTTCTGCAAAGAACAAGCAGCCAGGTCAGCATGCATGGTGCATTGCAAGTTTTGTTCTCTTTGACAAATCCTAACGTGGTGACAATGGCCTTTCATTTTCCTCACAGCCAGAATGATGAAGTGTCTGATACCGGTCTGCATTGGCCTGTTTTAAAAAGGAGCTACCAGCAGTGGAAATGACAACAGTGTTATCACAGTAGGAGCAGATAAAGTTGGCTGATGGTAGCACACGAGGTGCTGTATGTCATCACAATGCTGTATATCACTGCAATTGTATCACTGAATGAAAGAAACATTTCTCACAGCAGTCACAGCCTGAAAGATGTTTCAGTCAAGGGAAAAGATTTATTTACCTTTTTTCTCCCCTTCCTTTTTCACTTCAGCTGAAATAGAAACAAAAAAACTGTGTTTTCAAAATTGAAATTAATAGTAATATCAGCAAAAATAATTCAAACACCTATATGAGCCTTTGTGTGCATATCTCAAACCACACATATAGTAATGCCATAAAGGAATAAATTTCTTTGCCAGATGAAGAAACTGAGGCATTTCCTCACAAACACACGGCTCTGCTGTTGATGAGAGCAAATTCCAGCTTTCTACAATCTCACACAACTTTAGTTACAGTCATCCTTCCTCCCCAGACTTTGATAATAGGAGAGGCATAGAGTGATTTTCAAAATCAACAATGAAGGAGCAGGATAGATTGAAATGGCGAGGCATAAAGGGGTAAGAGAAATATAGAGGAAAGCTATGAGACATCATCAGTTTAAGAGAAATGTGTGCTCTTTTGCTATTAGAAATTGTAGTATTAAAAATATGCATAAAATAAGAAGTAAAAACCTGCCTGAAGTTATGTTTCTGAGCCTCTGATGAATATTGATATTTTCAAGACCCGATTATCCAACAATCCCACCTCTAAATCCTATAGCATAGGAAGCTATGTGGGAAGCATGTGGGAAGGAAAATGGGAAAAAGACTGGAAGAAAACCGATACTTTAAAATTTAAACCAAATATAAAAACCCTGAAATTAGTTCCCCAATGGAAGCTGTGCTGTGTGCCCAATAGTCAAATTCAGGAGACAGAATAAAAGTCTCCTAAAACTCAGCCCAGTATTCCAATAAAACCTGGCATACATCTACAATGAGGGCTATGAAAGCATAACAAAATTTTACTAAAAGTGATGAAGTGGCTAAAATGAGAGTTACCTGCATTTGCAGATGACTGCAGCAACTCTGATGGAGGTGAGCCAAGCTTATTCTTAAATCTGTTCAGAATACATTCACTATCCATTCCCCAGCCTTCATTTATAGGACTGAAACTTCAAAAAACGTAGTTACAGATGTCACTTTATTTTGAAATGTCTGTTAGAAGTGGTCTTAGTAAGCCTATGCCTTAGGCTAACATTTTCAGGCAAAAGAAGAGAGAGGAATTAAGATTCAGAGCCTGTACTTTCCAGAAAAGGGTGTTCAGCACCTGGATGCCAGTATGAATGGGTCTGATGAGGCACTGGAACTGGAAACAAGCAGAAGTATGGCTCTGCCCTTCATTGGATGTTGTGCCCTGGTATAGGACAGACATCAAGGATCATGTGGTCAGATGAGGATGGACACTCCCTAGTAGTTTCAAGTGTTTGCATTTTGGGTGATGATTTCTGTCTCTTCAGTGTTCTTAAAATGGAAGTAACTTCAAACAGTTTGTATATTTGGATAAAATAGATCAAGAAGAAAACAGTTGAACCTTGAATTACAAAGATGCTATTTATAAAAGCCTGTGGCAAAAATATTTTGATTTCAAAGATTTTTCATGTTTTCTACCACTTTCCTTTGAGAATTAGATAAATTTTAAGCATTTCCAGAATGTGCTCAAAGAAAAAAAGGCTTCATGACTAGAACTAGTGAAAAACTGCCACACCGTTTCCAGGATCTGGTGCTCTTTGCTATCATTTCACTTTTTTAGGTAAAGCGTGTATGAAAGCTGTGCTGTGCACCTTTCACAAACTGTTGTTTCAGCAGATTGAGTATTTTTTGCCCCCAGACTCTGCTCTAGGAGCCTCAATGACTTTGGAAAGGCATATTAAATAGACACTTGTGGTGTACTGAAGTGACTCCCAAATCAACAGAAACCCCAAATACCGAGACTCTGGGAAGAGTCTACAGGTCAATGTGCAGAGCACCTCTGAGCTTCTCCTGACTTCTGTGCTGCCAGCTCATGGGATGTGGCTCACTGTGTTCCTGTTCCTGGGACAGAGCCAGGCCCATCCATGCCCCTCGCTGCACTTATGGCTGGCTAGTTCCTGTTATTGTTATTATAGCCTGTTGTGACATCTGTTGGAATTTTCACCTTGGTCACAGTCTTTCTGATGGAATACACTGTAAATACTCAACAAATCTCATGTAACAGGAGAGGCCTCGTTCCAACCACTGTAGTCATCACCATTGCTCTGGTCAAATCCTGCCACTCAAACATAAAATGACAAGTAATAAGAGAAAAAGAGCAGAGCACCGTCCTTTACATTGCTCTTTCAGGAGTTGAGCAATGCGTCCGAAATTGAAAAGCAGCAAAAAGATGGATAGTTTACCAAAGGAACTTGGTTTGCCAGTGATAAAAGGCCAGATTACCTGCTGAATAATGTATGGTAGCTAGGGAGAGAAGGACATGAAATAGAGTGATGCACTAGAAAAAGTGATGCTCCAATATAAGAGACGCTCTTGGCCATGTGTTTTTTACTCCGATTATTTGGAGAAAGAACAAATTCTTGAGTCAACTTGTTTTGCTCTATATGGATGAGACTTTTCTTGTAGTCCTTGAATTAGGAATTTGTACACACAAAGCTATTCAAAGAGGATTTTATTAGCAGCCTTAAATCACAGTCTGTCTTTTCTAGGCTTATCCAAATCCAATCATTCTTTTTCAGTTACTATAGATAGTACACAAAGCAAAACACATTTATCAAGAATATACATACCATATTCTGGAATTATAAATCTAGATTGACAACTATTCCAGAAACCAGAAATGAGCATTGCCATATTTTAGGTTTTATGAATAGGTTAAAAAAATCATTACAAGCCATGAAGGACCTTGTTCAAATTTTTTTTTATGTAGTGCGTGAAAATGAAGGTAAATTCCAGTGGTGGAAAGATCAGAAAATTGTGATAATATAGTAAGTATTTCCAAGGAAGAAAAAGAAAAAACAAAGTTTAAGATTGTTCTATTGTTTTGGACTATTATCAGAAACTTGACCTTGGTCACCAGCAGTCCTTCAGTCTCATACATAGTGGCGTTTTCAAGGGATTTTTTTCTGAGCTGTTGAGAAAACACAAATCTTTCTAACATCATGAAGATGTCTTGAAAGCAGCAAAAATCTTGAAAACACTCGTTCCTACTCACAACAGTCTTTTCTATGTAGATTTATCATACACCAATAGTCAGAAAATATATATACTCTAAATACTGTTATAGAAATGACTTCCTCTAAAAATTCTCCCTTTATTTTCTTATGAGAAGCAACTGGTTTCCATCCTGAATCAGGAAGTTTAACTTTATTTCTAAATTTGTAATAATTAATTGTGAAAACTACATTTCCATAAAGATATCCAGTTCTTCTCTGTCATTTCTAAAGAGCCCTTGACTTAGATTTGTGATTTTCAGTCTTATCATGATCCTACTAATTAATCTCAAAGGGAATCTTGAATTTTTCCTATTTCACTTTGCATGAGACTTTTGTTGTTTTTCCTAGCCCACTCCAGTGCCACATTATCATGCAAGGGTTTTGTACACAACACTCTAGACAAGATGCAGCTTTGATTTATGCAATAGCTTTAGAAGAGTATATGCATTTTTCCTAAGGCATTTGCATATGGAAAAAAAGTTTTTCACTGGCTTATCTGCAGCAATACTTCAGTATTTTCCTGAACTTACATAGCGAATTTAGAGATAAATACTTGTTTAATATTTTCCCTCCACTACATATTTCATTCTATTTATTGATACTAAATTTTCTTTGACATCCTGCTGTCTGTTCACCTTAAATTTAATGTATCACAGCCCCTTCTGATCCTGAATTCTTTAACTGATTTTGCCATCTGAAAATTTCATTACATTGCTATTTCTATCTTAACCTGTTAATTAAGGAATACAACATGAGTCCAGACATGGAATCATAAGTAATTATTCTATAAACAAGCTGCAAGATGAAAATTAATCAATTGCTCTCTACTTCCTAACCAGATATTTATTTTCTTTAATACAGTAGGCCTTAGGCAACAGCTACTTGGCTTCTGCAATAATTCTTATACTGAAACTTTATTATAAAGGTCTATTTAAAGCTCTTAGTAATAAGACCTAGTTCCCATTTCTAGATAAAACGCAGGCTAGAACTCACTGTTTTTCCAGATATTTGGTTCTGTTTTGAATTTAATTATGAATTCACAAAATTTTGCATTGATTTTTAGTTTCTGAATAATCCTGGAGTAATTTAAGTGTATGTGCCATGACATGTAACTGTTTTGTCTGAAAGTGATTGAATTTTTGACTAAGTTCTTATATTTATTTTGCTTATAAACATGTAAGCTGTAGTGAAACAAGATCAAATGCAAACTCATCCCATGTGTCAGGTGCTGTGTGATAACTATTCGTGTGCATGCTGTTATGCTGAAGTGAAAACCACCTCATGTAGACATCTACAGGAAAGCATCTGGCATTCACTGAGTTGATACTGTCTTTGCCCATCTCACCATAAATTGTCCATCTGTTCATAGCTTGAGAAGAAGCTGTTTTAAAATATTTAAGAACCATATAAAGTGATATTTCTCCTTCAGACCTTCCTAAAAGATATTTCCTCTCCCTCTTTCAGTCTTTTTGAGTTCAGAATTTCTCTTATTCATATCAAGTGAAATCTTACTCATATTAAGAAACTGCACTTAAAAGAACCAAAATACTGAGCATCAGAGAGGAGAATTTAGCCTTTAAATTGTCTGGAGCATCAGTTATTTAGAATGATTCTCATACAGTAACAGGGAAAAACTTTCATGCCCATTTTCCTCCTCTGGTCCAGATTTTAATGAACAGATTTGGATAAATAACCTCTTATTCAATTATATTCATGCATTTTATCACTAATGGGCAAGAATGATGTTACAGTTGAACTCCCTCATAACCTGCCTATCCCTTTTGCCTTAATTTGTAAGACATAGCTGCTGACCTACTAAGAAAGAATTTATTCATGAGGTAACCCACAAAAAGTTTACAGTTTTTCTCTTTATTACCAGCAATGCCTTAATAAGAATACACAAGGATATTGTCTAGAAGGAAAGTGTACAAACTCTGAGTTGAATTATCAGTATCCACAATGTATGGATGATAAACCCCATGTGCTAGATCTGGCTAAGACAGGGTTAAATTTTACAGTTGTCAGAAGGGAGCATAGCCAGGACCCAGAGCTGATTCTATACCACTTCATGTCATTTTCTGGGTATGGAGGTAGAGACAGATTCTGAGTTGGGTAGGTGGTGGACAGAGAGGTCAGTTGTTGCCTGGGGTTTCCACAGGGAACGTTTAAATGTGAATCGCTTGCATTCCTTCTTGTACACTCTGCCATTAATATAATTTGCTGTTTCCAGCAAATTGTTCTTATTTCAAGTCATGATCTGTACCTTTTGGGCCCCCAATTCTCCTCCCCAGCCTGCCATGGTAGGGGAGTGAGGGGGAAGTGAGTGAGCAGCGCATGGTTTGGAGTGTCCCAGTGGGAACACTAAATTGGGGAATACCATTCCTAAACCACAACAGTCGTCCCTCTGAAAAGTCACTTAGTAGTGGTAGTAAGAGTGTGGTGATGTTCCTGAGCAAGTTCCCTTTGACTGTGTGTGGAGCCTGGTCTGGTGCAATTGGGGCCATAAATCCAGAGGGAGTGTGACACACTTAAGAGGTGAGCTTGTTTACAAACCTCATGAAGTTCAACAAGGCCAAGCACAAGATCCTGCAAGATCCTGCACATGGACCGGGGCAATCCCAAGCACAAGTACAGACTGGGCAGAGAACAGATTGAGAAAGTCCAAAGGAGAAATATTTGGAGATGTTGGTGGACAAGAAGTCCAACGTGACCCAGCAACATGGATTCATAGCCCAGAAAACTAACCATGTTCTGGATTGCATCAAAAGCAGTTGGGTCAGCAGGATGAGGGAGGGAGGGAGGGAGGAGATTCTGTCTTACTCTTCTCTGGTGAGACCCCAGCTGGAGTACTACATTTACTTCTGGGGCCCACAACTTGAGAAGAACATGAAGAGTTCCAGTGAATCTAAAGGAGGCCATGAGTATGATCAGAAGGCTGGAGCACCTGTGCTATGTAGACAGGCTGAGAGAGTTGGGTTTGTTTGGCCTGGAGAAGAGAATTTTTGGGGAGATTCTATAGCAGCCTCCAAGCTGAAGGGGACCTACAGAAAGATGGAGAAACATTCTTTACAAGAACATGTAGTGACTAAACAAGGGGAAAGGGCTCCAAACTGAGAGTAGATAGATATGTGATTAGAATAGATATTTAGAAGAATTTTTTTACCGTGAGGATGATGAGTCTCTGGAACAAGTTGCCCAGAGAAAATGTTGATGAACCATCCTCGAAGTGTCCAAAGTCAGGTTGGATATGGCTTTATGAAACTTGATCTTGTTTGATGTGTCCCTGCCCATGTGTCCCATCATCTAGAACTAGATGATCCCTCCAAATTCTAACTATTTTATGAGTCTATAAGAAAATGGCAATAAAGCAGAATAAGCCTGATTCTGTCAGCTCTTCAGAAGCACATTGTCCCAGTCAAAGAGAATCCTTGTTTCTTATCTAAAATATTTTGTGGGACAATGATATTATTATACATCAAGAATTTTGATTTATTGTATAAACATGCAGAAATAAAAAGTTAGACTTAGACTCATTTTTGGGCCACTTTAAGGAGGACACTGAAGTGCTCGAGAGTGTCCAGAGAAGGACAATAAAGCTGCTAAAGGGTCTGGAGCACAAGTCTTATATGAGGAAGAGCTGAGGCAGCTGGAGGTATTTAGCCTGGAGAGAAGGAGGCTTAGGAGAGGCCTTTCTTCTCCCTACAATTGCCTGACAGGAGGCTGAGGCCAGGTGGGTGTTGGTCTCTTCTCCCAGGCAACCAGTGCTAGGACAAGAGGACATAGCCTCAAACTGCACTAGGGTTGGGTAAGGTTTGGCATCAGGAGGAATTCTTCATAGGAAGGTTACTTAGCATTTGGATGGATTTCCCAGGGTGTTGGAGTCACCACTCCTGAAGGTGTTCAAAAAATAACTGGAAATGGCACTTAGTGTAATGGTCTAGTTGACAATAAGGTTGTCTAAGATTGGATTCAATAGTCTTGGGCATCTTTTCCGGAATAATTGAGTCTGTGAGTCTGTGATTTTGTGATTCAGAGGACTTTTCAGGATGCTGTTATGGAGCTCTGGTTGCACCAGCATGTAGCAGTCTCTCACTCCAGGAAATACTGTAAATATCTGTAGACATACTTTCATTTACTAACCTGTTTATACTACCTAGAGTATATTTCTACATACATATGCAGGTGTTACTTATTCAGCTTGAATATTTTTCCTTAAGGAAAAGTATTAAAAAAATCAAGTATTAAGCCATGAGCAGAGGTTCATACTTTGTAGCTTGCCATAAAATATACCGCATCTTTATATAACCTCCTTTTTGGAATTAAGATTTTAACTCCTTCCTTTTTTAAATTGGTGTTCATTCATATTTTGTATGTTACTTCTGTTCTTTTATTCTTATTTCCTAATAAGAGAAGTGCTGGCTCAAAATGGGAATTTTATACCTGCTGTTATGACTCAGTCTTATGTCATTATGTATGTGTGATTATCTTAGTCTGACTTCTGAAGCTCTGGTATTTTCTAGAAGTATTTCTTACCAACTGTGTGAGGCAATGGTGTTCTGTAATAGATGGGTCATTTGAACAGGTTGATATTGATTTTTGTATACCAAATACATCTACCTTACATTTTAATTCTCTTTTAGTCAAGAATTTATATTATGGTTCTACATTGAACTTGTGTGAATTTGAATTTTACATATCAGAAATGTATTTATCATAAAAAAGAGGTTACACTGAGGCCACTTCTGTTACTGCATTTTACACCAGATTTGACAGATTTCTGTAAAGAAGCAAGTACTAATTCAAACACTGCTATTTCTCAATGCATTTTTGGTTGGCTAGTTTAACCTGAGATGTCCTCTGAGGAAGCACCCCATGTACTCTCAGCTGGCTAAAAAACCAAAGCGCTAATAAAGGTGACCTCCTGCTCACACTTGTGTACAGGGCAATGGCCACAAAATTTCTGGAATACTTTTCCCCAGAGAGGCTTTTCTCAAACTGTCTGCCTGATGTATGTGACATGTCACTTATCATTGTTAAGAAAGAGAGGGCTAGTGATGCACAGCATCCCACATGAATGCTTAAAGCCACTTTATGCACTAGGGTTACACTCTTCTGACAAAATGTCAATGTCTTGTCATGCATATTCAGTGTCACTGAGTTAGTTGTATTTGCTTTTAGAAATGTTATATTTGTTTGAATCCCAGAAGCTAAGAAACAGCATTATCTGTCGCATGAAACAGAAAAGACAGAAACAACTTTTAAAAAGCTGCAGCCACTGAACTGAACTGCCTC
Organism: Thryothorus ludovicianus; assembly: GCA_013397245.1. Classification (NCBI taxonomy): domain Eukaryota; kingdom Metazoa; phylum Chordata; class Aves; order Passeriformes; family Certhiidae; genus Thryothorus; species Thryothorus ludovicianus. The sequence continues at coordinate 65,893 of VZTB01008899.1, read as the reverse complement.
CAAAGGAAAATTGTATAAGATTTTCTGTGTCAAATACTTTGATGACTAGCAAATTACTTAATCCTGTTGTTGACAAAAAAGTGGTGTCACTATGCATGAGTATGCAACCTGAGATCTTCCCATTCGAACTCAACTTGCCTACTCAACTTTTCTGTTGCAGTCCTGCTTCAGGAGCCTTAAAGGATCTGTAGTCCTGTTCACTGGGCAGACCTGAGATATACAAGATTTAGGGGGCAGCTGGCCTAATCGTGTGTTGGACAGAATCTAATCCAAATATTTTAAGTGCTTATTGAGTCAGCCAGAGTCAAAGAGAAAAGCTATCTAAGGTGTGATATATCATTTGTTCTCAGTGAACTGTGCAAGGCATCAAGTACATCCACAGATGACAAACAAGGCTGTATGCAATCCAGTAGGAATAACTGAAGTGAGTAGTGCTCATCTCACTTGGGAAGCTGGTAAAGGTTGTGGAAACCCAGTGCTATCAAACTCCACTAGATTATGGCATTACTCATCCAAATATCCTGCTCTAAGTATAAAACTAATCAAGTCTTCTTCAGACTTCACCCATACTTCTTTAACAGAACAATCATTGGTGTCTCTAATGTGACCTTAAACTGCAGTAGAGTTAAACTCAGCATACTTTACAGTAAATATTAATATCTTCACTCTTGTATTTTCACAAGTGGAAAACTATGACTTTAAGAAAACACAATATAGATTTTTATGTTTCTTACAATTTTCTAATCTGTAGGCTAAAAAGTTAGGCCATGCAGAAAAAAATCTACAGGAAATGAAGGTTAATTTCTGAACATAGCTCATTCTTTCTACTCTTATACCTTGAGAAAAATCTTGCATATGTTCTATCAGCTACTACGGGAAGAAGACTTAGTTTTATTACAAAGAAAACAGAGACAGTAGAGTTAATCATTTCTGGGTAGTAACATTCCTATTCAAATAGACCAAGCATAAACCACTTCATGTGCAGCCAGTGGAATTGTACAGTGTTTAATTAAACATGTCCTTTCTTGAAAGAATTTAGTTTTGGAATTTGACAGGAGCTGTTGTTTCACTGTCTGATCAAACTGAGTTAATGAAGCCTTTTTAAAATACTTATTTTTTGTATAGTTGAGTGGGTGTTTGACACTTCACTGAAGCTTATTCATTACCATTGCAATTAAAATACTTTTACAGACATGTATTTCTTTTTTACAATTCTTGATCCTTTGAAGTAAATAGGATTTATTTTCATTATCATTTAAATAAATCAATCTTCCAAACAGAAATATCTATGGGAAGAATTGGAAAAGAAACTCAATTATAGGATCAATTGACAAATCAAGGATCTAATTAATGTTTAACTGTTCATTAACCTATGTTCCATAGACATTCTGACAAGCACCTAACCGGTAGACCATAGGCCTTGCTTGCCTCAAGCTTCAAATAAAAAAATCAAGTTCTATTAAACCAATAATCAAAACAAAAAACTGTCCACTCTTAGAAATATGGAATTAAAGTTGTAAAAGACCTTTACGATTAAGTCTAAGTGTCAGCTTAGCACCACCACCATTTTTACTGCTAAACTATGTCCTCAAATGTCATATTCATAAATTTTTTAATACTTCCAGGCAAGATGACTCCACCACTTCTCTGGATGGCCTCTTTCAACACTTGCCAACTCTTTCTGTGAGGGATTATTTCTCCCTGTTGACTAAAGTAAACCAAATGGAATGGTACAATAACATGTCCCCATTTTTGTAATGCCCTGGACCTTGAACTGACAATTAGGTTCATTTACTTGGACTACTACAAGGAGTTTCAGACTACTTAAGCCCTACTTAATTTTCACAGAAATATAAAATGGTTTGGATTGGAAGGAACCTTAAAGATAACCTAGATCCAACCCTCCTCCAATGGCATCATGGACACCTTCGACTAGGCCACATTACTGGCCTTGAACACTTCCAGGGATGGATCCACAACTTCTCTGGGCAAGGTATTCACCACCCTCACAGTAAGAAATTTCTCTTTATATCTAATCTAAAGTTATTCTCTTTCAGTTTGAAGCCATCTCCCCTTGTCCTGTTACAACATGTTCTTGTAAATAATCCATCTTCCTTGAGGAGTCCCTTCAGGACACAATTAGGTCACACCAAAGCCTTCTCTTCTCCAGGCTGAACATTCCCAATTCTCTTAGCCTTTCCTCATAGGAGAGGTCCTCCACCCCTCTAATTATCTTGGTGTTCTCCTCTGGATTTGTTCCCACAGGTCCATGCTCTTTCTGTGCAGGTACCCCAGAGCTGGATGCAGCACTGCAGGTGTGGTCTCACACAGCAGAGGGAAAGGATTGCCTCCTGTGACCCGCTGGCCACACTGCCTTGGATGTAGCCCAGGATTCAATTGGCTCTCTTGTCTTCAAGAGCACGTTGATGGCTCATGTCCAGCCTCTCATTCACCAGCACGCCCAAGTCCTTCTTGACTGGGCTACTCCCAATAGCACATCTTTCTGGTAGCACTTAAGCCTTTACTTTGTTTCGGAATGATACAACTGTGCAAAGTAATAGCTGATTTCTGCTATTCTGCTCTACACTAGGTGAAATAGCTGCACATGAGAACTTGTAAATGTTGTCTTTCATAACTTTGTCAGAGAAAATATTGCCTCAATATTTCTAGTATTCCCTAGGGAAATTCTAAGATAGGAAGCAGTATTATTCAATTATCTGAAACAGTTTTCATAACCAACTGGAGGATTTTAAGATTGACTAGTATACGCCCATTACTTAAATAACTGTTATTAGCTAACAAGTTATTACATATTTTTATCCATTTTAAATTTTTTTACACATTTAACCTGAGTGACTCTTTTATAATGAAAAAATGTCATTTAATCCATATGTAAATAGGATAAAAGTAAAACTAAGCTTTGTTTGAATTTATTTGATATGAATAAATCAACCTGAACATAGTTAATTATAATTACAGTGCCTAAAAATGCCTAGTATTTGAGATGTACTATAAATTGTAATCAATTTTTATTTGATGGGTAGTGCTGATTTTTCAATATAAAAAGAGAGAGAAAAGTGCAATCAAATAACATGTAGAACAAATAAAATGCAATCTCAAATGACTAATTTAAATAGAAAGAATGAGACAAAAATCAAGAAAAAAGAAAATAAGTTCTTTAGACTTTAGAGTCTGTAAAATATCACAGCTACAACTTGCTTGTATAGCCTCATATACACCTGTCACTTGTTCATCCAGGTAAAAAAAAAATGTTCAGCAGCAAAGGATGCCATTCAAGGATATTTAGGAATAGCTAACCAAAGAAACTAGGATTTAATTTGTGACTCCTTGCACAATGGATTTATTTTCTCAACTGAAGCTTCTGTTAAGGCTCAGTTCAAATTGGGATTGTTACCTTTTTCCTTAGGATTAGGTGAAGCCTTAATTTCTTTTCGTTTTGAGGAGTCTAAAATAGAAATCAAACACAAAAATGAAAGGAGAAAATTTGCAACATAAACATACACTGTGCTCATTGGTACATACAAATGTGCATAACACCAGATCAACAAAATGCATAAAAGAGATGTGTTAAGAACTAGAATTTACATTTAATTCAATAAAAAGCAAAAACTAAATCTGAAAGCAAGCCAAAAACAATTCCCACTAAATTTGCTGGCAAAATTTCTGTGGGTCAAACCATGCACTCATTCCTGTGCAGCTTATTGTTTCAGCCTGTCGTGTGCATTCAGTAGCAGCTCTGTTACTGATTCACTCTGCACAGACCAGCACTCCCACTGCAGTATTGGCTGTGCAGTCAGACAGCAGTTAAAGAAAACCACAATAGGAAAGGTTACAACTTTATTATTTCTGAATCGTATCAGACACTGCTCCTTTCAATATATCAGATCTATTAAATGAGAAAAATCAAGGTTTAGCTCTTTTTCACCAACAGTCTGTAATTCAAAATATATCAAAACTACACTGAGATACCAGCAAAAGACTTGTTATTTGCCAGCCACATAATTATAAGACATTACCTTTTTCCTTTAAGGCTGCTGGAGGCTTCACATCTTTTCTTTTACTACTCTCTAGAAAGAAACATTTACCATTTATCACAAGTCAGGTTAGGGAAATAAGATGACACTTGAATAGAAAGCAAGTCAAAAAATTTGATATGTGGAGAGCAAAAGGGATGTGATAATTGAATGAATTTAACAGCATGGAAATAAAGAACAGGACAAAAAACCAAGGTCATCCATTTATCTTTCTAGTTTTGGATATGCAAAATAATAGGCCTTCAATATGTCATTAGTTTCTTTGCATTTTGAGGAAACTGTGGAGCCCTCTCTCAAGCAGGCAATGAGAAATTTCTTACAAAGAAGAAAGAAATTCTTCAGAGTAGTTGGCATGAATGACTTTTTCTTTTGCTGAACCCAAATAGAAGAAATTAATCCACATTGATACAATTGAAATATTAGAAATTCTGGTCTTGAAAATCAGAGGCTGCTGATAAAGGTAGGTGGGAGTTTTTTTTTTTATTCAGGAGTGACAAAAGGACCAGCTACTCTTTCAGGACTCCAATATTCTTTTAATATCCAAGAGGCCATATGGGTATTGCCTGTGAACAGAATTTCACTTCCTGCGTGTATATAGCCTTTTAAAATGACAGGCACACTGGCTATAAAAGAAGACCAAGGCTCATCCTCCAAATGTACATTCATATATTTTATGTCAAAATGAATAGCCCAGGGACTTAATTGTATCTTTAATTTTTTGTTCTTCAGTATATGACAACATATTAAAGGAGATGAGAAAAAAATGCCCTGATATTCTAATTCTCTCTATCTAGGCAGAACTGAAGGGCAAAAAATTCAAACTAACCAACAAAACAAATCCTCCAAAAGTCCCCCAAAAAATTCAGGCGTTAACTGAGCACAAATAAAAGAAAGCTATGATCTTTTGGTGCCCAGGTGAGACACAGGTGGGACTGACAGTAGTAGCATGGAGGAGAATTCTCAGCCACAAGGGATATCCTGCCTTCATTTCTTACAGTTTTTAGAAGAAATAATACATTCTTTGCAGAAGGGAGTAATTTTGTTCTATATCTATTCAGCAGCCATGCTGGACTGCATCGAATATCTCCAGCTTCCAAGAAAATGTGACTTTGTGCCAATTTGGACTTCAAGCGTGCTGTTCCAGCTCAGGCACAGTTCTGATAGCCTTCAGTACTCTCCAGAAAGAGAGTGTTTGATACACATCTCATTGCAACAGATAGAGTTTTCTCCAAATAGGTGCTATCAAACAACCCATGACACCTGGGTGAACAGTTAGCAGAGGTCTTGCAACTGAAAGGATTAGAGACAGAGACATATGTGCCCACATTGCCAACAAATTAAAAAAAGTCTTGATATATCAGTCAAACACCTGGGTCTGTCAATAACCTCAAACAGTTTCATTCTCAGACACCCACATTCCTGAGCTGTAGCCACATGGACCAGATTTAGTCTAGTCCCCTTCAGTAATGTTCCCTCTATGGGATTCAGACAACTCATTTTTGACAGACTAACATCCAAAAGGGGTATAAAAATAAATTTTAGTATTTCCCCCAAGATGCAAATGCAAATATTCACATTTAAGAGAAACCCAGATGATTTCTAGGGATCCTACTGGGATCTGTACAACACAATTATTATTAAAAAATATCATGGCTAAAATAATATAAACAGGAACCAAGATGGGCTTGGTTTTCAACTCTTCTATATTCCTACTCAAGAGCTCTTTCTAGACTGAATAATTGATCTGATATTCAGGTCTGGGTTTCTCAGATTCTTCACTTACCTTTTTCTCTTAAGCTATCTGGATTCTTGGGATTTTTTCCTTTCAGGGAATCTGTAGGGAGATAATTATGTTTCTGAGACTTAGAAGACAGGACTACCCTTCTACATTTAAAAGAAAACTCAAGAAATATTTAAAAGTCAAGACTAAAATTGTGAACATAAATAGATGCAAGCTTTACCTCTCTATATCTTCCCTAGAGACTGTCTCATACTTTTAAGGTGTAATAATTTTAGTAACAAAAACAAGAATAGAAATTGCTGTCAGTAACTGTCTGTATTGACCACATGGAAGGGAGAAATTCAATAGGAGAAAAGGAAAAGGCAAACAATGATACAGGATTAGGAATTCTTTGGGTCTTATCTAAAACTTTATGAGAACGGTTTCTGCTTTCTCTGTCTGAAGAATAATCTTTTGCCTCAGCCCTTCAGGGAATATGCACTCAGGGTCAGCAAGCACAGGAAAAGCATACACTACATATGTAAAGAAATAATGTTTAAGTATTTTTTTCAAGCAACGTTCCCTTGATATCTTAAGTGCATTTATCAGGGAAATTAGGAGAAAATACATTATTCCAAAGTGAAGAAATTAAATAGGCTTATGAATGTATGTTGTTTGAGTGAGAGAATATCACAGTCTTCAGAATGTTAAATAGACCCATCTGACAGGATATAACACCCAAGATCTAGAAAAAAAAACATGCCCTTTACTCCAAATGAAAGTAAACCAAATATTCAAGCTAAAAAAGGATCCTTTAGAAAATAATTTTAACTCTGAACATCCTCCTGGCTGCCATGGTACCAGGAAGCGATCCCACTTATCCATCTGGATTTAAGTGTAAGTTGCAACAGAGAAAATTCACTTTTAATGTGGCTGAAGCTGTTGGAGAAACCACATTGTGCAGGAATAGGTTATGAAATTAAGAGCCTGATCCTCACAGCAGCAGGTGGACTCTTCTTCAGAGGACTGAGAGAAAACTTGCAAAGTGAAGCCTGAAACCCTTTGAAGTAGCTCTATGTTGACTATATTAAAAGACTTGAGGTAACAGCTGCCCCACTTGACCACTTTACTCTGGGGACACTGGTGATCTCAGTGATCAGGAGACACTTGCAGCCGCAGCCACAAATCTTTGGCCTTGTGGGCTTAGTGCCACATGCACGTGCTGTTTTTTTGCCATCCATGTGGCAGATGTCTCTCAGATTTCCTATAATATCTAGCTCTTAAAGAAGGTTCAGAAATTTTGACTTTTACAACTTTTGGATGCAATCTCAGTGCAGGACACTTTAAATGGTGCACATGTTCCCCACCCTTTGATCCAAGGACCCAGTTCTGCTTTTCCTCCAGGGAGCAGGCTTTCAGTTTTAGAAGTTTAAACAGGTGCTCACTGAGGACTTTTCAAACTTGTGCTCTCAACTGACCACTTTATTGCTGGTTCCAGAAGGGGAAAAACATAAAGTTAGCTTAAAGCTAGCTTTCACCATGATGCTTTCTTCCCTCCCACATTCTACTCCAGGGGTGAAGCTGGGTCAAGGTAGGAAGATGGTATAGAATGATGAAGCAGCAGCAGTGTGTGATACCCTCAGGAAATAGTTCTTATACTAATGACAACGAAAAATGAATAAATGGAAATAAACAGAAATGTGAGCTGCTACTGCTCACAATTTAACTCCATTTTTAAGGGAAAAAAAAGTATGTTACAAGTTAAGATAAAAAATGCCACAGGCAAGATATTATTTCATGTTACTTTTGCTTTAAAGGAAACAAGTATTGCATAGCAAGTGAAAATCAGGTCATTTGTTTCTTTAATGACAGTATGCTATAACATATATGGTGAAAAATAAATATACACTACTGACTTATTTCCCCTATCAATCTATGCATAAAAATAAATAGGTTTATTATCCACACATAGTTGACATAAGAAAATATTCAAAGACATCCCAAAACATGTCAAAAGCAAAGAAGAAGAAGAAAAAAGAGCATTTGTTTGGAAAATAAATCACAGAACTCAGAGTCAGAATGAATTTATGTTATCTATACAGGAAAAATGTTGTCAATTTCATAACTCAGCATAATGTAAATATCTTAGAAAAATTCAATAAGGAGTGATATATGAAATATTATGAAGTTTTAGTGCCACTGATATGCTCTGGATGAATCTGGTCAGCTGGGTAAGATACCTACCCAAAAAACATGTGGCAAGTTACACCTTAGAGTTTCATCAGCCTCAAGTCATTTGAACATGCTTATGTCAACAGAAAATCAGTTTTTATAGTTGTGAGTAAAAATGGGTTTCTTCACTCTTCTTTACTGCAGGAAAGAGCTGAAAAGCTAGTTATAAATTCAGAGAGAGTCTTGAGATGTCCTGTATCACTAAGAAGCGGAAAACGTACTATTCCAGTGTTGTCTTTAACTACTCTCAATAAAATTAGGTTCCAAGACTGAACACATTTTATTCACCTCATAAAATAGATAAAGTAACTTTGTAGAGTTATGATCTATAGAGTATCCCAGCAACAACTCCAAATTCAGGGATTTATTATTCCTATTTCTGCTTTACTTAAACCCAGTATACTTTAGTTAATGAAAAATAGCTTGCTTTAGAGTAAAGTTTTTGGTCTGGACATCATCCTTGTTCATTCAAACTTAGCCCATCCTTCAAAGGGAATGAGGTGTGATGATATCTCTTTTATTGCATAAGGTGCCAGATGCACATTAATCCCCACAAGTATTTAACACTTCACCTAGAAGTGTTCCTTTATTTAGTTTACATGAATAGTAACAAACTCTCAAGATACATAATTAGGAAGTATATGCAGTCTTAGAAATTCTTACCTTCCTGTATTTATCCTTTGATAAATTTGTATTTTCCAGAAAGATTCACTTTAAGATAAAAATTGCAAAACCCTGACTTGCAAAGAGTAAAAAGAAGTCCCCAGTGACCTGGTCAATAACCTCTATAGAGGCCAATCATGGCTTGAGGAGGTGATGGAGAGAGGAAGGAATGGCATGTAAATAGGCTTTGATTAATTTATGAACTAGAGTTTGGACAGATTTGATGACTGAAATGGGGGAGAAATAATGCTAAATATACATTTATGCAGCAGAGCAATCCATAATGCAATAAGAAAATACAGCTAAGAAAGGCAGCAAGATTCCTAGAAGTTTCTCCCCATAGCTTTATAAGTTGTCCCTATAGACTTTGATGCTGATACATTTTCAATGGAGTTCTGCAGCTCACTAATCAGCATTAGTGATTTTTAGGCACAGGCACAGAATTATGCCAGTTTGATGCCTATTATGAGAAACAGTGATGGCTGCATCAGCAGGAGCTCTCAGGATCTGAGGGACAGGCTCAGCTGGTCTGGACATCAGCACTACTGCAGGGGCTTAGGAGCCTATTATGTCTTTACAGATATATTCAGCAGTGAGTTCTCAGCTGTATTGACATTTAAAATAAATTCCTGCCTGCTCTTTTCTGAAGGTTGGGTGGAGAAAGTCTAACTTCATTTGTCATGTTAGAAGGACCTGTAATTACTAATTACTAACAAATTAAATTAACAACTAACTGACTTAATAACTAACAAATTAAAATTGTTATGTTAAACATGAGCACAGGAGAGAAAAGGCATAGTTGTGGCCACTCTCAACAAAAGACACACTACAGAAACTTTTTCAGGACTGGAAAACCACCGTTCATTTACTCTAAAGAAAGTCTTATTAGAGAAAAGTTTTTTTCCTCTGTGTGCCTCCCTGTAGTCCTTTGAAAGGAGCAGCAGGCTGAATACACATGCTCTGTGCAGAGAAAGAGGGGGGAGAGTTGTCACTCAGTGCTTCCTCTAATTTTCCAGTACAACTACTTCAGGTAGATATTGATTATAGGCATTCTGTGGAGAGGGCCACAGGACTCCATAACGTTTGGATATACAGTTCTGGTTCAAATGGGACATGTGTACAATAGCAGTAGAGACACATAGAAGACCAATATATCCACCATAGAATCCGCAGATTGCCATAATTTAATTTAAATTTTTGAATAAAGAAGTAAGTGAATTAACATAACTTCTAGAATATTGAAAATATGTCTAGCAATAAATTATTCCTCCAGTGCTTTGTATGCTTTTGTCATCTTTTAATACTGCTTGAATTGACCTCTTTATTCAGTTCTTTGAAATTGCATACAATGGCAAATTTGAAATAGTTATAGATAAAAGTCTATATAGCAGACCATGTCTATCAATATATAGTTATACACTTATGATAATTATAGACTATAGCTTAGAATAAATATTTATTCAACTGTATATATGGTAGATCTTTTTATTCTGAAAATGTCAAATAAGACTTATTCATAACTTCTTCCAAGTAAAGTTATTTCTANAAAAAAAAAAAAAAGATAAGGAATACAAGAAAGGTTCAGAACACCTTCCATGTTGCAGATGGTTGACTGGATGAAGCTCTGGGGTTTTAGCTATAATTTTGATGAAGCACAGAAAGCATGTTTCCCACTCATGTGCTCATAAACCTTCCTTTCTTCCTATTATGTTCACATATTTGTGAAATGATTCAGTTCAGAATTTCTTAACTGACCCATATTAAAGATATGGAATTGTTCAGACCTTCTTTGCAAGGTACAGACTGGTCAAGATAGTGATAGTAATTTCATTAATTTTGAGAGCTCTAAATTTTAATTGTCTCAATACATTCTATTTGTATTCCCCCTCCCCACCTTTTTGATGTTATATATCTTGTAGACTACATTAATTAATTAAATTTTGATTGGTTAAAATTTATAATAGGAAAGACTGATAATGATTTTTTAAAAAACTATCATCATCATTCTATGTGTGATTTTAGCAAATCCTATATTTTATTTATATTCTTACCTTTTTCTTTTAAAGATGTAGGATTCTTTCCCTCCTTTTCTTTAGCATGCTCTGTAAAAAATAATTTATTAATCTCCAAGCTAGAGTGTTAAATGGTTAACATCTAATGTCTCTAGGATAAAGACTGATTGAATAATTGGTGGTTTCTAACTGACACAAGATACCAGCTAAATGTGTAGCACAAAATTTATTTTTATCAGTTTTAGGATGCTCACAAAGTGAAACCATAAATTTTCTTAAATTTGATGAAAGAATAAAGACCACTCAAAACTTTTTTCACGATGTAGCTAGTAATAAATGTTAACAAGTGTTCCTAAATTCAGAGTTTAGCCTTCTAAATTTTCATAGCTAGTATAGCCAGTGCTCTCTTTTCAGTTTAATTTAGGTAACGCCAACTAAACTTCACAGTAAATTTACTGAAATAGTATTATAGTTATAAATTCCTAACTAAATCAGACTTTAAAAACTAAAATGGCAATACATTCCAAGTTCTTTTTTTGATGAACACAGATCTTAGAGTTACATACAAATTCGTCCTGCCGTATTACCTTTATCTTTTGTGGCAGCTGGAGATTTCAATTCTTTCCCTTTTCCAGGATCTGTAAAAGAATTAGTCACAACAATAAAGTGACAGTTAGAAACCACAACTGAGTGAAACAATGAGATTTAATCAGAGGAGAGAATAAAGCATAAAAATCGTGCAAGAGACTAAAACTATATACTGGAAGACATGGTTAAAAATTGGGTTATTGATAGATTTGTACAAAACTCACCATGTATCTTTCAGAAAGTTCAGTCCTCAAAAAGTGTTTTGTAGATTAACTATTGTAGAGTTAATTAAAAGATTTGCAAACTTCAACATAGTATGAGATAAGTTTTTCAGAGTTCTTAACCAAAAAGGTCAAGACTGATGCTTTGTCATATTTGATCATTGGAGCTAACTGTGGCCTAATTCCCTCGTCTGGGATTGCCCATTCTTGCTGAGCACGGCCAAGGGTCTTCTTATTGGATCTATTTTTTTCCTAAAGTCCAATTTCATATATCACTGATCATAGAGGGTGAGCAACACAGCAGTGGCAAGTAGGTGGATCAAGAGTTGCTTTTATTCTGCCTACAGGCAGGTAAAGAAGATGGCTAGGTCACACCAACCTTCCTCAAGGAAGGGTAGTCCCCTGAAAAATGCATAAGAAATAATTTTCATCAGATGGAAAACAAGAATTTGGTTTCAGACAAAATATGAGATCATTATTCTGTACTGATGAAATGTCTCCAAAGCTTTCCATCACAAAATAAAAAAGACTGTCCCAAAAGAGTCTATTCAAAAAGATTGGAATCTTGGATTTTGACTTCTTGCATTTTAAGTAATTTAACCATCTGACTGCTGGTTACACTGTTTTATAAATGTCATCTGAGAAATACTAACAGGTTTTTTCTGCAAAAAATTTAAAAATACTACGTTCTCCATCACATATGAAGCAAAAATTCCTTCTATTGAAAAAAACAGCAGCAACCAGGTGGCAGAAGATATTAAATTAGATTAAATTAAATTATTAGAAGACTTTCTTGGTTTCTACATATAGGACAAGAGATCAAGACTCCTGATAAGGAGGAGCTTGTGTTTAGGAGATGGACATTGTGTTTAGTAGATAGATATGAAACTTGTAGAAACTGTAGTAAGTAGTTTAAGTGGCAATTGTTTACTGCCTTAATAACATATAGTTCACAAATTGTCTCTTTTATTATAAAACCATAGACTGTGTCCATAGAAATTTATCATGATATCAATAAATCTCCTCGTTTGTGGTTTAGTATTTGTCTCCGACTAAGACAAACTGAGGTCCTGGTGAATCTGAATTGAAGGAATTCATAAATAATATTTTTTTATTTATGGTAGAAATAGCCATCAAATGGAAAATCTTAATTTACTGTTGACATTGAAAGCCCTCTTCTGTTGGGACTGATGTCAAGAGATAGATTTTTAATTATTTTCTACTTCTACATTGTGCTTCTAAATAGGCAATACTAGATAGTACCATACAATATAATTTTTAAAGAAGAACATTTAGGAAAGAATTCTGTTGAGCAAGGTCAAAAATGCAATTTTTAAAAAAATAAAGCTGTTCCTTCTGTTCCTCACTTCACCTCAGACATCTGTTTCAGAAACTATTGTTCTTCTGCTTTGGCCTTCCTGTTTTATACTCACCAATTTATTATTCAATCCCTTATTTTCAAAATTAAAAAATACACAATTTACTGCAGATATCTGTGGGCATATTTGGTGGACATATTCAGACATATTCATAGTCCTAATAAGCAAATAATTTCAATTTTTAAACATTAAGTTAATCACAGAAGACTCTGTGAACAGAAATAAAATTCAGTGGGAGGAATGAAAAACTTTTTCTTCTGTGCTCATGTATAATGAAAAATTCCCAAGAGGTTTCATGCTCAGAGTAATAGTGTCTACAACAAAAAAAAAGACAGCTGAAGACCGAGCTCCAGCCAAAATAAATAATTTAAATGGTGACATGAAGCCTTTACTTTCAGAAGCTTGTCTGTAAGAAATTAAAGCTGTTGTACACCTCCATTATTAAGAGTATAGTTACCCAAACTCTTGTGGAAGATGTTACTTTAATGAGTAAAACTATAACTTACTTCCTTGTTTCATCTTTGGTTTATCTGGGGAAAGAGAAGGGAAGGGAAACAAAAGTGGAAAGAAAAGGGAAATGTTAGAATACATGTTCACACAGGAAATGTTTAAAAATACAGTCAACTAATGAAAATGTATTTAAGTGCATGTTGACCCTAAGTGCTTAAATATATCTTGAACCTCCACTGATTCTTGACAGAGTATGTGAATAAAGTTCATGGTTCCCACCTATTGTTTTTCACACATGCACAAAGAACATCAGTCTCCCTAATCTGATATGATCTTCTTTAACTGATGGGCAAGTATCTTTTCTTAGTACTATTGAATACTACCAGAAAAAAAAAACAAACAACTATTTTTACCTTTTTTTTACCTTTTAATTATATCTTTTAAATATTAATTCTCAGTAACAGGCATTATCTTCCTGGAAATGATCTGATATTTGCTCATTAAATTTTTCAAACACATAGGTCAAAGAGTTAAAGTTAAGTGCCTTCTTGGTAATCTTTTAACATTTAAAAACGTTGTAGTATTTACAACTAAGAAAAGGCCATTGAACTGAGATTTTGCTACAATCTTCCAGTCTATTTCCAGATATGGGAATTTGAGGTCAAAGCTTCAATAGTCACTAAATCCTTCATTTGAAAGGATTTGAAGTTATGTCCTGATTGCTAAGCAAATCCAGCCTCCAACACTCCAGATTTTCCTGCAAGTCTCCTTATATTGTTTTTCTTATACTACAAGTCCTAATTTTGACCAGGACTGAATCTCTCTACTTTTTGAAATGCACCCTGATGCAAAGTACTCTTCTGTGAGTAATATAAGTACACGATAATATTAAAAAAGCATCCAGATAGCTTTTTTGGCTTGGTTGTCTTTGGGTGATCAATGTGTAGGCAGCAGCTCCATACATATAGAGTGCAGAAATGAGAAGCAGAGAGAATTGCTGTGTGAAAGTGTTTGTGCTCACTTCTGTGCATCAGAGGAACTGAGCTGCTGCCAGCACTGGGAAGTAGCTGCAGAAATAGTTGTGACAGACATTACATGTTACTCTTTTTCCTTTGACTTGGAGAGACTAGATAGTGCTGGCATGGGGTGACAGTGCTGCTGCTGACTGCTGTAATGGGAAATAGTTTGCCCCCCTTTTGAGCTCCTTGGGTATCACAATCTGTGGTTTAGAAAACTGTGGTGCATGCCAACCATGTGAAACTATAGTTTGTACTGCTCAGTCTGTGCCCTTTATGGCACAGTTAAAATACCTGGCAGATAAAATCCCAACTAATAGTGGTACATTGTAGAAAGGACAAACCTTACAGCAACCACATACACTTCATTGCTCATGAGACAGGCAAAAAGAGGAGAAGCAGTGCAGATGTCTGGAGAAGCACTTGTGTGGCAATGGAAAATAATGTGGAGATACCCAGCCTAACAATGACTGAAATCTAGGCCAAGGCCCACCTAATTATAACATTTTCCATGACAACTACCAAGCAGCTGACAGCTGCTGCAGGGTGTCTGTACTGGCTTGAGTAATTCTGAGTAAAACTGAAGCTGGGAAACTGGAGAAAAGAAAGGGAAAATAGCTTGACTGACCAAAGCTACACCAGTAAACCTGTCTTACACCTAATACTAAAGGTTGCTGGCAAATTCATCGTCAGGGCTCCAGCTGCCAATTTGAGCATGAATAAACATAAAAATCACCTCAGTAGACATCTAGGATGTGTATCACATAAAGGGAGCCTAAGCTAATAAGCTTTGGGGATTTAGACCCCATTTTAATTTAATTTTAATTTAATTCTTACCATACCAACCTAAAAAAGAATGGATTGTTTTTAACAAGAGTACAAGAAACAAGTATGCAGTATATAAGGCTGAAGGTAATAATAACAATAATAATAGCAATAATAATGCATAAAATAGGAAAATACATATCTCTAGATGGTTTAAGGCATCAATCCTTCCCTATTTGTGTTCATTCAGTGGCTTGAGTTTTGTTTTGGCCTTGGTGTAGACCATTCCTTGGTATTCCTGCTGTTGTTGGCTTAGGACACTAGATATAGACTTTGTGTCTCTCTGAACTATCTATCATCAACACATGGTTCTTGCAGCCTTTCTTCTGGTGTTCCCACTCAACATACTCCCACTCATGCCTTATCCATACCAATCCTAAGATTTTAGTGAAAATTACTACAGTCAAAAGATTGAGATTCTCTTCAGTGGACCTTTGTGACTCTTCTTGGGGCTGATGTTTCATCTGGGACAAGAAGGGCAGCTCAGCTGACTTCAGAGGGCCTTGCCCCTTTACTTCATCTCCAGGCTACAGGGGCAGGAAGCCTCTTGCAAGATCAGTGGGACACTAAGTCCCAGCATAGAGCCTTCCATCTGAAGTGGGCAGCCACCTACTTGAAACTTTTTGTTGGGGTGGCAGTTTTGTGGAAGTGGGACAAAGACAGTTTTGTAATGGAAATTCCCTGTTGCTCTGACAAACACAGCAGAAAAAATACTGGTGAACCAGTGGATTTAAAGGTTGCTGTCATCCAGCTCTTTGAATCTGTGGTTATTGTTTCTGTGCCATTGTGTTTTAAGAGAGATAACTCCAACATGTTTTGTTTTCTTTTTACCTTGCACTGCTGCCTTTGTTGCTTTTCCTTCTTTTTTTTCAAGTCCTGCTGAAAATAAAAGATACAGCTTAAGTAAGATTTCTAGTCAGAGTCGTTGCTACATCAGACAAAGCTCTTAAAACCTTATACAATATTTTGAGTCAAAAGATTTTGAATACTTGCAATCATGAGATTTTCCCCCCAAGATATGAATACATAATAGATATTTTTTTATCTGTCTGGAAACAGAGTGATTTTTTTTTTTAATTTTCTTTCAAAAAATAAATAATAGGTCTGATCAAGCAGAAGGTGGGGCTGCCCAGTGCAGGGGGCTTGGAACTACATGATCTTTAAGGTCCCCTTCAACCCAAACCATTCAATGAGTCTGTGATGTCAAGCGAAAGAGGGATTAAACTGCAGCACATATTTTGTAATGGAGAAGAGAGCAAAGCAAGCTGGTCTCTACTTTGCCCAGCCATTCGAGTATTCCCCAGGCAAACACAGTTTTCTGTTTGCACCAGCAGAAACCTACACTCTGCACCCCTGACACAGCAAGTTACTGCCCCATAGTCTCAGTTTTAAGCACGTGGTTAGTCTCAGTGAAGGCAGCAGGCCACGGATGGACTGTATGTTAGGACATCTAACTTGATTCTTCTGAATACTGAGGTTTCTGTAGGCAAGCAAGAAGCATAAACCAGACCACTTGTACAGCAGGGCTGCTTAACCTTCCTTGAAACCAGAGGATGCAGCTGCAGCAGCCGAGGTCAGGATGCATGGACATATCCAATTGCATATTCACATGCTTTGCAAGCACAGTTCGTAAACTCATTTACACAGCTTGGGAGACGAGGGATGTTTAGGATGAAACTATCTAAGTGGTGCAGGAAGGGGTACCATTAGACTTTGCTGACATAAAATGGATATCTTTGATAGTTTCTGACAATCTACACTGCATGTTGGTGATGTGCAAGATTATATCTTTATGAGAACCTATATATTTCTTATCTCATTGAATTATTTGGGGTTAAATATTGTAAATCTATAAGTATTTTAGGTTTAGCTGTAAATGGCACTTCCAACACTTTGCTTCTGTGAAACCAAGCTTTTGTAGCCATAATTTATAACCATTATGCAAAAAAAATCCTTGATTTAATTTAAACGGCTATCCTCTTACAGTGTTTGAGACAAAAAATGTGGCACAAAGAAAATAAGCTCCACTGTCATTGTTTGAAGGTAGCAAAATGAACAAATAATCAGCATGAGTAGCAGGATGTAATGTGGACAGTGAAAATTAATTTACATCTGATGGGTATAGAAAATGTCTTTGCACCTTCGGGATCATTAGCACATATTGAAATAACAAGCCTCTCAGCTTGTTATTTCACCATGACATTTTATTAGAACAAATCACAGCTGAAAACTAAGATTTTGGCTTTTAGAGACAAAGTAAATTCTGAAGGTCATGTTCTGTTATCATTATTTATGCTGAGAAAGTCAAGGGATTCAAAGGACCTATGAAGCGCCTCCGTGTGCGCTCACTGCTTCCCTGCTGCCTGGACTGCAAAACTGGCCCCAGGGGCACCATCAGGACATCCTTTCAAGAGCATCCTGAAACTGCTGGGCATGATGGCTCAAGCAGATCAGCTCAGTTAATAAGTTAATAAGCTTTGGCCTGTCTGCAATGACTTCTGGTGGGCTGGGGGCTACTTCCTGTTAGTGGGATGAGCCCACTCACAGGCATCAGTTACTCCCTTGTGATGTGAGCAGGTGTTTGCGAGCAAGCTCCATGTAAACAGTGAAATATTACACTTCTGCATCTTGGTAATCTCAGGGAACTTATTTTATTGAAGACAATCTCAATTTTCCTCAAAATAAAATCCAGGTTGAAAATATGTCTGACTCGATCCTCAAAGGAAAAATGGAATATTCCATTTCCATCCAAGTACCTAGTCTTTTATTGATGTTCATGGACACAGAAAGCTACAAAGAATAAAAGATCCTTAATATTTATTGTAGACCTCTGCTATTATCATCCATGTTGCCTGGGCTTGGATCAGCAGTTCTACTTATACTAATCGTGAGCTAGACACTGACAAGCCAAGATGAATCTGAGCACTGAGCCCTGCCACTAAGCAAATCAAAATCAAGGTGCTTCTAAAACACACTGAAGTTGTCAATATCTTGAAGAATGAGTCTATTTGAATATGGAAAGAAACATGTAAAAAGGGAAACCAGAAACTTATTCCATATGAATTTCAAAATATATTTTTAGCATTAAAACTGCAAAAGTTGCCACGACAAGAGTTAAATGAGTTATGGAGAACTATTATTTTCTTCAAAGCATTTTTTTTCCTTTTTCACTGAAATGAATGCAGTTTTGGTTTGTAAAATTTCTGAAAGCCAGAATACTAATGGAATAAAAGTATTTTCTTCTGGACACTGAACTGCAGGCTAGAAGAGCAATATAGCTTTTGGAGAAAATTAGGTGTTTAGACATCAAATGTATGTGGTAGTGGTAGACCACGAGTGTGGTTATCATGAAGGAATCATCCACCCTGGAGAAACACTGAGGCTGCTCTAACAACCTGTACTATTAACAGTATTCTGGATATCAGCGCATTCAGTAATGCAACACCACTTCCATGAATGAGTGCTTGTAAAGAAGAACTTGCTGAGACAGAACAGAGCTTTGGTAACTTTTGGGAGCTGCCAAGTAATGTCATCTAGACAGGGCAGAGAAGTATCTGGAAGGACAAACAGGACATTCTGCCATTCCCTTTGCTTTTTCAGAAGAGAGGCATGAGCTACTTTGGTGATGCTGAGAGGCCTTTTATCATCAAGGTAATAGTTGTCACTCTGAAAGTCTGTATAAATAGGTAGCCCATCCAGGTAGAGTCAGTGCTTGGAATAAGGTTCAGGAGGTTTGGTTGTCTCTGTTTCTATCAGAACAGAGACAAGCTTTCTGAGTAGGTCAAGATGTCATCCCTTCCACTGGGCATTTTCAAAGTTCTTTCCGCTTCTGAACGGCAGCCTGGAAGATGATCTCTGTTAAAAATGATCCTGTTCCAGGTATTCCCTATTTGAAAAGCTGACCTTTTAGCCATATGATTTAAGTTATATGAATGTTGTAATGTATTATAATTTTCTCCTCTGCAGAATGTCAGATATTAAAAAATAAAGAAATACAATTCCCCTTCCTAAACCAAACCTATTAAAACCTTGCCTGAATCAATTAAAAAAAAAAAAGCATATGGAAGTTAAATTGCAAATTTTTCAGAGATCCATATTTTCAGTAAAATGTTTCAAAAAATAGATTAAACAACTAAACATACTCCCACATATATTTTGTCATTTCGCAGCAAAATTCTTGACAATTTGGCATAATGTAGATCAAATGGGCAATTTACTTTATAATTGTTTCTCTAATTTAATCATAAGCTCTTAGGAATAAATCAGAGACTATTCAGCAGATATTGTTTTATGCTGAAAGTGGCCAGGAGAGCAATTCATCAGTCAAATATTTCTGCAGTCTCAATAGTTGTAGGCTACAATCAAGTTTGTCAGAATATTTTTATCCAAAAGAAGCAGGTTGCATAACTAGCATCCACATCAAAAATATGCATTCTAAAATGTCACTGATTTTAAAGCTATTTTGAGATATTTGTTCAGTGTGATGGAAGACTGAAAGAAATTCTCAATGGAAACAAAAAATATTTCACTCACTGAACCCTGAGGTCAGAGGCTTCTCATTGTGAAATCGCAAACATCAAGAAATCGTTAACCTAAGAAGTGTATGCTATGGTTTAGGAACTGTTCTGTTATATGAAGAAATGAAAAATTTCATGCTGCAGTAGCTTGTGAGAAAATGCAAGAAAGATCCATGTGAGTTTGATAGTTCATATGAAGTACAGGCTAGTGGGAATGGCCCAGAACTCCTTCTATGCCATCTGATTAAAATTTTTAATTACTAAAGAAAAGAATTTCATTGAAAGCCTTGCTTTTTTTTCAGAACAGAATTGTTTACTTTCCACAAATATGCTTAAAAAATTTTGCATTTGCCAACACCTACTGAATATTGAAAATCACATTGTGCCTAGAGAGCTGCCAAGTCTCTAAGGACTAACAGTAGAAAAATGAGAAACAAACAAATAAATAGCAACAATGTTGAACAAAAAAATATGGATTGAAAAGCAATGATTTTCTTCAGATATAGAGAAAAGTTGAACACTACTAAACAACTACTATTCAACACTACTAGAATTTGTTTACATTATGAAATAATATAGAAGAAAGTAACAGCATTCATTTGTGATTCTTACTAAGTGGCAAAAGGAACTGCTGCAACATTTTAATATAAATATGATTTTTCCCCTGGAGTACAGGCTATGTTTAAGTTTCAAAATTAGCAACACTAAGTTAAATTTAGATGAATTGCTAACAAGAAATTTTTAAGAAATCAACAATTACCCCAGAGCTAAAATCAGCTCATTTTTATTTAATAAAGAATAAAACAAAGTTGTCATTACTTAGACACTTGGGAACAATTTCAGGTTCAATATTAGATTGATCCTATGGTAAAACTAGGATGGGTTAGGTCAACATTTTCAGTTGTGAGACTGCTCTTTTGACAACAGAAATAACAGAATTATTCTTATATAATGGAAACCCACTGTTTTTTCTTACCCTTAATTAACTGAACTCCCTAAAACTTTTTTTTTTTTTCCATTTGTCTGAAAGGGAATGCTTATAAAAGTATGGTGCTCATAGACAGGAATAAACATGGACTAAGAGTGAAGGGTGGTTTGTAACCTGACATTCCATTTCCCATTTTTATTTAAGCTACAGCTGAAATTTATAATGTTCTTGAATGCAATCTGGAGTTGGTAACTGATATTGTATATATGTAAAAACCAAACACTGATGTGAAACAATTGATTATTTGCTATATTTGCTCAGCTTGAATTTATGTCCTTGATGTTTCTCACCAGGCCCAGTTCCCTGGGTCTTGTGGAAAGGAGCAAACGTTGATGCTCTCACACCTCCTTCCTTTTTCCATCGACAATTCACGTATGAAAGGCAGAAACTGTTACACCAAACCTCCCTGCAAAACTCCCTAAACTCCTTAAAGAAAACAGCTGTTCAGTCACTGAGTTTGCCCTGCAGTTAGGCTGGCAAAAGAGAAATATTGCACTGCGTCATGTCTCCGTAGAAGATTGGTTACTTCTCCTTTCTGCCTGTCACAAAAGCCTTATGGTTTGAGTTAGGGTTAGAAACTGAATTTCATATTGTTGGAGAATGACAGCTAGTCTATGAAAAATTTGAGGAAAAGATGCCTGCTCTGAGATGCTGCGAGAAAGACGCCATTATAATTTAAAAGTCTATTTGTTTTAAATAAATAATGTTAATTTTTTTTTTTTTTCTTCACAATAAGCTTTTTTTCATTACAATAAAGTTAACAGCAACATTCTTCCATTTCAATATTCAAAACAAAGCAAATTACTCACCTTTTGACTTTGGAGTTTCCACAGATACTGTAAAGTAAAAGAAAACATTCACAGAAACAAATTGCATAAATGATAAAGAAATGAAAATTGATCCTAGCACCTCTTCCCTTCATCAATATGCCACCTATCTCTGCAGAGTAGGAGTTCATCTTTTATGTAGAGAAAAACTGTCACACACTTATGTTGCTTGTTTAGATAGCCTCATGGCAAATGACTAATTAACCTGCAGATTAAAAGCAGTGGAAAACAAGGCCAATAGGTGAGTTATATATGGAGCTTCAATAGCTCTGCTATTTTCAAGTATGAGGATGAGACAAGCAGTAAAATAGGCTCCAGAATAGGCATATATTAAACATAAGTGGAAGGTATGCATCAGAAATGTTCTTTTTACAATTTCAGTGATTTGCAGAAGCTAGGAGTTTTTTCTTTTTTTTTTTTTTGAGTTTATTGTAACTTCTAGAATTGATACAGAGGATCCAGTTTCAAAAGTCTTCCTTTATATAAGTTTTCTCATTTAAATTTCTTTACTATTCTTTGTAATTATATTAATTAAACTACCACATTCCTCTTTTTCATTATTCACACTTTCATTCTGAGGCACTGTGACAGGTTTTTGTGTTATAGAAAAGGACAGATTCATTTTTCTACAAATTGACTGTCTATTGTAGGTATTTCTTGCTCTGAATTTCTGTCTGAGAAAATAGAGTCATCTGATGAATGAGTCATCAATCTTGGCTGTAAAAGAAGAAAATCCTTATGCTCTCCCTAATTTGGATAAACTGGAGAAGTGGATTCCACTCGGGAACAAGAGCACCTTGCTGCAACAATAGAATGCATGGGTGCTTGGCATAAAAAAAAAAAATTAAACAGCCTACTTCTTTTCCTACCCTCCACATTCTGAATCTTGTATTTTGTGTTTGTTTCTCCATCCATTTACTGTAATATTTTTTGAAATTAAAAACCTTCAAAAAGCTGAAACTAAGAATTCTTCCCTTCTTGTTCTTCTCAACATTTAATTAGATCTGTTACAGAACACTGAATGGTTACTCCACATGCATTCAATTGCTTAAGTAACTTTAATTAAACCAGGAAATTAGATTCATGACTTTATTTTTTTATCCCTCTACTTAATCCTGTCTCAACTGAAAATTAAACCACATAAATGAGATTCTAAAACTTAGTTTTTTAAAGGACTTACCATGAACTTTTGCTTCTTTCTTTGTTGTTTTGCCTGTAAAAATAAATTTTAAAAGTATTAAATATTGACTTTTGACAAGAATTAATTAAAAATATTAGGATAGTTTAAAAGTAAGATAAAAAGAAGAGAATATTCACCAGATTCCATTATTTTTTCTTTTTTATGTTGTTCTGAAAAAGAAAAGAAGAAGTAAAGTGAGCATTTCTCTTCTTGTAATGCTTAGATTGTCTTGGATAATCATTTTTCGTGTTACTATTGGCCATTGGATATGACACATTCCTATGGAGTCTCAGCACAGTGAGTCCTTCCCTGCTTTCCAGTATGTCAAAATAAAGCCTTTATGTTTGCAATCAGTCTCTTCAGTGGTTTTCTTACTGGATAAACAGGGTCAAATTAGCTGTTAATAAAGGATTCATCTATTATAACAAGGTGCTAAAAGGAAACCATAGAAACGGTGTGGGTTAAAACATCTGAAGTTTTTCTTCAGGGTGGTTTAAATGGATATCTGCAACCTAACGACATGTGCCTCAGGACACCTTCTTTTTAATGGTAGTTTCTGTAATACCTCTTTCCTTGCTGCAAGAATGTGCTTTAACACCCCCTCACAGAAGGAGCAGTCTCTACCAGATAGAGACCCAACAACATCTACCAGCCTGTGCTGACATTCACAGTTGCAAAAAAAAAACAGTTAAGCTTTTTCTGCCTGCAGATGCTTTTCAACAGCATATGGAAAGGCTGTGCTGTGCAAGTTTGGATCCACACAAGAACATTTCCTAAATTCAAGGGTATCTGAGCTGACTGATCACAAGATATATCACAGAATCATCAAATCATAGATTATCCTGAGTTTGGGATATTATTGAGCTCTAACTCAGGATATTCTATGATTCTACTGTTCACATGGATCACTGGGTCCCACCACTCCTGGCTCTCCACAGAATAACCACAAGAGTCACACCGTGCCCAAGAGCATTGTCCAGGTATTCCTTGAACTCTGTCAGGCTGATGCTGTCACCACTTCCCTGGGGAGCCTGTTCCAGTGCTCAACCACCCTCTGGGTGAAGAACCTTTTCCTGATATCCAGCATAAATCTCTCCTAATTCAGCTTCAGGCCATTCCCTCTGGTCCTGTCGCTGTCACCACAGAGCAGAGATCAGTGCCTGCTACTCTGTTTCCCCCCATGAGGAAGCTGCAGACAGCAATGAAGCTTCCACCCAGTCTCCTCCAGGGTGAACAAACCAAATAATTTCATCCACTCCTCAAATGACTTCTTCACTGAATATTTAAGTATCTTCACAGTTCTCCTCTGGACATTCCCTAATAACTTTATATTCTTGTTTTGTGGTGCTGAAAACTGCACACAGGACTCAAGGAGAATACTTTTAAATACAAGCTCATTGCTTACCAGCATCTGATGACTATATTTTCTCCAGGCTTATTATAGGTTATATTTGTATTGAAGCTGTAGTACGGAGTTGAGCAACAATAATATTTAAACAGTTTAGACTCTAAGATAAAAAGTTCCATGTTCAAAGTGATTCTGAATGTTGTACCCTCACTAAAAGCAACCTTCCTTATTCATAGATGTGACCTATCTTTCAACTGAATAAGAAAAAGAAAACAAGAACTGTCAACATAAAAATAAATATGCTCAACAACATTAATATGAATAATATTTCTATTAAATATTGATTTGTAATCAATGCTAATAAAAGACACATAATTCATGCAGAGCTAAGAAAAAATTTAATATTTGAAAGGACAGACTGATCTTAAATATGAAAAACCCTACAATTGCTAAGTTTTAAACAAAATATGTCATTACTCATATTCCCACCCCAAAGAAGATTATATTGAACAACATATTTTGTTTCTATCTGAAATAAAATACACCTTTTTGCCTGAATTTTTAAATCTCTCTTAAGAGTCATTTTATGTATATTTCAAAGAAAAATGCAGTTTCCAAAATAAAGCTTTGAGCCAAGTTCTTAAAAAAAAGTTTTCTTTTTTTTTATTTTTTTCCCCCAATCTATTTATGGAATTACATCACAAGGTCAAAAAAATATCTTTGAGCCAAAATGTACATTTCAAAGCATCAAGATTAATTGACCAAAATCATCGACCTAGTCTTAATATAGGTGTATAAAGCACATTTTAGTGTATTGATTACATAACAAATATAAAAAATATTGTAGGTTCTTGAAAGACACATTTTACATGAAAAATGAAATTTTAGTGGAAATAATCATGGAACAGGTTTGTGTCATCAAGAAAAAGAGTCATGGTTGTAATTTTCCCAGCAATATAGAAAAGTGATGGAAATAGAGAGCAAGTTGGCATTTATTGCCTGAATGAGCTACATGTACTTTCTTGATGGCATCCTACCCTGGGTTGCAATTATAGTAGAGGTTGAGGAAGAAAAAATATAGCAAAAAATGAGAGGACAATAGTTTGTGACTCAATGGTTGGGCTGCCTCAATGCTTTAGTCATAAGAACATCTGCAGCTTTGGTTTTGTGCAGCCTGAGTGCCCTTCAGACTCCACTTTCATGCAGATATTTTAGGACTCATTCTGGAAATTATGATTTTGACTGGTATTGTGGGGGTTTCTGTTTTGCTATTGCTCAGGATAGCTTCCTGGAAAATAAAGGAAATGTAATTCTATCTTTAGTGGTTCTGAGGCAATTATTTTTCTCATTCTAAGATCTCTCAGCTCTCAGGAGATCAGGGAATAATAGAATGATCCTAGCAACACTCAGCAAGTGTTTTGGCAAAGTATAAAATAACCCATTTATTTAGCTTTATTTCACATTTTTTCCCCCTAAACTGCAAAAATTAGGGAAGGCCTATAGACCTTCTTTCATAATACTTTTTTTTCCAGAAGCCTATAAAATAAAATCCTTGTCTATAAGAAAATTTATAAAAACTAATAACATAGAATTTGACATCAAGCATTTCTGGGAAATCTGATATTTTATGAGCCATAAACTGCAGGAAATTTCAGACCTAGATCTTGGCTTGATCTCGACGTCATATTCTTTATTTTTTTTTGTGTTTTCAAGTAGTTAGTACAACATATGAAAGGATATTGCCAGCTGTAAACACATTTGACGTTTGCTATGGCATTTGTCATTATTTTTATATTTAACCATTTTTGCATGTATATGCATATTTTTATTCAGAGACATTTTGCTGGTAATATAGTATTTTTCTGAGATGTATGGAATAGAGATTTTATTTAGTTTGACATTTTACCATCTTTATTTGCTCTGATGCTTTAAACAAATGTTTTTTTTATGAAAACCGGCAAAGTTATGTTATGCATAACATGCCCATAAAACCATACAAATGTGTTTTTTGCTTCATTACTACTGACATACTCCTAGGCAATCCAGAGTAGGTGGGAGACAGCAGAGAACCTGAACCTGCCTCTGTAGCTCTTCCCTAAGCCACATTATTCCCTAAAGCAAAATCAGTGCTGAAAAGCATCTAGGCTGGCAAATTTGCTGAGGTGTATTTTAATCTCTAGTATTGGAATAGACCATCACAAATTGTAATCCTCTGCTACCCAACAGGAAAGAACAACTGATTTCCTGTTATAATTTATATAGGTATGTGCACACATGTATGAGTGTGTGTGTGCACCTGTTATTTTCCTAATTCAGATAAGGTATTCTTGTCCAAGAACAATTCACAAAAATAAAAATTGGTTTTGGAATTACATGGATTGGAAAACTTTAAATAAATGGCATTTCAAGTGGATATGTTGTTCTGCGGGAGGTACCATATGTTAATTAACCAACACCATTTTGTTTGCACTCAGTAACAAAAATGGTGATTTCGGTACTGTTGTTTATCTTTTACCACAAATATTTCAGTAAAGCCTACTGTTGTCATATTCTATGCACTGTCTTAAATCCATAGCAGAAAGTTAGTTTGGTCTAAGAGTTTTGTAATCTTACTTTTATAGGCTACATATAAAACTTCTCAGAACTTCATATCATGTTGGTTAATTAAAAGCAAATGAGACAGAGTGGTAAAGCTCTCCAAGATATCCTGTCATTAAGAAAAATTGTGAACATAAGCATTTAGATAAAGAGAAGGTCCCTTTAGTCCCTTCTGCTGAAGGGAAATGTTGCAATATGAGTTCAGCCACGTTGTTAGACCTGAGATAACCCACATGAGAAAGTCTTGCATCAAACTAGATTTTTCCTATTCTTCTGCTCCCAAGGAGTATGTGTTCTGCTATATTCCACTGCTATTCTTACTTTCTTGATCATTGTAGAAAACCTCACCACTGTTTTACACTATGATTTATAAAGACCACAAACTGTACAAATACATTTCTTTCTGGAATAAGAACACACCAAGGAAATCACTTACATCGTGAAATCATGCCACACATATAGTCATTCCCTTATATATGATCTTCTTTTGAGGAAGGCAACAATTTTCCTGATGGATTTTTGTGAAGAAAAGGAAAACAGATGAAAGTTCTCTGTATCAGTATTTTTGTTTGAAATCTGCTACCTTGTTGGGAAATATCTGAGTAAAATTTTATGCAAAGAAAAGAAAGAAAACTTGGATGAAATGCAACTGAGTCCAGTTCCATCTATTTGGTCTGAGGCTTTTCTTCACAGGCAGAAAGCAATGGCATCAAAATTGTCCATGATAAATTGTAGATGTAATATAAACATATATATTACAAAAAAGTCTAATCCACAGCACTGTGTCCCTGCAAATCAAGTGGCATTTCCATAATTATCGCAATGAACTGGATGAGGCCCATTTATTCCCATTCTCACAAAGTGAAGTTCGTACCACTTCGAAAACATAATTGTTTTGAAAGATAATTATATCCATAGGATATGTGACAGTCTGGATTCAAAAAAGCTTAAATATGACCTTGAATGTTTTGCTAGGTGACCTGCCTGATGGATGAGGGAAAGGCTGTGGATGTTGTCAATTTGGACTTCAGCAAGGCCTTTGACACTGTCTCCCACAGTATCCTCCTGGTAGCCCTTGGCTGGGACAGGGGCACTCTGTGCTGGGTTAGGAACTGGCTGGATGGGAGGCCCAGAGAGTGGTGGAGAGCAGTGCTGCATCCACCTGGGGACAGTCACCAGTGGTGTCCCGCAGGGGTCCATGCTGTGGCCAGTCCTGTTCAATATTTTTATTGACAACATGGATGAGGGCATTGAGTCTTTCATTATTTGCAGATGACACGAAGCTGGGAGCGTGTGTCAATCTGTTGGAAGGTAAGAGAGCTCTGCAGAGAGAACCTGGATCCGCTGGATAAATGGCCAGAGTCCAAAAAGTTGAAGTTTAATAAGTCCAAATGCTGAGTCCTGCATTTTGGCCGCAATAAACCCCTGCAGTGTAACAGGCTGGGGACAGAGTGGCTGGACAGTGGCCAGGCAGGAAAGGACCTGGGGGTGCTGGTCAACAGCTGGCTGAACATGAGCCAGCTCTGTGCCCTGGGGGCCAAGAAGGCCAAGGGCACCCTGGCCTGGAGCAGGAGCAGGGAGGTCAGTCTTCCCCTGTACTGGGCACTGGTGAGGCCACACCCTGAGCGTTGTGTCCAGTTCTGGGCCCTCAGTTTGGGAAGGACATTGAGACGCTGGAGTGCATCCAGAGGAGGCAACAAGGCTGGAGAGGGGCTGGGAACACAAACCATGGGAGGAATGACTGAGGGAGCTGGAGGTATTTAAACTGGAGAAAAGGAGACTCATGGGTGACCCTATCACTCTCTACAACTCCATGAAATGTGGCTGTAGTCAGGTGGGGTTGGTCTCTTTCTCCAGGCAGCAGCTGACAGAATGAGAGGACACAGTCTTAGGCTGCATCATGGGAAATACTGGTTGGATATTAGGAAAACATTTTTAATGGAAAGAGTGATAAAGTATTGGAATGGTCTGCCTGGGGAGGTGGTAAAGTCACCATCCCTGGACGTGTTTAAAACAAGACTGGATGTGGCACTTGGAGCCATGGTTTAGTTGAGGTGTTAGGGCATGGATCGGACACAATGATCTTGAATGTCTCTTCCAGCCTAGTGATTCTGTGAACTCAAGATGGAGTTAAATCCTCATTGAAATTGGGCCCAATTCTAGCAAAAATTGCACTTAAATCATTAAACAAGTTCAGGGCTATGAAAGTCTACTAGTCCCAGAACAAAGCACCTTAAATGCCTTTTCTGTAAAGAGAGGACACTTCTATAATGCTTTTAGCTCTGATGTTTTAATTGCACTTTATTTGACCCTCTTGTGTTGACATTATCGTTACTTTCATGTATGAATGAAAATCATTTTTGTAGTTAACTTGCTCCCCCTGCCTTGCTCTTAAAGTAGTGCTGTCTTTGTGTTAGCAACACAAAAGCATTTTGATACATAGAGAATATCTGGTGAGAAAAAAAGAAACAAGACTGCCTTTACAGTACGAGTGTCTTCACACACACTGTGATCTGAAAGGAAATATTGGAAATTATTTTCACTCTACATTATCCTGAAATAGAGAATACTCTTAGGAAAGTATAAATGCAAAATAATGTGCCAAGCTAGACCGGGAGTTTCAACATCCTAGCAAAAGTAGTAAAAATATCATGGGTTTTAGGCCCTTTACTCAAAAATATTTTAAAAATTGGTGAATAAAAACTGGATTTCAGATTAGAAAGCTTAGTGTAAAATAAGCTATTTCATGCTCTATTTAAATAAATCCTATATGTAAAGAATTCATGGTTGTAAAGTAAAATCTTCTAACATCAGAAAATTCTTCCCCTTTCAGGACATCATCTATTGTGACATAAGTAAAGAATTAGTTTTTCCTTTCCCATTCAGAGACAGATAATGCCTCAGCTTAACTAATCCTGTGGACAATTTAAGACATCATGTTCTGTAATATTTTCTCAGACTTCAACTGGGAGGAAAATGTCAGTGGGTTGAAATGATTTGTGGAATACATCTCCTTCCACATAATAGATTCCTACAGATATTAATGGCTGAGTGATTGACTACTGCATCAGCAACAAGGATTTAGCTGCTGAAGGTAAAGTGCATTCCTTGCAGACCAGGACCAGAGTCAGCTCTGAGGCTTCAATAAAGCCTAGTGGAAGCACCCTGGGACAAACAGTTGAGGACCAAGACCTAGTTTCTCCTGTCCTTCAGCATATTGCTGAGGATTGAGATTAGATAATTTCCAGCTACTGTGCAAAAACAGGCAAGCCTGGAACCATCTCATTGAAACCAGAAAGAAGATTACTAAATTAGAGAAGATATGTTATTTAACTTCCCAAAGAGTGAAAGAAGAGGAAGAATTGTGCTAAAATGGACTGAAAAGAAAACTTTGGTGATTCAGAAGGACTACAGAACGATCCCGGCTCTAAATTCAAAGACCCTTGGCAGCAGTATTACTGCAGGTAGGGCTTCATAATTTCATTTACTGCTGCATAAACACCTACTATCTCAGTGAAAATATATTTTGTAGAGAAATAAACTGCAAAGCTTGTCCTTCTGCATTCAGTAAGTTACCTCTAACATTAATCCCTGAAGAGATAGACTATAAACCCTGAGAATGGCTGTGCTTATGTTCTGAAAAAGTCTGAGAGGGTAAACTTCAAGGAACAGAAAATTGAACTGTCTACTCCAGCTACCAGAATAATTTTCTTGGTAACATCAGTAAGACAGAAATACATGAAGAGATGCTTTCACCAGGTGCTTGTAAACAGAAATTTTAGGGCACACAGAGGCACTCAGACATAAGATCCTGAGGAGAATGCAGGGTGGAAATTTTATTATCTCCCTATAGAGTAAGAGAGACAGGCCCCTTTTCCTTCCTCCAAAAGTACTTACAGGGAGTGTGTAACATAAACTTGACCCTGATTTTTGAAGCATCTCCTCTTGCACTGACTACTCATATCTACACAAGATAAGAATACATAGTTTCATGGACAATGCAGAGGGTGTGGTACTGTGAGTAAAATACATCCCTAGCATGTGACTTGACCTGAATCTGGGAAACTGGACAAACAATCAGACAAGAGTCTGCCTGTTCCACTGTGTTGTTAAATTATTCAGTAGAAATTCTAATTTTTTTTTATCTTTTGTAACATATGGTTTTAGCTTTCTATTACTTGTGTCCTACAGGTAATAATTAAAAGATAACCAATAATCCTGCTCCTCAATAAATTTTTACTGCATTTCAAACTTACTTACTGTGCCGTAAACTTCTGGGTTTTTTTCCTTTTTATGTAGACTAAAACTGGTTATACCTTATGACAATAGCTTTCCTGCTGCCATTTTAGTTCCAATCATTTATCTTGAGCAAAGAATTAAAATAACTTCCCTGCTAAGTAAATAGTGCCCATTACCAGTAAAACCAGTAGCTCTTTCTACTTTAGGCAGAGTGATCTGAACCTAAACAACCCATCTTCTAACCAAGTTTTTCAGTATAGCCTGCATTCAAATATTCAGTACTTACCTCATGAACACATTTCCTGTATGATTTCATACCAAATGTCCTCTTTACACTTCTTACAAACAGTGGAAATATTGGTGGCATAATAAAGTAATAATAATTCCAGCACAACTTCCAGTTAGTTTGGGAGATTGGATGCAGCTGACATCTGAGCACTTAAAATTAGCTATTGTCTGTCATATTTAATTTACTTTTTCTGGATCCAGACTAAATTTTATTGATTTTCAAGGGGAAAATTGTGCTCAAAAACAGTTTCTGTTATGAACTCAAACCAAATAATGAATGAGTTTTTTTTTTTTGCATTCGTGTGGAGAGGAAGATGGAGGAAATTAGGCATTAAAGCCCAGTAATTAGGCAGTTAAGTGACAGTACAAAATCTGTTAAACATACTGTAAAATTAAATAAAAAATTTCAAGACCATTCCAGGGAAATTCTAAGCAGCAATTAAGATTTAATTTTTGCAGTGTTGAAAAGAGTTAGGACTGGTTTTCAAATCAGACAAATGATCAGGGGAAAGCATTACAACTGGTGCTTAGAGAAGGTGAGGAATCTTGCCAGTGAAGTGAGGACATCTCCTGACAGGGGCTCAGCGATGTTCCCATCCCTCTCCCTAGCTACAGGAGTGTGTGAGGTTAGTGGCACCAAGGCTGCTCGCTGCCTGGCAGGGAATACAGTCACCCTCCTGCTAATTTAGCTGGAAATGCTCTCTGCCTGTGCTCCTTCCCCTGTCCTGCACCTCCATGCACTTGCTTTTCCCACAGTGACAAAAGAGACCCAGTAAACTTACTAAACTGAGGTGTGATTATTCTACCCCACCAACAGCTGGAACATTCACCCAGCAGAATTAGCTACAACTGCAGAGATTGAGGTGTGAGGCTCCAGAGGGATGGGAATAAGAGGGAGATTTCCCTCCTAGCTCCTTCTCCTGAAAAAGGATGTCAGGATGAGGCAGCTATTCATCAGCTACACCCCTGGCTCTGAGAAACCCTTCAGAGAGAGCCTGCTGGGCCCAGCACTCAAAGGATACCTGAGGAAATCCTCAGGGCAGAAGGACAGGCTGATATTTGGTAAGGGTAGGTCACTCTCAGACCAGTTCTACTGGCACAACTGGGGGAGACAATGCATTGTGCAGAAAAAAAGAAGGAATGGCTGCAGGATTTAGGGTGGAAATAACATAAAACTGGGTAACTGAGGAAGATGCTTAACAAAACATCTTCAACTCTCATTTATCCCTTTAGAACAGCATCACTTGCATGCATCTACAAAACTATTCTGCTTTACAACCAAATACTGGGATCTCAAGTGCAATTTCTGATGATTGTCAGACAGGTAATTTTTTTCCAAAAAAAAAGAGAAATCTGGAAATGTTTGAAAATGTCCACTTTCAAAATTAAGTGATGGAAATTTATTGAGTGGATTTCCTAGAGCTGCTGTCAACTTGCAGATACAGAAGTTCTCATAGACTTCCAACTCCATATTCACTTTCTCTGCATGCATATACATATAGGGAGATAAAAATAGTGCATATTGAATTAGGCAGGGATTTCTCAACCAGTGACATTAAAATAAGGAACATATGTGATGTAGATGCACAGTGAGATGACCAGCTGTGCTCTCAGTCTGTTCAGTCTGTTAAGAGGAGTAAACCTTGAGCTTTAGGCATTCTTGGGTACAGGTTGTGGTGTAATAAGATATGTGGAAGAAAATGAAATATGAAATTGGATAATCTATTTAATTTACTGTGCTAATATGCAACAGTCTACTTAGGATGTTGCCAAACAAGCATATTTAATATTTTGCTATGGTGAGTTATTCTGGCGGTAAATTGATTTTCAGAGAACTAGAGGGGAAGCTAAAATGTAAAACTCAAAGCCTACTGCTCTTCATAAGTTTTAAGGCAAACTAGATATTTAGAAATGTGTCAGAACAGACAAAGTTATTTTAATTTTCCATAAGAAGCCATGCCAGTTTTTCCCCTTTCTTTATGTTAAGCAGATTACTATCATCACCACTCTTGCCAACAAGCAGACTCATTGGAATATTTTTCAAACATGAACACAAATATTGGATGCAAGCATGTGGAATGAATTAATTATAAGCATATGGTTCTAACATAACGATTTCTACAGAGGACTGTTGAGACATCTAAGGGTCTAGCTATACAACACACTTTGGCAACAAAGCTGCTTTAAGAAATTATCTGTGACATGAATATAAATGTTTGTGGAGCCAGACTTACTGAAATGATCCAGGCTGAATGCCCTGCCACACACACACTCCTAGGACAGCTTTCAGCTGCAAGCCATGGCAATGGTGTGGTTTACACTGTTCCCCCTGTGGTGTTAGCAGAGGTGAACATGGTGTCAAACAAAGGCAGCAGACAGGGACGGAGAGCACAGGTGGGGAAATGGTGCTCCCCAGGCCAGTTCCACACCTGGCATTGTACAGCCATGCAATATGTGCTGCAACAGCCTGCATCCTCTGTGAGTCCAGGCTTCTGTGATAGAGACAACTGCAAGCGTTCCTGGCTTACACTGATCCTTGACCTAATGCCAATCACTCCTACTGATGCAAGTTATTATTCCCTTTTTCAGTGGAAAAGAGATCTGAGGAAGACTTCTGAAATGGTCTGAGTTAGAGAAAAATAACCAGAAAACAATCTTAAAGAAAAAAAAAAAAAAAAAAAAAACAAAAAGAAATAAAAATGTCTCAGATCCATACAGGGGGATCAGCTGGAGGCAAGATGCAGCAGAGGGAGTGTGGGCTGGCCACTGCTGGGCTGGCAGCAGCAGGCACAGCTCAATAGTACAGAGTCTGGTGCAGTGCCAGCTAACCTGCTTTAAACTAGAATAATAGTATGGTTTTATACTCTCCACACTTTCATATAGGAACTCCTGAGGGTTCTTTTGATAGTTAATATGAAATGTAGTCAAACTACAGATATAATGACTATTCAGGTTGTTATTCATCATATTGTGTTCTATTTAATTAAGCAGAAATTACATGTGGCATTTTTGAAGATGGCAGTGAAGCAGATGAGATCATAAATAAATAAAGATTATTAGATTTTTACAATTTTTTCTTAACAAATATTTCTTATACAAATTATCACAAGGAATTAGAGCAAAACAGGCAAAAAAATCACCCTAACAGCTATCAAAAACCACTGGCTTATATGCAATCCAGCAGATGGTGCTATGATGCAACAAACTGGTTCAAGAGCACAAGAAATAGACTGCATGCAAACATTTTTCTCCTTTACCTTGTGCTGCTGCTTTTTTGATAACTGGGTTGGCTGCAGGAGCTTTTGTTGGCTCTAAAAAAAAAAACAAAACAAAAAAACCAAACAACAAAATCCTCTTTATTACAAAGCATTATATTTTAAAAACCCCACTGAAATCTGAGGAAAGGCTTCCAGTGAGGAAGCCTGTAACAATTTTTCTAACTGAAGAGTTAAACAAAGAGGTTTCCCAAAGGCAGAGGGGCTGAGCTGTCTTCAGTAAACTCAAAGGGAACAACAGAATAACCAGCTGAAGGGCCAGTGAGCTCTGGTTGTTAGGCACTGAATCCCTTCTTTCAGCTATTTTTGCTTCCTGGTTCAATATCTCTTGGCAAAGCAGAGGCAAGAAGACTTGTAGGGGTTTCAGCATGGCCTTGCCCCTCAGGCAGTAGCCGTGTGCTCGGAGCCTCTGCATCTGATCTTGCTGCTATGAGAGCAGAATGTCCTGAACCAGCCTCTGGCAGCTGTTGAGGATTCACTCTTGTGAATTCAGTACTGGTACTAGTCACAGTGGCATTCTTTCCCTTAAATCTGAAGCATGCTCTGGTTAGAAGAGGTGAAATTGGGCTGCTTTTGCAAAGCAAATGCATAGACTTGGCTATACCAGGAATCTCCCTCCTTCCTGAAGAATGGAGGAGCATTAGGAGAATGTCTTCATGTTTGATGCTGTGATTGAAAGAGTTATTGCTGTATTCTCTTAGCAGAGAAACATGCCTGCTCCAGCCATTTACCTGTTCTTGATCTTTTCATGAAGCATTTGCATTACGTGGTCTTGGTTTGTAGAGCATGCCCTTGTGGAAATTCATTCTAATGGTGAATGGCATGTGCATCCCCAAGTGGATTTGGGGAATCTCAGCCCTCCGTTGAAGAACCTAAGTAGCCTACTAGATTTATTCACTCTTTATTAGCATTTAGTTAATTGCTTTCATCCTCAGAATTGCAAAAAGAAATTGTGCTTAAACCACAACAATTTAGCAAATATCCATAAGCTAAACTCCACCAATGGTCATAAAGGACTTTTTGTATCAACTAGAAGGTTCTTTAAATCAAAATTCATGTTTTCATAACTTGAGAGGAATTAACTAATCACTTTAATCACAAGCTGAATTACAGAATGCCAAAAAATGTTACTTAATCCTTCACATCTGTCACTATATTATTACAATAAAAAAGGACATGGCTAAATCAGGAATGTAATTTTGAGTCCTTCCCCTCCAGTCTTTTGAGAAGTTCATAAAAGATGCATTGGATTGTCTTGTGAAATGGAATGAAAACAAAATATAGTTTGCATGTGTGGGATTGCTTTATTTCCATCCATTTAAAAGCCCACAGCTGATAAATATATCCTAACTTAGTTATTATCACAACATTATAATTATTTTGGGTGCTCACCCCTCGTTCAGGGAAATTTGTGGAAGACCATGGAGAAGAATTTACTTAGTATCACTTTTCTGAGCGTGGGTTTTTGCAGAAGTAAGAGATCCAACACAGACGTTCTATGAGTGCCAAATGGACTAATACAAAATAACAACTTTTTCATTTATCACCCTCAGAGCTCTCAGTGAGAGTATGCTTGACATTGAATTTTTTAAACTTTTTTCATAAGATCTGTAAAAACAAACTAAGGATTCTTTTTGTTATGCAAAGATTTTGAATTTGATTAAAAAAAATTTAATATCTGAGCAACTAAAATTATTTTGAGAAAAATAAAATTAGGGATATGTTTGACCAAAAATTGCCATTATTTATTTAATTTTTATATAACTTTTTAGTAGCATTGAAACAAAAGTGCCAAAAGCTTAAACTGACTTTTGCAAGCTTGCTATTTTCAGTTTGTTATTCACAAATTATTAAAGTGCTAATGAATCTGCATTTTTACATGAACTACTTTCACCTGCAAATTTCACTCTGCAAATTTCACTCATGATGGAGATGGGAAATTTTGCTGTGAAATTCTCCCATTAAAGGAATCACACAATAGTTTAGGTTAGAAGGGACCTTAAAGATCATCTCGTTCCAACCCCCATGCCAGGCAGGGGCATCTTCCATGACACCATGTTGCTTCAAGCTCCATCCAGCCTGGCCTTGAACGCTCCCAGTGAGGAGACATCCACAGTTCTCTGTGTAACCTGTTCCAGCACTGTCATAGTGAAGAATTTCTTCCTAATATCCAATCTAAACCTACTCTCAGTTTAAAGCCATTACCTCTCGTCCTGTCATTGCATACCCTTGTGAGAGGTCCAGCTCTCCTCTAGGGTCCTTTTAGGCACCTGGAGGCTGCTCTGAGGAATTATGTGTCCAAATTAACAGGGCCTTTAAGACCTGCTTGTAAACAAGTACTTAATTCACTAACAGGAGATTATTTGTAAAGTAAGCCTATGAAATGTTTTGTTAGATGTTTCTGCAAAATTTGCAGAAGAGCTCAACATATAAGCTTTCTTTTTCATTGCCAAAAGAAATCTTTTAATAAATTACTGCACAACTAAGGATGGCAGGAGATTATTCTGCCATAGAAGTCATGAAAGTTGATACATGGAAATGAGAGTCAATGCACTCTTTAATTATGAATTTGAATCAGATTTCAAAACCCCATGTTTTTCCTAATTTTACTTATAAACTGTACTTTCAGAACAGAATGTTGAGCAGATGAGATCTTACCAAAGATGCTGTCTTACTGTCCTTACTGTTGAGGCATCGACGCTTGCAAATTTGCAAAGGAAGACATAGCTCTTCCCTTTTAAATGATACTACCTTCTCAGAGTGTATTTTGTCTATTTTTTCAGAACAGCACAATTCCCATTTCTCTTCAGCAGCACAAGTTTCTCTGTTGGAGCCAGAGCTACCTAGACAGGCAGGGCCCTTGTTTTGCAATTGTGAAGATAAATTTGGTGTTCCTCAGCATATTGAACTCTGAGATTTCCCAGCCTATTTAGGAAAATTGCTGCCATTGAGATCACATTCAGCTAAGACCTCAGTTTGACATTTCCTCCCCTATGAAATCTTTGTTTTCGAAGACAGCGATAGGAAAGAGAGGAAGGCAAATCTGTCAGTCAAAAGGAGGGGTGTGCAGTTAGAAATAGGATAAGAAAGGATTAAGAAAGTAGGAGGCAGTTGAAGTCTAAACATGTCATTTTTCATTTATAAATGGTGTAGCTACTTTCTTCTTTGTATTTTCAATAACACAAAAAAACTATTATTTTTGGATTAATGAAATGCATTTTTTGAAACTGCATATATAAAAGAGATAGTAGTTTCTTACTTTTGAATTCTTTGGATACAGCAGCTTCCTTTTTATCTGTAAGAGAAAAAAACCCAAAGACATATGCATAAAACCATAGTAAGGATAAAGGCAGACATAAAACTGCAGTGTGTGCTTCAGAGGTGAAATAGCTTATTTGCTATAAAGTGCATTGGAATGATGCAGTGATTCATTCCACTGCTGTTTGTTTCATGGTGCAGTGGCACTAATTCAACCCTCAGTGTAAATGGGGGAAATGAACACTGAGCACTCTTGTTTAATTTTGGTGTGGTAATTCGTGGGGTTTGACATGTGATTGAGTTACCATGGCTTGCATGCAGCAGCTGAGCTGTGGTTACTCACCATGTGCACATTGTCAGGCTGCAGAAACACAAGGGAGGATGTGCAAGCAGCCTAAGAACAGAGACCTGATGAAAGGCACTCCCTTACAGTTGTTGGTAATCAGACATCTGAGGCCTAGTTTAGAAGATTTTCCATCTATTACCTTTTGAACCTGGAGAAACTCAGTCCTACATATGGTTCATGTAAGAGCAGGCAAAATTCATCCCTGGTTGACTTAAATAAAATTGAAATGACTTTGCTGAATCAAAATGCAGCACGTCCAGGTAATATACCAGAAAGACTTAACTGGGCTGTTCAGTCTCATGTTCACTTAAGGCAGGATTTTTATGCAACTTTTTTGCAGGACTTTTTTTTTCTGATGGCTGAGAGATTTGGAATCTTTATTGAGGTGATATAAGTGTGCAGAAATATGCAGAGATAGCTTCTCTCTCCATTATAATTCTTGGTGCTATTCTACCTCAGAGCTTTTAACTGGGTGCAAAGTCACCCATTTTTAAAAACATTCTTGGCACTTCACATACCTTTTTCACCAGTTTCACCTGTACAACCAAGAAATTACTCATGGGGACCCTGAGACAGGAGCAAAGGCATGCATAGAGCAGTGGTAGAAGGTGCTCCCCTGGATGGTTACGAGGAAATTAACATCGTCTCTAACAAGCTATAATGTGCCTGGAATATAGGCAGGATAATGCTTATGTCCACAACATATATGAATGATAAATGAATTGCACTCTTAAACACTAATAAAAGAAACACTTCAGGGCAGAAACTGTCAAATTAAATTGCTTGCAAACCCAAGACTATCCCATTACTGTTAATAATACAAAGTTGCTTCTTTTTCTGTTGCTTTCTAAATTGCTGTGGAGAAGTTGGTATGAGATAAGGTAATGCAAATGACTGTCAAGTAGTCTAATAATCTTGAAAAATTTGGAAGAAAATATATTTCTGCTTGGGTGATATGCTGCTCTGAACTGAAATATTTCTAGGTTAATCCTCTGCTTCCACTAACTCTCTGTGAAACATGTTCTGCAGGCATTACTTCAAAGTATGATAATTACCACATTTAGATTAAATTAATCATGAAGCAGCTTCCAGCCATGTTATCTGGCTAAGGAGCCTATTGAAGCCTTCAAGAAGTGCCTATTAGTTGCCAGATATGGAAATTTTGAAAGGTATATATTGCAATGATATGAATCATTTATCACAATAATTTTTCATTGCTGGAGGTTATAAAAAACTAAATAAATTGACAGCATCATTTACAATAACAGACTGGATCTAAATAAAGCCCTCAAGTCCTTTATTTCTTTATTTCCTTCCGAATTCCATAAGTTGCCATTTATTAGGGCAACATACTTTCATGTATTTTAAACCCATAGTTTATTTTTAAATAATCAATGTGTTTTCCCATCATCTGAAATATATAACATACAATAAATATAATAAATAACAAGACAATTTTTCCAGTAAGAAAATCTTATAATTTGTGAGGTTTTTATTTTTTTTTTGTTTTAAAGTGCAGAAAAATTACCAGTAATTGATTTCAATAGCACATATTAATATGAAGATGTAAATAGTGTTAAGATATTCTTTTCAAGCCAAAGTGTCTCACATTTGATTTCTTAACCCATATTTATCCAACTGGATAAATAATCTGGAGTGATTTGTATAAAATTGTCCAGAGGAGGCTGTGTTGGACCTTGAACAATGGGTGAACCTTTGAAAGTATATAACATTTCCATCTACACACTTCAATGAAATAAATGACCTAGTTGCAAGGAAGTGAACAACTTGTAGATCTTACAGAGGAAGAGAAAACTGATTAGGACTTCTGAAGTCCCTAAATATGGTTACCTGTTATAAGGCACAATTAACACGTAACTTATTAACTCAATGAAAACAACACCAAAAATAAATTGACCAATGAGTTATACTGGTGCAGTTTGAGACAATGAGAAATTTGTCTCATTCATTTTTACTTTGCACAGGTCCAGGGTTTAACTTTTAAACTATAACAGTGTGGTTGGGAACGTAGTTTATATTAAATCAGGTTTCAATATTCATTATTTCTTCTTCTTAAAAACAACAGCAGTATGTTCTCTTGCTTCTTGGTGGGTATGTTTTCTTCATGTGAGTCAAGAAGAAGAATTTCAAAAAAACTCAATTTCTTCAGAAAATTTTGAAGACAGGTTTGATATTTAGGTCTTCCTAAAGGGCTCACATAAACCACCCAAATACTGTGCAGTTCAAAGATTTGGGTACCTCTGACAACCCTATCCATTTCCTTTTCTTGAGAAAACCTGCAACAGACTTTAAATGGATAAGCTGATGAAATAATTCATCATCTGTGGAACACTGTAAAGCACACTTTTATTTTTACAGTTATTCTCCAGAGGTATTTTTAGACAATTGTATTCAGGTCTGTATTCTCAAAAAGCAAGCATGCTTGTACAAGCTCTCCTCAGGTGAATTAACAGGTTTTTCTTTTATTGACTCTGGTGAAAGACTAAACTACAGTAATACTTAAAAAATTATTTTATTAAAAAACGCAAAATATTTAAACAAGTATGATCTGACTTTGTTCTAATGTCTACAGGCTAAAAGTATCATTTTTGAATTCAAACTAAGAATGAGCATTTGGCAGCCAGCACAGATGTATCTCAGTAGAACAGCAAAGCAGTATTTTATTTTTTTGCCTCTTTTTAGTACATAGCTCGATCTTTTCCTCAGGCCCTGATCGGCACTCGTTTGAAGTAAACTACCAGTACACAGTAACTACAAATGACATCTAAACTACACATGGGGCAAGAAAAAAAAATCCCTCTAAGCGTATATAGTGCTTTTCATGGCAGTGAGTCCCTAGGAGGTTGGTAATAAGCTGTTAGACGAGGATGCCCCTGTGCCCTGGTGCAGAGTTAGGTTGTTTGAGTTAAAACAAACTTCCAAAATGGAATATTTCAAACACTTGTATGAAGTAAATTCCTGATCTAGGGTTCACAAAAATTTGACACCTTTTTAACAATGGATTTATAACACACTGTACATTGTACATTTCAGAACAGGAAATCTTTAGCAACTCCATGCAGCCTATAATTCTGATAACTAAAAGGAAGTTCTGGGAAATAAATGGATCTTGAATTGTATTCTCTTGAAAGGCTTCTCTGTGCCTTTTTTCCTAGAAATCTCTCACTCAAACATACCTAAGGTTATTAAAAAATCTTAGAGTATTATTCAGAAAAATTCTTCCAGAGACAGTATATTGATAACTTGGATAATGATGTACCACGTTAAAATAGCAGCTAAAACCCTTTCTATATTTAGAAACATTACTGTGTATGTTGTATCTGTAACAACCTTTCTGTTTGGAAGCTTACAAAAGAGCATGTTGGCAATATCAAATTTGCAAACAGAAACTAATTTCAGTATCAGTGGACCACCACGGTGTCCAAGTTGAATGGTAGATAATATCTTAATCAAATATGCTGTAACCCAGTAGATTCCTCTACTACTGATCTGAAGTAAGTATCAAGACCCTGGGGATTTACTAGATGTCTCTGGAAGATAAGATCCACTGTCTCAAAAACTAAAGAAAAAATTAAAATTTTAAGCAGTTACTGAAGGAGGAATTCTCACCCAAAACCACAGCTAACACCTTCTCTTCTGTTTTTTACCTGATGGTCACATAGTAGAAAGGACTTAATCAAACCCCACTAACTGGCTCATGGTCTACATACACCCACAAGGAAATAGGTTCTGTGATGAAAATGCCTCACACAACATGACCATAGTTCTCCAAGCAGAATGCTCCTAATGATCAAATTTTTCCTCGTTTCTTGGTCCTATTGTTTATTTTGACATAGGTATTCAATTCATTTTGTGATTAAAAGTGGGAGAATAAAAAGAGAAGATGGCAGAAAAATGAACAAAAACATCAAGAATCAGAAAAAAAATTGTGTTGAAAATAAAAAAACAACAAACATTCTCCAGTGTTTTGGAGTCAAAACTGTTCTGGTTTTGAGAAATAAAAACAAAAACTCCTGGCTGTTATTACTGACCAAAGCACAGACAATTGAGTGCATGCTTTGAGAGTTTGGTTCTGGTTTTGCAACAGCAGAGTTTTCATGACATTGCACCTTACAAGTATGACAGCTAAGGTTCCATTTGCTACCCTGAGCAAGGGTTCACATGACTGGAAACAAAAATGATAGCAGGTGGCATCTGTCGGTTGAGAACTTCCACCATGTGAATGGAAAACATCATTGATGTCGCCTAGAGATCA
Source organism: Thryothorus ludovicianus (assembly GCA_013397245.1). Taxonomy (NCBI): domain Eukaryota; kingdom Metazoa; phylum Chordata; class Aves; order Passeriformes; family Certhiidae; genus Thryothorus; species Thryothorus ludovicianus. Next base: position 23,592 of record VZTB01008899.1, on the reverse strand, counting down.
CTCTGACTACTGTCTGTTCCCAAGCTAGCAGATGTACTGGAGTTTAGAAACAATTTATTAGGTGACACAATTTTTGGCTAACGTGATTTACAGTGGTAAAAGAGGAACACACCTCAGATAGCTGAGCATTTTTCAAAATGAACTGCTGTTGAGCATATAGTAATTAAAGAAGAATTGTCAAATCTTCTATTGAAATATACTGTGGTTTAATATTTCTTTTTTTTTTAATTTACTTGGAGTTCTTAAAATTATTTTCCATAATACAGTATTAATTTCAACTAATATTCCAACAATACTGAGAAGTATTAATTCCTGAAGTGTCTAAGAATTCCTTACTAAGTTGATTTTAAATTTATATTATTTTTGATAATTTTTCACTAATTACGGCAATACTGAAGAAATTTTTACTTTACCACATCTAAAAGCTTTTTGGAGTATTTTTAAATTTTGATTTCAAAATCAAAATTTGTTTCAGTCATTTCTGAAACAGCAGATGCATTGTTATATAGCGTTATTATATCAGAGTAGCTACCCTTTCTGGTGTAATATCTCCATTTTACAATAAAGATTTTAAAAATTCTATATAGCATAGAAATAAAGAAATATTTCTTCTTCTTACTAGACTTTAAATCTATGAAGAATCTAACAAAACTGCTCATACTAGTCTACAATTAAATTTTTAACATGCCTGAACTCCTAAAATTTGACAGCATAGAAGAGCTATTCAGAAATATCAACATTTCTCCCACATGTAAAGTTCTGTGTTTGGACCAACACTTGATTTTACTCAGTCTTAATCACTGAGCGTGGTATTGCCATATGCTCTGTGACAACCTCTGGCAAAAACTCTTCCTGTCTTTCCAAAATAACATTTCTTGGTGGGCATGAGAAAGGCATTTTATTTCCCAAATGAGGCTGATGTTGTGCTCAAGGGAAAGCAAGGTTCAGTACCACTACTGCTTCAGAGCTCCTCCTGACATGACAACAATAAACTCTCTGACCAGAGTTTAACTATCTTACTTTGAGAATAATGGGAATAATAAGGATATTCATTGGCAGAGACCAGTAAGTCTTGAATCCTGCAGGTTTTGCATTTCTCTCTCTTGCCTGCAGGGATTTCCTCATGCAAAAAAAAAAAAGCAAACTGCAGATAATGTTATTATAGTTGCATAAAATAGGCAGATTAAGAGCTTCTGAGTGTTAAAATCAAATTTCCTCAAGCAACATGAGACTGAACTATAAGATAGACATTCTAAAATTAACTAATAACAGATGTGGCATGTAAAGGTGCTTGACTAGTGTAGGGCAATTAAAAAGGAGTTAGCTAACAAAAATTCTTAAAATAGAAAATTGGTGATAGTACTCTTAAATGTAGACAGATCATTTTCCACTGAAGCATGAAAAACAGGAAAAACTTTCCATCCACTCTCTGAGAAGGGTACCTTCTCACCTCAGCATTGCCTCTATTTCCTCTCCACTTAGAGTAGCAGGCTTTTTAATAGTTTCTAAATTTCTCTGAGGTCTCCAAGTCCCTTCTAATCACCAGCCCTTGGAGGTGGTGTTTCCTCTCTTCAGTGTTTCCTCACACCATCAGATCTATCACCATTTGCAAGGCAGTTCTATATTCTATATGCAGCCAATGAGTGCTGCAAGTCCTGGGCACCAGAGCATCAGAAGCAGATAGAAACCTAAAGCCCCAGAGCTTTTCAGAAAGTGTTTTGGCAATGCACGTGGATGAAATTCTAAATGTTGTCTCAAATAGATTTCCCAAGATCATTAAAAGGGTTCGCTCAGTAGAGCAAATAATAGAGGAAGTAGAGGAGAGATGTGAGCAGACAAGTGATTCAGTTACAGTAAGAAAAAACCTGCACTTGGGGAATGGCCAATTTCAAGTATAATAGTGGTTTGTGGTTCCACTAATTGGTGATTTCTCCTTTTTACTTTGTAATTGCTGCAATAGATTCAGTCTCTCCTACTGCAGAGCAGGTAGAAACTTGTTCATGTTAAACACATGTTCATGCATGAACAGTAGCCTGGTTTGTATCAGAAATCTTGTGGCCAGACAGGCTAGGGCAGGGATTGATACAGGAGTATACCCTGTACTCGACACAGGTGAGGCTGCACCTCGAACTCCCTCTCCAGTTTTGGGCCCTTCACTTCTTAGCAATCACTGAGGGACTGGAAGGAGTCCAAAGAAGGCCAGTGGAGCTGGTGAAGGGTCTGAACCCCAAACCCTGTGAGGAAAAGCTGAAGGAGTTGGTATTGCTTAACCTCGAGAAAAGGAGGCTCTGGGGGGACCTTATCACTCTAGAACTACCTGAAAGGAGGGTGTAGCAAGATGGGGAGTGGTCTCTTCTCCCAGGTAACAAGCAGTAGGATAAGAGGGAATGGCTTCAAGTTGTGCCAGAGGATGTTTAGATTGGATATTAGATAAAATTTCTTTGCAAAGAGGATGCTCAAACGTTGGAAGAGGCTGCCCAGGGAAACGGTTGAGTCATCTTCCCTGGTCTATTTAAAGGGTATGTGTGCACACTTGGAGATACAGTTTAGTGGTGGACTTGGCAGTGATGGGTTTAAGGTTGGCTCAATAAGCTTAAAGATCTTTTAGAGCCTAAAAGGTTCTATGCCTCTATATTACCTTCTGTGTTCATTAGGCATGGTTTAAAAAAACAAAACTCAGGAGCATGATATGACATTGCAGTCATCCATACACAGGAAGTTATAAATGCAGTTAATTACTGAAAATGCAGTCCTTCTGAGAAAAGATAGTGGCTTTTAATGCAGCAAATGTGAGTAATAACATTACTTCCTAAAACTTAGGAATTAGATATTTCCCTGGAATAACCTGTCATTTGAATTAGCAATTAGAAAATTCTCATAAGCAATGAGAATTTTCTTCAGCATTTTTTATCTTTCCTTGTAACAGCTAGGGGATGCACTCTAAACTTTTCTTAATAAAGCTCAGCACCAATATCTTTAAATTCATTCAGAAAAGAATTTTGGGTTAGAATAGGCTTTGTTAAGTGCATATGTGCTATGCATCCTTGTGATATCTCTTTCTGTACTTCTCAACACAGTTTCATTTCTTTCTGTCTGTTGGATAGATAGACAGATAGATAGATGAATTTATAGATGGCATCTATAGACATTATCACTAGGAAGAATATATTTTCATATCTCTGAACATAGAGACATTTGACTCTGTGAGAAGGGAAATCCTAAATAATGAAATGTCCATCCATTCATTTTTATAGGTGACACATTACTCCAATTACAGTCTTATAAGTGAGGCAGAATCTATGAGGAAGCAACTTCATGCAGAACAAACTGCAATCAAGCTAAAAATAAATGCTTTTAAAACTACAGTTCTGTATGGCTCTTCCGCTAAAGAACATTTATTAGTGGTATTTTCCTAATCCTTCAATAATATTTTATCTGACTTTGTCTCTCAGAGTTACATGTAGAACCACAAAATTGACTCTGCTTCTTGAAAAAGAGATCAGGAGAACAAGTACAGCAATTGGAAACATTTACTGAAAGGTTAAACAATCATGACTAAAAGTGAAGTGCAAAGTCTTATATTTTAAGTCAGAAATACCTCAGATCTATGAACCTGTATAGGGGAAAGGCACACAAGAGACTGAAGTATACTTTCAATTAAGTCAGATGAATGTCTTTATGTACTCTAGTATGTACTCATCAAAACTTAGTAAAAGCTTTTAAAGCTTTATTTCAAGGTAAAGAGAAAAATATTTTTTCTTAAGTGTAAAGCAAAAGAAAAGAAAAAAAATCATCCTGATCTCAGACTCTGAAGATTCTTCCTGACTGACTTTAACTGTGAGTCAAGCCATGGTCTTGTCTATTTAGAAATAGCAGAAAATAACACTGCATAGTTATGTCATTTCAACCTGTGGATGTATCTCTGCATGGACATTTAACATAGAATAATTATCCCAAATATCAGGCCTGCTGACTCAGATACACATCGTATTTTGAGGACATAGAACAGTTTTCTTTCATTAAAGAGATTAACTTTGTATTGTTTGAGGCATAAGCATATTTTAATTCTGTTATTCCTGGATATGACTGGAAAAATAAACATTACATTAATCCCCAGACCAGCATAAAGAGCGTTGAGGAAATAAATTAGATTCTTTAATTAAAGCTATGCCACCCAGCTGCTTGGATAGCACACGTAGTTCTTTCTACATTTCTGAAAGTCCAAAGGCAAACTGTTTATTTGGTTGTCTGTGTGGACTTTACATTATTTGTCACCTTGAAGCTTGATTATTTCTAGTATCATATCTCCCCAAAAAGTTCTTTCTGAGATTGACTCTACAGTGTCAGAAGAGGTTGCTTTCAGACACTAAATTACTCCTGTGCTTCACTCAAGGAATGTTCTCTTGCCAAGTCATCAAAAAGTGTTAGTGCAAACCTTAGCCTCTTCCCTTTTATCTGTATTTATTAAAGGGTTGACATTTCTAATTCTTTGTCAATCAGATATTACCAACGTCATGCACCATTTGCCTCTCTCACATCTCTCCCTATTTTGTGTAGTCCAAGATGGAAAAGAGCAAACACAAAACGTGAGATCTGGACAGCGCAAAACCCAGCGTTGGCTTGAAAGCATTCAACACTCAATAGGCAGCAAAAAGGCTGCTGAAAATGTATTGCATGTATTCATCTGCTAGTAACATTTGATGGACAGGGCAGCTTCCACAGACAGTGAATATCCAGCTTTTTCTGCAATGGAGATTTCTTTGTATGACATATGCAGGGGGTGAGGGGGTGCAGGAGAGGGAAGTAAATAAAAAAAATTCCAGCATGGAAATTACAGGGGCAAATACTGCTACTACTCCCTGGATGGAACATGGTCAATATGCCCAACCTCCCCCACACAATCTGAGGGGGACTAAACAGAGGGTGGAGTGGAGACTGCTGCCAGATTCTATCAAAATCCTTGCACAGGAGGGAACTCAGTGATACTTTCTAGTTGATAAGAGCTGAAAACCAAGAGAGATAAAGTAAGACCTGCTGCTGAGTCAGCAGCTCTGGTAAAATTGCTTTCTTTGGACTGATGCATGTCCCAATCCCAAGATTAGCTCAGACACTATACTGAGATACCCACCACCAAGGTACCACCACCTCTCACTGAGTAAAGGTAACTCACTTGAGCTTCACCTGAACATACAAAAATAATACAAAAGTAAATTAAGTATTGGCAGAAATTAGAGAAGACTCCATCATAACTTCTGGGCTCAGTTGATGGTCTGAACCTCTCTTCTACCCCACAGGGACACATATTGGGTAAGAGCAGTGCATGCTGAAGGATGATCTCTTTAGTATACTTCTTTGAACACATTTTTGCAGTCAGACACTATCACTGGCAGTCTTTCAACCTAAACCTGTCACAATTTTATTAATAGAGTGCTATTCTGTGAGCTGTTAATGTGAGTCCTTAATGGGTGCTAGCGGTCACTGGCAGAGGTAATGATGTGGAGATCCAGGAGGGGAGTCTCTCTGTTTAGTATGTGACCCTGAATAAGTCAGTCCAAGAACCCTATCATCTGGTGAAATTCTCAGTGAAGAGTCCCCATAATGGGACACTGACAGGCTGGCTGGGCACAAGGGTCTCAGTTTTCCCAGGACATGGACAGACTTATCAAACATTAGGGTTTAAGAAAATCTCCCTTTTTCACATGGCAGTGGTCAAGGATGGGAATGGATCTGTTTCTGCTAAGGCTGCTCTCTAGTAAAAGAAAGAGAAGATGAGTCTTCCACCTGAGAGTCACCACATAAATTGCAATGGAGAGTCAGTCTTAGACTGAGTCAGTTCTTATTGTGAGGTGAAGGAAAGACAAGGGGAAGGTGGGAAAATCTTTTTTCTAACTCTTTTTCTCTTTGCATTTCATCTAATTTCTATCCCTTGAACACTGGAAGCTAGCCATGTCCTAGAATGGCACAAGTGTTTGGTTTTGTTCTGGTATAGATAATGTTACCATTTCCCGTTGAAAAACTCTTTCAATAGGTAATATGGCACAGAAACACCATGGTGGCTTTGCAGCCTCTGTACATTTTTGCAAAAAAAGAGGAAGTATTTAGGAGCTCAGTTCTCACAGAAAATCAATGGAAGTTATGTATCTGGCCTTCTGTGACGTGTTTGTATATCCACCAGGTGACATGCTGCATCTTTAGGCATGCTTTGAAATAATGTTGTCAATTACTGTTGATGATGGAGCAAAGAATTCAAAGTCCACTGAGTGATTTGAAGTTTCGGTGTAGGACACGTTTGAATTACCTTTCTTCTTTCAGAAGCAGACTCCCTTAACAACAAGTCACATGGAGACCACGAGAATTGCTTTTCTGCTGTGTTTGCATCTCTATTCTGCCAGATTTTTTTTCCCTTCTCCCTCACTGAGAACCTGTTTTTATTCTTCTGGTTTATCTGTTTGGGGAGATACAATTTCAATTTTACTAAATAACCATATCTGTCTTGAGGATTTCTGGAAATGTCAATTAGGAAAGCAAGCTTTTCTATTTTCCATGGAACACGAAATACTTGGAGAATGACTACCAGTCATGTGTTCAGCTTAAGATGGCTTGTAAAAGTAATACAGAAAGGAATTTCTGTTTTCCCAATGAATCTGCAGGGTAGTTGTCTCCAGCTGCATTCCTGCATTGACTCTTCACTACATTCTCTTTTAGCTTATTATGTGTATCTCTGAGGGCATACCTCCGTAACGCTCAAGGCTAGAACACACCATCAGGGTATCTAGTCTGACATTTTGTTGTCAGAGACTCCTATATTTCAGCTAGGCACCTTTTCAGCTGATGTGTATTTTTCATTAGGTAAACAATCATCTTCTGCAGACACCAGGGAAAGCAATATCCACCCTGTGCTGTGGTAGTTTATCACTCTTAGTGCTAAGAACATGTACCTCATTTTCAGTCTGGATCCAGTTAGCTTCAGATCCCAGTCATTCATTCTTGTTTAACTGTCCCTACTATGTTAAAGGGAGCTATTGTAGCTGGACTCCTTTCTTTTTCTTTTTCTTTTTCTTTTTCTTTTTCTTTTTCTTTTTCTCTTTTTCTTTTTCTTTTTCTTTTTCTTTTTCTTTTTCTTTTTCTTTTTCTTTTTCTCTTTTTCTTTTTCTTTTTCTTTTTCTTTTTCTTTTTCTTTTTCTTTTTCTTTTTCTTTTTCTTTTTCTTTTTCTTTTTTGATTAGTATCCACAATAAGCAAGTCATGTCTTTCAGAAGAGATGAATTGAATATTTTATTCTTCTTTGTGAAGAAAAAAAAATAAATCCCTATTTTGTAAATTGCTCAAGTGACTTTTTTTGTTCTTTCTTCAATTTTGACATGCAACTTCCAGTTTCTTCAGTGCTCTACAGATAGGTGATGTGTGGCCATGGTCAGTGTCCCCTGTTACAAGGTTTATAATTTCATGTCTTTATGAAAAAGTATCAACCTAAATTTTCCATTCACCTTGTCAGTTTTAAAGCTACCTTCCAGATGTAAATGTAAGTGCCAATATAACATGGAACAGTAGGGAATTGGACCCTGAGGTTAGAAAGACTATATTTGGGTGTCTCAAGAGAACATAACTCTAAGTAATGGGATAAAATTAAGCAGGGGAAAATTTAAGCAGACTGGAATGAAATACTTCTTAACTGTGAGATCTATAAGGTTGTGGAATAATCTTCTGTGGGAATTGATGGAAGCCTAGTTACTTCAGACGTTTAGAACTAAACTGGTTAAAGCATTTGAAGATATTTTGTAAGGAATTATCCTGCAATGCCAGCAGGAAGGATTAGATGACCTAGCAGGTCATTTCCATCTCCTCTTTCTGTGATTTTGCTGTACAAAGCCCCACAAACAGGAAATTGTTATCAAAGTCAAGAGATGCCCCTAAACCCCGTTTGTGTAAGAGAAAAAAGAGTAAATTACATCACTTGCTGGTAACTGTGCAGGAATCCTAATCCAGAATTTCTGTGGGTTAGTAAATACTACCAGTGCTGATGGCTATGTGCATAGCTTATGAAAGCAGAAGCAACTACTAATGAAAAAAATTCAGGAAACTGCAAGTGAATTATGAATAGGATCCAGGAGAAGAGCAGTTGGAAAGCAAAAATCAGAATGGGCCCGACATGCATAATAGGGTTGTGAGCAAGTTATTAGTTGGGAATGGATTGGCCTGTAGTGGAGAAGATGAAATCTGAAGCTACAGTCATCCATCTGCGGAAACTAGGTGGTTTTATAGGCTTTGGTGTATGAGCATTGATTCATATAATGATATTACCAATTGGGGTCATAATTAAGATGAAATCCAAGCCAGGAGCATAGCTAAGGGTTGTATAAACCCATAATAAGCCAAATGCAGAAATGTATAAGTGGATGAACATTCTAGCAGAGAAAACTGTTGAAAGAATATGGGTAGGTAACACCCTAGAGAAGGATCACACAACTCTAAGGTTCTTAAGTTTTGTGTGTGTGCTTTAATGTGGTTTGATCCTAAAATGGCTCTTGACTCATAACACACTGTGTTTCCTTAATTATTGCTCTTATACATTTGTCTGCATGAGGAATCTCAAAGCAACTCATTACTTATTATTGCTGTTGCTTAATTTTTACATTTGTCTCTTCTCCTAATCTGTCTAAATCTAGCTGCAAATAAATGCAAACTGTAGATTCCTGTTTTGGGTTTAGCTGGGAGGTAGAAGGTGTATGACTTGAATTTGTTTCTCAGACATTGTTAACAAGCCTGAGTTTTCGCTATTTCCAAGCAGTGCTTGCATAACATCAGAGCTTTTTCTTTTTCTCATTCTATCTGAACCTACTGGGAGCTGGGAAAAGGTTGAAAGAGGACACATCTGAACCAAATTAGCCAGAGGTGTATTCCCTACCATATAATGCCATGCCCAGCAATAAAAATTGAGAGTAGAAGAATAACAGGGCAAAGGTGTCCTCTGCTCCAACTGACTGGACATTGGTCTGCTTGGCAATGTGGTAAACAATTAAATATTTTTTTTTCTCCTCTTTATTTTATTTATTAATCTGTCTTTGTCTCAACCCATGAGTTTTCTCACTTTTGCTCTTCCTGTTCTCCTCCCTGTCATGTTGATAAGAAGGGAGTGAATGAGTGACTGTGTGGATGGTTAGCAGCTGGTCAAGGTCAACTCAATACAATGTCTTTTTGTCATTAAATAAAAAGATAAAAAGACAGTCAGATGGGGCTCTACCACTCCTACCTTCCACTTGTTGTTGCAACCATTTTGAAAACAGGTCTAGTCAATCCAAAATGTATCATAATACTTATATGTGCACTCCAGTTCCTACGTGACACAGTTTTTACTTTTTCCTCACACCTTGTTTAATAAGCCACAAGAAAATTTGTGAATAAATGTTTCATTTTCTGTATGTGACCAACCACTTTCAAAATACCTTAGGCTCTCTTGTTCTGATTTAACAACTCTATTTTTTCCTTATAAGCAGCCTGAATTGTGACAGCCTCTACATCTCACTTGTTGCTGTAGATCTTACATTGTGTCCTCCTCCAAAAACACACATCATCTTCTCATCTGCTGATGTCTGTCGTGTGTCATTTCTCAAACAAGGGAACGTGAAACACATCACGGTGTCCAAGCTGGGCTGCTTAAAGTTATCAGACACTCAGGTGGAAATACACTCCTGGTAGTGGGCAGAGTAGAGTGAGGAGTTTCAAGTCCTGCTCTAGAGAGGCAACAGAGATATCTTCCTAAAAAGTGTGTCCAAGTACAGCCCATTTGCCTATCAGGAAAAAGCTAGAATCAACATTTGTATCCCTGATGAAACACTCAATCTATTGCAGTTAGATCAGCCCAAAGCTTTTCAGGACATGTGGTATGCATCTGCTTCTTTAGATCAGTGGGTCAGCCAAGCACCGCTTTTTACCTAATTATTACTTTGTCATAAGGTATGTTTTAATTAATTTTTACTTCTCTGGCAGTCCTGAAAGTATTTACATTCCAAAATTATTCTTCTCAGAATAGTTAAATGTTATATGACATTTTAACATATTTCTAGCCATAAAAGTAGTAGGATAAGCAGAATGGGGAGGTAAGTAGTAGGCTCATCGTTACTTCAGCAAATTCTTTTTAAATAGTCGTATTTGAAAGCAAACAACAAAAAACCCTCAGGCATATGGGTTGATAGAAAAAGATAATTTGCCACCAGGTGTCAGTAGTGGTTCTTTTATTGTAATGGAAAGCATACTATCGAGACTGAAAAGGTAGAAGCTGAGCCAAGGTAGACATAAAATTAAACGCATTTTTAAAATTGTTGATCAGAACAGGAATTTAAAAATTATCAAAGGAATTTCTTTTCCTTCTTGTATAGAAGACAATAACAAAGAAGATAATATTGGTGTATGAAATGGTCTTTTCCCTCCATTTCCTACTAAACCATTGTGGGTTTGTTTTCAAATTACAAGGACTGTTCTTTAAAGAAAATACATCTGTGGTCAACCCATGCTGGGACCTGGTCAGTCATGTTTGCTCTTGTCTGGTGACCACCCCTCTGCTCTACCTATTTCTAAGATTCTTCCTTCAAGAAGACCAACTTAGAGGCAGACTTGCTATGTTGATCTCATTGGGTAACAGACTAGCAAGAATAACCTGGTTATCCCAGTTTTGTGGCAGTCATAGGTACTGTTTTCAACTTTTATGTCTGAGATTAACTTTTTGTTTGCTTCTTTCATGACTGTAGGGAGACTTCACTTGGTTGTTATAGTGACATAATTAAAATGTACCTTGGTGTCTGTAACTTTAAGCCTCCAGAGACTTTTCCTATTCAGGAGGAAAAGATTCACTGTGGTATCTAAAAAGAGGCATCACCACTCCCCTCCTCTGCTAACACTGCCTGGTGTGAAACATATGACACGGTATCATGCGTCATAGATATATTTTTACCATATTAATATCTTTATCAATGATCTGGATGAAAGGATCAAGTACCCCTCAGTCAATTTGTGGACAATACCAAATTGGGCAGAAGTGTTGATCTGCTGGAGGGCAGGAAAGTTCTGCAGAGGGATTTTGGCAGACTGGATTTATGGGCCAAGGCCAACTGCATGAGGTTCAACAAGGCCAAGTGAGGTTCAATTGGTCCAAGTGACAGATCCTGCACCTGGGTCATGACAACCCCATGCAGGGCCACAGGCTGTTGGAGGAGTGGCTGGAAAACTGACTGACAGTAAAGTCCACGGGGATGTTGGTTGATAGCTGAATGTAAGCCAGGAGTGTGCCCAGCTGGCCAAGAAGGCCAAAGGCATCCTGACCTGCATCAGTAACAGTGTGGCCAGCAAGACTAAGGAAGAGATTGTCCCTCTGTACTTGGCATTGCTGAGGCCAAACCTTGAAGCCTCTGTACAGTTTTGGGCCCCGCACTTTGAGAAAGTCATTGAGATACAGAAGTGTGTCCAGAGAAGAGAGAAAGAGCTGGTGAAGGATCTGGACCACAAACCTTATGAGGAGTGGCTGAGGGAGCTGGGGTTGTTTAGCTTAGAGAAGAAGAGCCTTAAGGTAGGACCTTATTGCTCTCTGCAACTATCTGAAAGGAGGTTGCAGTGAGGCAGGTGTTCATCTCTTCTCCCAGATATCAAGTAACAGGACAGGAAGGAATGGAGTCAAGCTTCTTTAGGGGAGGTTTTGATTGGATATTGTGAAAAATTTCTTCACCGAAAAAGTGGTCAAGCCCTAGAGCTGGCTGCCCAGGGAAATGGTTGAACCACTAGCTCTAAAGGTATTTAAAGGATATTCAAATGCATAGGTTAGTGCGACTTGGCAGTGCTATATTAATAGTTGAATTCAATAATCTTAAAAGTCTATCCCAACCTTTCACAATTGTGTGATTGTGTGGTAGATGCATCCAGAAAATGGGCATGCAACCACTGCAAGTAGTTCCTTTATTTATGGAGCAGCTCCAATGCTCCTTTGTAGAGGTTTGTACACTCTGTTGGGAGCATGCATACACCAACACAACAAAATGGAAGTCAGATCACACTCTCTGATCTGAGACAAGTAGATCTGCATGCCAGAACTACTCAGGGAGGTACTTAAGTGTGGTGACCTTAAACCATTTGTCACTGAGCTCAGAACTGAGGGATTCTTGAACACTGGTCCTGCTTATAAGGCTTCATGATTTTAGCAAAACCATTTTCTTCCTAGACGTCAGCTGCACTCTGGTTTATCATGAGGGAAATAGTGAAAGTACACAAAAATTTGGAATTTTTATTCCAGCTAACATTGGTTTAGCTTTCAGAAGTTATGTGTAAACAGAAGATAAATATGTGGACAACTGGCCTGGATTGCATATCTGTACCTGAATTTTCCCATATGGAAATTGGAGAAAAAGACACTGACTATCTTTCTAAAGCAGTTGTAAGATTTGTGATCAAAAAAATGCAAGAATAACAGGAAGATCATTAAAGACAGTTGAAAGAGAATTTTAGGTAGGAAATGGTGTGATGATCCAGGCTAACATTTTTATTGATTTATAAACTCATTTTACCTATGTGATTTGTTTTGAGATCCAAAACAAAGTGAAAGGAACTAAAACAAAATGAAAAGACTGGTGTGAATATAATTTCTAGGGAAGATGATTCAAGAAGAAGCAGAGAAGTTCCAGACTCTCGGAAAGGGACCATCGGGAAAAAATCTGAAAGTAAATTATTAGTGACTGAAAGCACCAGTCTCAGAATATTCACTTTCATGTAGGTTGGACACCAAAGCTTTAACACAGAGGATTTCTTTTCTTAGTCAGATTGCAGACTGGAGCTCCCTGGGGCGATGGGTACCGAGCACCAAGACAAACTTTGGAAGAGTCTGGCAAAGGTTTGCATCTGCTGAGGTGCAGCAAGTCCCTTAAAGGGGATTTGGAGATGCAGCTCCTTCTTTATAGAATTTTCTAAAAGGTTTTGAAGTCTGACTGTGCTAGACCCTTGTGTGTGATGATTATATTTGTTTAAGTTAGACCTCTGATTTTATAACAATGGAATTATCTATTTTTCAGGACAATTAACACAATGCTTTTGTATGAGCTGAAGGTCAGAGGATTAATGTGGTTTTATCTACAATGCATTTTTAAGAGCTAATTAAGAATCATTCAGTTTGCTCTGTACTAAAGACTAAGAACATTTCATATTAGATGACTCTCGATCCTCTGCCGCAGCAGAGAGGGGGGCAGAGAGAGAGAGAGAGAGAGAGAAATGGAGAAAGAGTGAGCTGGCATGCAAATAAACAAATACATCACAGTTAATGAAGAGCAATAAAAAACCCTTCATTCTGGTAGCAGTAGAGATAAAATTGTCTCTTGGACCAAAGGACCAATCTAAAATATTAATCTCCAAATATATGCAGTATTTGCAATTACATGCATTCCTTGTTAGAGCAAGAGAGATGGGGAAGAATATAGAGAAGTGCTTCTCTCAGAACATTATTTTAGAGATGTTTTTATTACTTAGTGCATTCAGAGCACCTCTTCCTCTCTCTCTCTCTCTTGAGCCTGACATACCACCTGTACATGCCACCATTCCTCTATGGGGAATGCCTGGGTAACAGGCCTCCAGCCAGAGATGAGTCTTCTGGGAGAAAGTATGCAAGGGTGTGGAGCAGTGGTGGGATGTGAGTGCCAGGAGGACCCTGGAGCAGAAGGAGCTACCCACTGGGATGAGGATGAGTGTGGGTGGCAGTGAAAAGGCAGCTTGCCCTGAAAACACCTTGGCTTTGTGGATTGCAAAGGTTAGGGGAGACAAAATGGGACACAAATCAGAGACATTCAGAGGCAATGTAAGAGTTTGAAAATCAGGGTGAAGAGTTTATTTTGACTACCTAACACTTTAAAGGGAAAATGAAAGAAAATTGGAAGCTGTTCTTTGCTTTTGGATGCTCATCTATTCTGCTAATTCAAGTGCTCAGAGGTTGATTTTTTGTCTGTCTAAATTATGTAAAGACTATCAGACATCGAGGTGCCTAATTTCAAAACTGGGCTATGCTCTGCTATACTGTTGATCAAATATGGCAATTATTTCAGTCTTAAAACATTTTAGGGATAACAATGGGTGCTGCCAATCAAAGGTATGAAGTGCACATGCATTCAGAGAACGAGCTGAAAGAAGAATAACAGCAACATGTGTAGCTAGAATACATTATGGATTACCATCCTCTTACACAAAGGCTAGTAAACTCCAAAAATGCAGCGACCTACAGAAATAATAAAAGGGACAGAAATGTGCAGATATCTTGGTTTGTCTAATTTGTGTCTTTCTAGCATTGGTAGGATGACTCACTGGATTTAGCAACTGCTTGTGAAGATGAACATATTAATAACTTTATGCTGCAGCTCTGCCATAAAATGTAATCTTTTACAATTCTGCATTCTCAAGTGAAATACAAGCTAAGAACCAGAATAAAATTACAAAATATATTTGAATTGTTAGCTTATGTTCTTTTTTAACCTGTGTTTATTCGTTAAAATATGCAACTTAACTAAGAAAAGAATATTCTCTTTCATCCCTATTCCTTCCCTACCGTGTGCAGCTCTCTACTATAAAAGACATATGGGGCTACCAAGATACTTGTCCTAGGTAATCTGTGCATTTGTATATTTTCCCCCAAAATAAATTACTATTTTTCTTCCCAGACATAAACACTTGAATAGGAAAATTTTTGCAGACCACATATGATTCAGGAGCAAAAAAACTAGATGCTTATTGAAATTTGCATATGTAACCTGCAGTATTAGTAGACAATGGTGTATAAATCCTTTCAGCTTTTGATAACATTTAACAGATTAAAATAATTAGAAAACACAGCACAAGGCTTGCCTTTAAGACATAGTAAATATAGCCCTGAATATTTACATCTTAATTTGAACCTTTCTCTGTGGCTTTAGGCATTACACTAATCTACAGAAAGGTTAATCTGAGTACTTGAGGGCCTGTAGAATGTTATATAGAAAGTGACAGAAAAAGCATCAATTGGAATCAGTGTTCCTAGGTATTCAGGTGGTGACCAACCACTAGACTGAGCATTTTGTTTCTCCTTGATTTTAATGAGACAGTTTTGCAGGCTGTGTCACTTACTGTTAATACTTTTGCATTTCTGCATTAAATATACTTGCAGTTTTACTGCAATAATGGGGAAGAAAAATACAGCATTTTTAGTGTAGACAAGACCCAAATTTCTAATTTCTAGTCTCATTGAAAGATTTATATTTTTATGCATGAAACAATCAATTAGGTTTGGGATATTCACTACAACTTTTAAAAAATTCTTTACTGGGCATGAGTAAAAATTCAGAAAATAATCATCTATATTCTCACTTACTGGTTTAATATGGCAATATTTTGGTTTATTACTAAAAATTATCTGTATTTTTAAAATAATTCATGGAAAAATACATGCTCTCCATTCAATCTTTGTCATGAAATTAGTTATGCTCTTGATAGATTTAATGTATGAGTGAAAGCAGTGTTTGTAATTTATTTTTAAATATATTTACATTTACAAATTAATTATATTTGTAAAAGTCTCAAGATCTTAGAACAGAAAACTACATGTATTATATATAGATATGTATATAATATATGATATGATATATGATAGAATAGAATACAGACACTATATATATATATATATATAAATAAATAGACTGATATATCTGTATCTGTCTATCCATATATCCACTTGGATTCTTGGATGATAATGAACTACATACAATCTTGTCTCAAATGCTAAAAATTTGAAAGTGCTTACACTAAATAGTCAGATATCACTGCAGAGAAAGTCAGAGTTCAATTTCTTACCTGCTTTTTTAATTTCAGGGACAGCTGTCTTCTCATGAGCTTTCTCCTTTTTTCCCGTTTTTTCTAAGATTTAATTAAAGAGAGTAATTTGATGTGCTAGAACTCTGGATCATACACTCAAATATGCAGTCAACCAAGTCCTGGTGGGCACATACTGAAAAAAATGTGACTTATTTGGGAGCTCAGATTATTCCCTTATAACACTTGCACCCAACTAGCCACAGAGCAATCAGCTGAAAATGAAAATTAATCAGTATGCATCAACTATGGATGATTTGGACCCTTAATAATTCATCAAAAGTTAGGCAGAAATCATCAGTGCGTGAATGTGCCACCTTTTAGCTTAAGTTCCAGTAGCAATGAGATCATTAAAAAAAAAAGAATGACTTAAATATTTTTCATGAAGCAATACTTTAGTGGCTTTTAGGTGCTTTCTGAGAATGCATGATGGAAATATTATTTGGATGGATATCATGACTTTGCAGTTTGGTCACTGTAAGTTTCAATTGTGATTCTATAAAATAAATAGATCTACCCCACCTTCAGAAACTGATGTGTCATGAATTGAGTGATATCTTCCCTGAGTCTTGTGTATTGCTATGTCCTGTTATATATGGACTCCATTAAATTTTTTAAAAAGCCAATGCATGTTCACCAAACAGAACATTTAATTTGTCAGTAAATGAGTTTAGGAAAAACTGGATGCTGAATACATTAGATATTAGATACTGAAGAAGTGGAAATATGCAAATAGTGACCGAGCAACTAAGAGGACAATACAGCCAGAAGAATAGGATTAACCTAGCAGAAAACAATGGGAAATGAGCCAGAAGTGTGAGTAAAAGCTGAATGAGGCCTATAAAAAATGTTTCCAAACCATACCTTTCGTCTTAGTTTCAGTTGCAGTCTTCTTTTCATCACTCTTTTTCTTCTCCTCTTTTCTCTCTGAAAATAGAAATTGAAGTTCAGCTGGCTACTTTTATGCAGAAACACACAAACAAACATGCATGCATGTAGGTATGTAGGTATGTATGTACGTATATATTTGGAATGGGAATCCAGTAACTGCAATATGTTCAAGATTTCATAAGCTGGTCACTTATTACCAGCAGCTCAGAAATACAGCTTATTACCCAGAGTGTGAATGTGGTGCTAAGGATAAACCTGGAACTAACATGCACGCCAGAATATTACTTAAATAGCGTAAGTAAGAGTTTATTGTGGTGACTCCATAGCCATGCACCCGCTCTGCTTCTTTTGTAAGACCTGACTGAATGGTAGCAAAATATGCACGTGGTACTGGGGAACAAGTTTAGAATGCTATGAAAAGCCTGCATATACAATATACCATTATAAGACTTTTTATTAATTGAATTTTTGAAACTGTCGTTACAGGACTTCTGTTATTCATGGAGAGTTGTTGTGAATTACTCTCTATGAAACAACATTCGACATTATTTCAAAAGCATTTGCCTCTATTTTGGCAGTTATTTGGGCAACAGTAGAAATAAGGAGAATATTTTTTCCTTTTTTAAAGCAAGCTACAACAATTAAATTATTAATTTCATGAATGTTTTTCATTAGAAAATTGAGNGAAAAGCCAAATTTTTTACCTTCAATTTGTGCTGCATGGCTTTGGGTATTGATATAGTTAGTAAAAGTGTAGTTTTCTTTTTGTGATCTTTTACTGTTGGAAATGTGGATAAGAAACCAAATTTTTTCATCTGACAAAAGATTGAACCATGAGGCTTTAAGCAAGAGTCTTCTTTTTAATTAAAAAAATATTTAAGATATAGAAATATTTTCAAATTCAAGAAATAAATATGTACCTGTCCCTTGCATAAAACTAGCACGAAGATAAAGGATAAATAAAAAAAAAACAAACAAACTTACTTTTCACTTCTCTAGTTACCACAATAGACTTTTCTTCTGTATGGAAAAAATATATGCAAACCAGGAAAAACAATTAAAATGTGTACCATATTTTATCTAAACCAAAAGAAATATGCATGTTTAATTTTTGAAAAATTAAAAAATTGCTGGGTTTACAGAGTACCTGAATTGCACAACCTGTCCACATTGATTTACTGAATAAAGTTATTTTTCCTATTGTGGAAGCAATGTATTTATTGATATTCAATGTCTCCTCAAATTACACTTCTGCTGATTTTCTGACAATTGGTTTTAATATTAAGCATAATATATGTGTTCCAGTTCTTTCTTGTTTTAAACAGATTTGTTCAATGCGTTTCCCTTGTTATTGTCTTCAGAAAATTCTCACATTCATTCTACAGAGTGATTCTCTCAGAGTTTTATGTGCTTAATTCTTCCTGCTGAAATGCTGAGCACACTACAAGCTACAAATTCCTCTGCATTGTGAGGTTTCTTAGGTATGTGTAGGTCATATGATTAGTGCTCGTCCTAGCTTGTCCTAGCTTGTTTGGAACTTCATATTTTTGTATGCTTTAATATTTTTTTATTGTCTCTCTTTGTCTCCCTGACACACATCTCCAGAGAATTGTGCTAGGGACTGTTCCTATCTGGTCAGCTTCAGATTTCACGAAAGCTCTTCTACAGCTCCACTTTACTGTGCCGCCCTTGACTCTTCAGTGGATTATTTCCTCGTGTAATGAAGATCTCCTCTAATTTCTAAAATGTGGTTTAATTATTTGCTTACTCTGCCTGAATTAATCAAAATTGTTAAACATACTAAGTGTGTCATTTACTGGCAGAAAAGAGCTTCTTTCTGTCTTCCTTCCATGAGACTTTATTCACAGTAACTAGAGGCTGAGGTGCTGCTGGGTCTTCTGAAATACCTAATTTTTTATGAGTGCCTCCATTCTGGTGAGTTAGATTGATTTTTTTCATTTCTTACATTTCTGGCGCAAGGTGATGCACAAGAATAATTTGTCAGCCCAAGGTTCTTACAATAAGATTCTCTTTAATCCATGACCATTTTTGCCTTTGAACTTGCAGCATTTTGCATGCCTCTGGGGCCCAGAAAACCCACATGAAATCTGCCTTAAGTTGCGTAGTAATGCTCAGAGCCATATGCATTTTGAAAACCACAAGTTGAGGCATTGAGCTTTGAGAAGTTAAGCTTTGTATGGAAGATGTATGGGAAGTGGTAGGAATTTTACTGCCAATAATCCAAGCAAAGATGATGACATCCTTAGCTGCAGAATCTTCATTGCCAAGTCATTCCACTAATTAATCCTACTGACATAATTTTCTTCCATCAGGCTCTCAAGTTGCATATAGTGTCCAGGCAGCTTTGAAATGTCTATATTTGTTATGAAATTTCTGAGGGATGATTACATAGAAGTATGAAAAGGACTGTGGCCCTTATTTCCTAATTATGCTGCCTAATGCAAGATAAGCACTCTTGTTTGAGTCTGAGAAAAACAGACACTGAGCTTCCATTCACATCTCAGCTACATCTAGCCCCACTGACACCCCTCACAGCCACCACAGAGAGAAACTTCTGTAAATGAGAAAGAAGGGCTTGGTAAATGGATATTATAGAAAGAGCTATTTCTGACTTAAGGAAGTAATCCCATTTCTTGATAAATTTATTTATTCTCAATTTGAGCAGCTCACATTTAGAATGTTGCATATTAAGTGCATATTTAACACCAGCAAAATTTGTAATTTCTGAAGCAGTAAATGTAGTGGACTCTATGTAGATATGCACACAGCTAAATTAAGAGGCAGAGCAAATAATTCAATAAGAACTTAGGCAGGTCTTCTACACTTTAAAATATGAGCCCCATCTGTTAATTCAAAGCACTTTTTTAGCTAGGAACAGTTACAGAGCTACAAAGAGCCGACTGCATAAAGAGGGATCATATTATGCACAAATTGTGGTTTACACAAGGAAATACAAAGTGCTTTTGAGGATTTGGCATTGGCCACAATATGAAATTCAAGTGCAATTAACTATTGAAATTCTATTGTTATTGCTACTGTTGCTTGATAATGTAATTAACAGGATTTTTTCACCAGTAACATTAATCCTGAGCCACATTTCATGGACATAAGTGTAAGACATATGAATACAGAAAGACCTCACATTTAAAATCCTGCAATATATTTACAAGAATGAAATAAGGATATATGTAGCTGGAAGAGTACATGACAGAATCAGACAGCAAGGCCATCAATGGATTTTTCATTTAGTCAAGTTTTTTTTCTGTAGACTCTATGAAGTTGAGATTTATGTACTATAAGAAGGAGTCCATCGAACATGAGTATTATGAATTAAAGCACTAATGTACTATTGAATGGCATATTCAGGTAAAAAAGTTATTCCTGAGTAAAAAATAAAAAGAATCAGCACAGAATAGTTTTCTTGCAAAGTGGCTGGATTCAATAGAAAAGTCCTTGAAGCAAAGAAACTTCTGAGATGGAATTATTTATTTTTTAATAAGGGAAGAAGGACGGAGGTCAATAGACATCCAAGTAAGATTCAACCAAGACCAAGAAAGGGGTGTTTTAATCTGAATTTCCTCTACTGATCTTGATGTCTGTGTGTTATTCTCATTGGAGAGCAGCTAATTCATGGACAATGGTGGGAAGGGAGATAACAGAAGCATGCTAACAATGTGGCACTTGAAATCAGGCCTGGTAAGACCAGTGTGCTACTCTGCCAGTGCTGAGTGGAATCTAAATTTAGGGATGCACATGAGTTATGGGCCATAGTATCACAGGAATACTGCACAGGAGCTGGAGGAAGAAGGTGCTCCGAGAGCTTCTTTACCATATTGCTCCAGATGGTCCATGTTCTTATGGAAAGTCTGACTCTGGAAAGAATTGTCACCTCATCCCGTTCCACCTGAGAAACTGAGGTAAGAGGGGAAGCAGAATATAGCCACAGATTCCTTCTGGTGGAGAGGCATGCATATAGCAAACACTAACTAGTGGGACTAAATGCCAGAAGTTTAGAGATGTTTTGGTTCACAATCCTTCTAAAGTTTGGATCCTTATACAAGGCTTATCTGCATTTTTCTAAAACCCTATTGTCAGGAAATCTCAGGAAGAAAGCTCCTGTGAGAGACTTTGGATATTTATTGCCTGAGTTTGTCAAATGCTACAACAGCAGGCAAAACTCAGGAGCAGCAGAGACACATGTATACTCACTGACATACAAAATAGAACAAAACAAACATTAATTCAGCTTTTCCTAAGAAACCATAATTTAGACTGAACACAGTGACTTCATTCCGGATACAACTTAATTTCCTTTTTCTCCAAGTGACTCTGTACACCTTAAGCTGTCATTGGCATAATTTTAAAAGACCATTCAAACAAAACACAAGCTACATTTTAAAAATTTTGTTTCCTTATTTATTTGGAAGGCATTGCAGTTGCTCTTTGTTTTACTTGGTGACTGAATTCCTTTCTCTGCTGGACTCAAACTCTTGCTGTTGATTTCAGTGGGAGTTGGATATTCTTTAAATAATAAAATAACTCATTGCATTTCAGTTTTTGATGATATTTCGTTTTTTTCCCCTTGGCCTGTTGTTTAGAGTAGAAACTGGCAATGCCTGGTCAGTTGCCCTTTTGATTCTAAACAATTTAACACCCATTCACAAAATAGGATTCCCTGAGGGTTACAAAGCTTTTGGAGAAATTAATAAACAATGCAGGGAGATATTTCTACTTAGTTTAGTATGTCATGGAAACTTATACTTTTAAGATTAAATCTAAATTTCAAGTAAAAATGGACTTTCACTGTCTCTTTGGAAAGAAAAATCTCTTTCTGGGGTAAGAGAGTCCTTGTTGGTCTGGTTACTTTCATGTGGAAGAATTCTGTCCTCATTCAGCCAAACTACTGACAAGAAAGATCAAAGAAACCTAAATAATATTACCCTAAAGTTCCTAAAGTTCTTAAAATTTCTTCTGTTCACACACAAACACATATATGTGCACGCATACATGCACACACATGCAGTCTCCAACTCACAGATGAGGGCTTAGGCCAAAATTAAATGCATTTGTTTGCAAAGCTGTTTAAATCACACCA
>VZTB01008898.1:56589-68788 GCA_013397245.1 Thryothorus ludovicianus | reverse complement strand
GTTCAGGTTTTTAGGTACCAGCTCCAAAAATCTCACGTTTGCATGAGTCTGGAATGATTTAATTATAGCAATTTATTTATTATATGGTATAGAATTTGTATTTACATCCCTTATAGACCCAGAATAACGTGCTAAAATATATTTTATAATTAATCAGCAAAAAGAAAGTTCCGTGATGTGAATGCAGGTGAAAATCCTGGCGAGATCTCAGCTCCAAGGAAAAGCTCCTGCCCTAACAAAATTTATCTATTACATGGTACAGAACCAGTATTTACATCCCATACTGGCACAGATTAATGTGCTAAAATATGGTTTAAAATTAATCAGCAAAAAGAAAGTCCTGTGATGTGAATGAAGGTGAAAATCCTGGCGGGAGCAGCTCAGCTCCCAGGAAAAACTCCTGTCCTCAAAAAATTTATCTATTATATGGTATAGAATTTGTATTTACATCCCTTATAGACCCAGAATAAAGTGATAAAATATATTTTATAATTAACCAGAAGAGGAAGTTTGGTGAT
Organism: Thryothorus ludovicianus; assembly: GCA_013397245.1. NCBI lineage: Eukaryota > Metazoa > Chordata > Aves > Passeriformes > Certhiidae > Thryothorus > Thryothorus ludovicianus. Next base: position 68,270 of record VZTB01008898.1, on the reverse strand, counting down.
GTGAATGAAGGTGAAAATCCTGGTGGGAGCAGCTCAGCTCCCAGGAGAAGCCCCTGCCCTCACAGAACTGCAATTTATTTATTTATTACATAGTATAGAATTAGTATTTATATCTCATATAGACACATACTAAAGTGATAAAATATATTTTATAATTAACCAGAAGAGGAAGTTTGGTGATGTGAATGAAGGTGAAAATCCTGGTGGGAGCAGCTCAGCTCCCAGGAGAAGCCCCTGCCCTCACAGAACTGCAATTTATATATCATATGGTACAGAATTTGTATTTACATCCCATATTGACACAGATTAACGTGCTGAAATATATTTTATAGTTAATCAGCAAAAGGAAAGTTCCGTGATGGGAATGCAGGTACAAATTCTGGTGGGAGCACCTCAGCTCCCAGGAAAAGCTCCTGTCCTCCAAAAATTTATCTATTATATGGTATAGAATTTGTATTTACATCCCATACTGACACAGACTAAAGTGATAAAATATATTTTACAATTACTCAGAAAATAAAGTTCTGTGATGTGACTGCAGGTGCAAATCCTGGCGGGAGCAGCTCAGCTCCCAGAGCCCCAGGCACAAAGAAAGGCAAAGGCAAAGCAGGAAGTTCAGATTTTCCATACTGGCCACAAGGCAGGGCTTCTTCCCCCTCTGCAGAAATGCAGAAAGGTGCTGCAGGGAGGCAGAGGAAGCAGCTCTTCCTGCTTTTCTGCAGCCTTCATGAGGAGCAAGCAAATGGGCTTGAAGGGATGTGCAGCCAGAGAGAAGGAGCATCTAAAGCAAGGCCTGAACTCCTGGCACAGCTGATCCCGACCCCACAATCCTATCTCACCCCCCAAAATCTGGGATGTTCTGTCCTTACAGCACCCAGAGCTGTCCATGTCCAAAAGTGCATTTTGATGTGTGTGACCAGGGTGTTACCTATAGGCTCAGGCCTGCAGTGAGTTAGGAAATTATATACATTGTGTGTGCAATATTTTCCTGGCCCTCACAGAGCACAGCAGGGCCTTCAGGAATGTTTGCCCAGCACTCTGGCACTTGCTTGGTGAGAAGTGGGAAATTTCATTCCCCCCAACCCACCACCCCATCCTCCAGACACTTTCTCAGACTGAATCCAATTAATTTATTCCCACCCTGCTTGGACACAAACCCCTCGATGGAATGAGGGGTTTTTTTAGAAGCCAAGTTTCAGCCACATCTGGGATTTCAAATGCACGAAAATCACTGCAAGGAAACTCCAAGCAGGACCCTGCACTCACGGGGATAAACCAGGATCCAAAGAGCTGCCTAAGAGAACTCTGACAGCAAAAATCACAATTCCAAGTGAGAGAGGCAGAGCTGCAGCTTCTGATTCAAACATTCCCCAATTTTCCAAGCTTCAGCCATGAGAATAAACCTGGATAAATCAGAATCCAAATCAAGTGAGAGAGGCAGAGCTGCAGTTTCTGGTTCAAGTATTCTCTGACTTTTCCAGGCTTCAGCCACAGGAATAAACCAGGAAAAACCAAAATCCCCAACCAAATAAGAGAGACAGAGCTGCAGTTTCTGGTTCAACCATTCCTTGACTTTTCCAAGCTTCAGTCACAGGAATAAACCAGGATCCAAAGAGCTGCCTAAGAAAACTCTGATAGCAAAAATCAAAATCCCAACCAAATGAGAGAGGCAGAGCTGCAGCTTCTGATTCAAACATCCCCTCAGTTTTCCAAGCTTAAGCCATAGGAATAAACCAGGAAAAATCCAAATCCCAACCAAGTGAGAGTAACAAAGCTACAGTCTCTGGTTCAAGCATTCCCTCACTTTTCCAAGCTTCAGCCACAAGAATAACCAGGAAAAATCAAAATCCCAACCAAATGAGAGAGGCAGAGCTGCAGTTTCTGGTTCAACCATTCCTTGACTTTTCCAAGCTTCAGCCACAAGAATAACCAGGAAAAATCAAAATCCCAACCAAATGAGAGAGGCAGAGCTGCAGTTTCTGGTTCAACCATTCCTTGACTTTTCCAAGCTTCAGCCACAAGAATAACCAGGAAAAATCAAAATCCCAACCAAATGAGAGAGGCAGAGCTGCAGTTTCTGGTTCAACCATTCCTTGACTTTTCCAAGCTTCAGCCACAAGAATAACCAGGAAAAATCAAAATCCCAACCAAATGAGAGAGGCAGAGCTGCAGTTTCTGGTTCAACCATTCCTTGACTTTTCCAAGCTTCAGCCACAAGAATAACCAGGAAAAATCAAAATCCCAACCAAATGAGAGAGGCAGAGCTGCAGTTTCTGGTTCAACCATTCCTTGACTTTTCCAAGCTTCAGCCACAAGAATAACCAGGAAAAATCAAAATCCCAACCAAATGAGAGAGGCAGAGCTGCAGTTTCTGGTTCAACCATTCCTTGACTTTTCCAAGCTTCAGCCACAAGAATAACCAGGAAAAATCAAAATCCCAACCAAATGAGAGAGGCAGAGCTGCAGTTTCTGGTTCAACCATTCCTTGACTTTTCCAAGCTTCAGCCACAAGAATAACCAGGAAAAATCAAAATCCCAACCAAATGAGAGAGGCAGAGCTGCAGTTTCTGGTTCAACCATTCCTTGACTTTTCCAAGCTTCAGCCACAAGAATAACCAGGAAAAATCAAAATCCCAACCAAATGAGAGAGGCAGAGCTGCAGTTTCTGGTTCAACCATTCCTTGACTTTTCCAAGCTTCAGCCACAAGAATAACCAGGAAAAATCAAAATCCCAACCAAATGAGAGAGGCAGAGCTGCAGTTTCTGGTTCAACCATTCCTTGACTTTTCCAAGCTTCAGCCACAAGAATAACCAGGAAAAATCAAAATCCCAACCAAATGAGAGAGGCAGAGCTGCAGTTTCTGGTTCAACCATTCCTTGACTTTTCCAAGCTTCAGCCACAAGAATAACCAGGAAAAATCAAAATCCCAACCAAATGAGAGAGGCAGAGCTGCAGTTTCTGGTTCAACCATTCCTTGACTTTTCCAAGCTTCAGCCACAAGAATAACCAGGAAAAATCAAAATCCCAACCAAATGAGAGAGGCAGAGCTGCAGTTTCTGGTTCAACCATTCCTTGACTTTTCCAAGCTTCAGCCACAAGAATAACCAGGAAAAATCAAAATCCCAACCAAATGAGAGAGGCAGAGCTGCAGTTTCTGGTTCAACCATTCCTTGACTTTTCCAAGCTTCAGCCACAAGAATAACCAGGAAAAATCAAAATCCCAACCAAATGAGAGAGGCAGAGCTGCAGTTTCTGGTTCAACCATTCCTTGACTTTTCCAAGCTTCAGCCACAAGAATAACCAGGAAAAATCAAAATCCCAACCAAATGAGAGAGGCAGAGCTGCAGTTTCTGGTTCAACCATTCCTTGACTTTTCCAAGCTTCAGCCACAAGAATAACCAGGAAAAATCAAAATCCCAACCAAATGAGAGAGGCAGAGCTGCAGTTTCTGGTTCAACCATTCCTTGACTTTTCCAAGCTTCAGCCACAAGAATAACCAGGAAAAATCAAAATCCCAACCAAATGAGAGAGGCAGAGCTGCAGCTTCTGATTCAAACATCCCCTCAGTTTTCCAAGCTTAAGCCATAGGAATAAACCAGGAAAAACCAAAATCCCCAACCAAATAAGAGAGACAGAGCTGCAGTTTCTGGTTCAACCATTCCTTGACTTTTCCAAGCTTCAGTCACAGGAATAAACCAGGATCCAAAGAGCTGCCTAAGAAAACTCTGATAGCAAAAATCAAAATCCCAACCAAATGAGAGAGGCAGAGCTGCAGCTTCTGATTCAAACATCCCCTCAGTTTTCCAAGCTTCAACCATAGGAATAAACCTGGAAAAATCAAAATCCCAACCAAATATGAGAGACAGAGCTGCAGCTTCTGGTTCAAGCACTCCCTCACTTTTCCAAGCTTCAGCCATAGGAAAACTCAAAATCCCAACCAAGTAAGAGAGGCAGAGCAGCAGTTTCTGGTTCAAGCATTCCCTGACTTTTCCGAGCCTTCCTCCCCCTCCCCATCCCATCTGAGGGCAGAGGGAGGAGGAGGAGGCTCCATCACTGCTCCTTTTCATCCTGACTGACCAAACCACTGCCCCACCTCATTAACCACGCTCAGCCAGATCCCACCCCAGCAGGAATTTGCATACAGACAAGGCTTGTGCAGCTCATTAATGGCCTCTGAATAACTCTCACACGTTCATGAATTTATCCCCTGCCTGGCCCTTTTACACACACAGGGACACCGGGGTTTGTTTAGGGTCTGGTGACAAAACAAGGCGTTTTGTGGGTTTCAGCACAGAATTTTGGGATGAATTGGCTTCACCTTTGTGCTTCCTGATCCACTCAGGAGGTAACAACCTACAGCTCTTACTTCCAGGTAAGGATGTTTTAATTGCTCCATAATACTGCTCAGCTCAGGAAAAATAAAAATAAAAACAAAGGCAGCAAAGCATCATTGTCTGGGCCCAAGGAATGGAGCCCGAGCAGTTAATCAATTATTAATTAGCTCAAGCCTTTTACCAAACTGTGTGAATGTCCTCTGAAAAACAAAGGCACATTCTACCAAACTTCTGGAGTGAACTGGAGATAGGAAACAAGTTCCAACACATCCCTGCTTCCCCTTCACACAGCTTGGCACCACCTCAGAGTCCTCCATGTGTTTAAAAACAACAGAACAGCACAGGTCAAAGCAAACGATGAAAATCCAGCCTGCACACACAGGCTGAGGATTCCTCAGCATCAATAACTCCTTTAAAAAATATAAAAGCAGGTCCTGGATCCTCAGTTGCTCCTCAGAGTTCTGCTCCCACCAGGGTTGAGCTGTTCTGAGAGCAAACAATAGAGGAAGGTCACACATGGATCCTGCACGGGCTCCTCAGCTAAACCTGCTCCTGAACACCCAAAAACCCCTGGATCAGCAGGGGAAAGGATGGAGCATCACTGCCCCAGCCCAGTTTAACACCCAGAGCTTGTGGGAAAAGCAGAGCAGCTCTCCAGAGCTCTGGGGTGACCTTTGCCACTGCTGGGCCCAAGATAAACACAGGTATGAAAATGGAAACAGCAGCTGGCTGGGAGCACACCAATCACTGGGAGAAATGGCTGGGAAGGGAGCAGAGAGCAAACCAGAAATCATTCTGAATTATGTAATTCCTGCTTCACCCAAAGCTCCAAGTGTGGCTGGGTTTGGTGGTCTCATCATTAAAAAATGCATTCAATAATTCTGTATACATACAGACACACACACGAGAAGGGGAAATGTTCAGAGGATGGCAGAAGTCCAGCACGACTTCCCTAATGAAGAAATAATAAAAGCTCAGAGTTCTCAGCCTAAAAATAGAGGACCTGGGCACAGCTATGATCCAATCTAGAAAACCAAGAGCAGCACCCCAAGATGGAAAGGGATGAGCTGTTTGTCCTCCTCCATCAGGCTCAAAACAGCACCAGCAGGGTCAGAAATCCCTCCCAGAACACTGGGAACAAAACCAGGTCATAAAGGTTCAAGAGAAGCCTGGAGAGGCACTTGAAAATCGATTTATTACAGCTCCCCCACCCCAGTGGATGCAGAGGGCTGAGCTGGAAGTGGCTGCAGATGGAGGAATATTGCAGGGAGGGGATTTCTCCCACTTTGCCCAATCATTTCCAGAAGCTGCAGGAGACACCAGCAGGACGGATGGACCCCTGGTCTGAACCACCACAGCCACTTTTCCATTTCTAAGAATCAGTTCCTAGCACATTTATTTTCAGCCATTTCCTCCGAAACCCAAGTGACACGGTCGAGGGCCTCAAATAAAAACGTCACTGCAGAACAGAAAGAGTCAAATTTTAACAGCAAAGAGGTAAAAGCAGCAATTAACTGAATGAAAACCTGGGTGGACACCCTTTAGAAAAATATTATTTTAAATCCTTGTGATTCAAACCAACAGTTCTGATACTTGAAAATAAAAAAAATTTAAAAAATGTGAAGGCCTGCCATGGAGTGGCCCCAGCAGAGACGCTGTTAAATCAACACAGGACCTACCAAAAAGCACAGCTCTGTTTCTGTCCCACCTTTCTCTTGGTGCTGTGCATTCCTAGGTGCACTCACAGCTCCATCCAGAGCCTGGGCAGCTTTTCCAAGAAGCTCAAAATCTCCACAAATACTTGGACTGCTTCAAAGCCTCTTATTTTGCACCAGGGAAACGAGAGACAACATCTGCACAGAAGTGAGATCATTTTGTCAAGGGAGTCTCGAGAAACAAGATGAGGAAGGAATGTATCAAAAACATCCCCATCCACACAACTTTTTGCAGGACTCTCCTGCAGTTTGGATTGCAGATTTTACCTGAACCAAATCATCCCTACTGCATTTGGCTCCTGCTTTTTACAAAAAAAACAGAACAGGGAGCTGCACCTAAGCTGCATTGCCAAGGAAAACTGTTTGCTGCTATTTTCATCCTGAATTCTATTTTGCACACTAACTAATCATTTTTCAGTTGAGTATCTTGTATAAACCATCTCATATATCCCATTTTTCAGTTGAATATCTTGTATAAACCCAGCTTAGAAAAGCCAGGCCTCTAAGTTGTGCCCAGCACAAATTTCTGAGAACATTTCTCACGTGTTTGCACACTCCACTGACTCCGGCCACAAAAGATGCAACTCCAGGTGCTGCAGCCAAGCAAGGAGGAGCTTGAGCTCAGCTTTCCACATGCTTTAGAACCATGGATTTATTGGAGAAGGGGGAAGGGTGGGAAAGCTTGGCTCAGAATGAGCGAGCTTCAAAATGGACAATAATTCCATGGAGCCTCCTGGAGGAGTCCGAATGCTCACTGCTTGTGAAATTTCAATTTTTGGAAGCAATTTCCACCTTTCCCCACTGTTATCAGCGGACAGTCTCAGGAACTACTTTTGCACAATGCTGAGGATGTCCACGAAATCCTCAGGAGTGAAAATCTCGAGAAGGATATCAGGGCATGGAATCACCTGTGCAGATCCCATTCCCAAAAATTCTCTGTCAGAGCCGTGAGGACCAGCAGGACAACCTGGCAGGAGGTTTGGGAACAGGGCTCCTTCAGCCTGGTGGAGAGGAGGCTTTGGAGGTTTCCTTGGTGTCCAGGAGGTCACCAAGGAAAAGCCGTGATTGTCCCACCGGGACACGCCACAGGCTGAAGGAAGAGGCTCGGGATGGAGATTAAAAAAAGCCAACCCAACCCTGTTTCCACCATGAAAACACCACAGCCAAGGAAGAGGCTGTCCCATCTCCATCCTTGGAGGTTTCACAGACCAGATTGGATCAAGCCCTGTTCTGACCTCCCAGTTCTGATCCTGGTTGGGATGGAGATTTCCCAGAGTGCCTCCCAACAGGAATCACTGAATGATCCACGGCCAGGATTGAGGGAGCAAGAAGCTCCCAAACTGAAAGAAACACCATGAAAAACCAACAGGAGAGTCCTGCTGAGCTCTGGTTTAAAGAATTCAGCAGGACAGTTTACATCAGGGCTGGAAACTGGGAAAAAGCACTCGGGATACACCATAAACACTTAAGGGACAGGGAAGAAAGAGTCTGCAGAGATAAAAGGATGCTCCAGCGCTTGTGAAGGAAGAGCTGCTGGCTGTGTCAGACATTGGAACTGCCCCTTGCTCCCTGTCCTGCCGTCAGATGTCCTTCCCAGATGGAAAGCAGCCACTGGAGCACTTCCTGCAGCCCGGGCCGAGAGCAGGCAGAGCCCATCCATGTTTATTCCCACGTGTCCAGCGAGCTCGTTCCCATTTCCTAACCCAAACACGGGAAGTTCACCGAGGAGCATCTGCAGGGCTGCCCAGGAGGTGACCAGCACTTATCTGTGTCCCTGAATAAACTCCCCCATGGCCACGGAGTCCTTGCCCTGCTGCAGGGCCCAGGGCTCCCTCCTCCCCAGGCACAGGCTCCAAGAGGCTCCTTTTCCTCCTCATTAATTATCATGCCACTTCCCATATAAATCTCTTCTATATCATCTCCTATGGACGGGAAGGTCAAGCTCAGGCTGACCCCTGCTCTAATTGCACCCTGGCTTTGTTTCCCATATTCCAGACAAGCCCAGAATACCCTCCCACTCTTCCCTAGCCTTGGAATCCAAGCTCCAGAGCACTCTGAAGGGACACCACAGACCAGCAGAGACATCCACAGCCAGCCCCAGCAGGGAAAAAAACTGCTGAGCAGTTCCTGGATCAATACAACTGCACCAGCCACGGGAGCCCCGGGCAGAGGGGGAGAAGGAAAGGTTTGAAGCATAGGTAAATATAAANGAAGCATATGTAAATATATATATATAAAATAATAATAATAATATCCTGTTCACCTGGTTCCATGGGGTCCTGCCTGCCACTGAAAATCTGCAAGATCAGAACTAAACTACCGTATCCTGGCCCCATCCTCAGCTCTGGATATTCCCAAAGGTTTAACACCTTCTAGCATGGGCAAAAAAAAAAAAACAAAACCAAAAAATCTCCTCAGAGTCATTGCTGCTGAGGAGGAAACTCNTCATTAATTATCATGCCACTTCCCATATAAATCTCTTCTATATCATCTCCTATGGACGGGAAGGTCAAGCTCAGGCTGACCCCTGCTCTAATTGCACCCTGGCTTTGTTTCCCATATTCCAGACAAGCCCAGAATACCCTCCCACTCTTCCCTAGCCTTGGAATCCAAGCTCCAGAGCACTCTGAAGGGACACCACAGACCAGCAGAGACATCCACGGCCAGCCCCAGCCCCAGCAGGGAAAAAAACTGCTGAGCAGTTCCTGGATCAATACAACTGCACCAGCCACGGGAGCCCCGGGCAGAGGGGGAGAAGGAAAGGTTTGAAGCATAGGTAAATATNATTCCTGAAATCCTGGAATGGTTTGGGTGGGAAAGGACCTGAAAGGGATCTCACTCCACCTTCCTGTATCCCAGGGTGCTCCAAGCCCTGTCCAGCCTGGCCTGGCACATTCCAGAGTTGGAGAACCCAGAATCTCCATGAGCAGTTCCAGGGAGATTCTACAACTTGTAGCCCCCAAGCTTTTAATTTACTTGGAAATAGCCACATTTTACAGCAGTGACTACGTCTGAAATGGCTCTGATAGCTTTGAGTGAAATTACAGAAATAAACAGGCTTTTGTAAGCTCCTTTCTCCTCCTCATCCCCCCCAGCAAAAGATTCTACTTTTAAGAAAGGCATTTGTTTCCATGAACAGACTGCCATTGAAGGTACTACGTGCAATTTCTGCATCATAAAATCCAATCAGCTGCACTCTAAAAAGCCCAAACCAACGCTCGCAGAGCTGGACCAGTGACAGAGCACAATCCACACCTGAGCTTCACCAAGAGGATTCCAAAACCCAGCTGCCCCAGCAGTCACTGAAAAAGGGGATTTCCCCTTTTCTCCCCGCTCAAGAACAGGACAAACATTGATTTGTGATTCCTGCAGGCACAATTCTGCTCAGGAGGTGAAGGGGGGCAGCACAGGCTGAGGCACACGAGACACACGAGGTATTTACGGAGAAGTTTTTCCACATAAAACCCATGTTTGCATTCTTCCCTGAAATCTGGGGTTTTCAAAAGGCTTTTACTGCTTTTTATGGAGGGTGATAAAGCTGAGTTTTCCATTAGAAGGGCACCTGTAAAGCAAAAGTTTCTACACAGGAAGCACAGCAGCAAAAGCAAACAGACATTTCTGACACAACTTCGGGTCTGGAGGTGAAATTCTTTCCTCGTGGAGTCAAGAGCCAAACACCAACACCCCGTGGAAGAGAAAAGCCCCAAGAGGGAAAATCCATTCTCCAGCCACAAATCCTCGGGGACACTGAGTGATCCAAAAATTAACCCTCTCAAAATGCTGACTGCTGAGCAACCAAGGGGCAATTCCTTCAAATTCCATCCCTTCAACAGAGCTCAAAGCCAGAGTGATGGAGAGCACCAGCACACCTCACCCCAAGCTTTAGGGCAAACAAGAATTCCAGGAGATGTTCCTCCCTCACTCCAAGCTTTAGGGGAAACAAGAATTCCAGGAGATGTTCCTCCCTCCCTCCAAGCTTTAGGGCAAACAAGAATTCCAGGGGATGCTCCAAAGGGGTCAGACCCCACCTCACCCCAAGTTTCAGGACAACCAAGATTCCAGGAGATGTTCCTCCCTCATTCCAAGCTTTAGGACAAACAGGATTCCAGGAGATGTGCCCACCTCACTCCAAGCCCTAGGGCAAACAAGAATTCCAGAGGATGCTCCAAAGGGCCAGACCCCACCTCACTCCAAGCTTTAGGACAAACAATGATTCCAAGAGATGCTCCCACCTCACCCCAGGCTTTACAAAAAAGATTCCAAGAGATGCTCCAGAGGGTCAGACCCCTCCTCATCCTAAGCTTTAGGACAAACAGGATTCCAGGGGATGCTCCAAAGGGTCAGGCCCTCCCTCATCCCAAGCTTTAGGACAAACAAGAATTCCAGGAGATGCTCCAAAGAGTCAGACCCCACTTCACCCCAGGCTTTAGGACAAACAGGATTCCAGAAGATGCTCCAAAGGGTCAAACCCCTCCTCATCCCAAGCTTTAGTACAAACAAGAATTCTAGGAGATGCTTCAAAGGGTCAGACCCCCCCTCACTCCAGGCTTTAGGACAAACAATGATTCCAAGAGATGCTCCCACCTCACCCCAGGCTTTACAAAAAAGATTCCAGGAGATGCTCCAGAGGGTCAGATCCCTCCTCATCCCAAGCTTTAGGACAAACAGGATTCCAGGAGATGTGCCCACCTCACTCCAAGCCCTAGGGCAAACAAGAATTCCAGAGGATGCTCCAAAGGGCCAGCCCCCACCTCACTCCAAGCTTTAGGACAAATAAGAATTCCAGGAGATACTCCAAAGGGTCAGACCCTATTCCACCCCAGTCTTTAGGACAAACAATGATTCCAAGAGATGCTCCCACCTCACCCCAGGCTTTACAAAAAAGATTCCAAGAGATGCTCCAGAGGGTCAGACCCCTCCTCATCCTAAGCTTTAGGACAAACAGGATTCCAGGGGATGCTCCAAAGGGTCAGGCCCTCCCTCATCCCAAGCTTTAGGACAAACAAGAATTCCAGGAGATGCTCCAAAGAGTCAGACCCCACTTCACCCCAGGCTTTAGGACAAACAGGATTCCAGAAGATTCTCCAAAGGGTCAAACCCCTCCCTTCAGCCTGGTGGAGAGGAGGCTTGAATCTCATCCCAAGCTCCAAAGGGTCAAACCCCTCCTCATCCCAAGCTTTAGGACAAACAATGATTCCAAGAGATGCTCCCACCTCACCCCAGGCTTTACAACAAAGATTCCAGGAGATGCTCCAAAGAGTCAGACCCCACTTCACCCCAGGCTTTAGGACAAACAGGATTCCAGAAGATTCTCCAAAGGGTCAAACCCCTCCTCATCCCAAGCTTTAGTACAAACAAGAATTCTAAAAGATGCTCCAAAGGGTCAGACCCCACCCCATCCTAAGCTTTAGGACAAACAGGACTCCAGGGGATGCTCCAAAGGGTCAGACCCCAACTCACTCCAAGCTTTAGGACAAACAAGAATTCCAGGGGATTCTCCAAAGGGTCAGACCCCACCTCATCCTAAGCTTTAGGACAAACAGGATTCCAAGAGATGCCCCCACCTCACTCCAAGCTTTAGGATAATGATTCCAGGAGATGCCCTCAGCTGACCCCAAGCTTTAGGATAAG
>VZTB01008898.1:0-19243 GCA_013397245.1 Thryothorus ludovicianus | reverse complement strand
CGGCCACCCGAACCCTCCCGATTTTCCTGGGCTGCGGAGGAACGCGGCGTGCGGGATCGACGGCCACGACTTTATTGATCAGGTGAAAGCGAACACCTTGGCAGGGATGGAGCGGGACGGGGCGAGGGCAGCGATTCAATTCCGTGCCGTGCCGTGCCGGGGCCAGGCTCCGGGATGGAGCCGCACTCACCTGCGTGGGGGCCTGGCAGCTCTGCCTCGGCCGCGGGGAAGTTTTCCTCCTCCTGCTGCCCATAAAAGCCCCAGACATCCATTTGCCATTCAACACCTCCCGGGCTCTCTCCGGCTCTGACAAACCTTGAACTTGCACCGCGGGCCCGGCGCAGCGGGGAGCGCGGGGAGCAGCCGCCGCTGGAGCCGGGAAGGCTCAATCCATAAATCCTGTCCTGAGCGCGCACGGGTGCTTTATGGACAGAGCCTGTGCTGAAGGTAACGCAGCCCCGGGGCAGCGCAGCTCCTCTCGAGCAGCGGCTTCCCGACGGGAAAGGCGCAGGATCGCAGGATCTGTGGCTGCTTTGAGTTAGGAGAGACCTTAAAGCTCCTCTCGTTCCAACCCCACCTCCATGGGCAGGGACACCTTCCACCAGAGCAGCTCGCACAACGGGTTTTTCATTCGGTGCCACCAAATACTACAACTGGAAATTTTTTAAATTTCTCTTTTTCCCCGTCAGGTTTTCCCAGTCCAGGCTGGCCAGCGCTGGCGAGCTGGGGGAGCAGGAGGGGGCCAAGAAAGTTTAGGGGACAGCCCCCTGAGCCCTCCAAATTTCTGGTGCCTGTGAGCCCCCCCGACAATGCTGAAGATGAGTTGTCCTAAAATTCCGCTTACAGTTCAGGACCTCACCATCGTTCAGCGGGCTCCAGCTCCTCCCCTGGAGAGCCCCCGTGTCCCCCAGGCCTGGCTGTCACCACGGGGCCATCGCTCCCCCAGCTGCGGTGCTCGGGGCTGGGGCTGCTCCTTGTCCTGTTCCCCGGGGCAGATCCCCAGGAATGCCCTGCCCAGAGGGGCTGAGGGGCCGCAGCTGGATCCTCCACAGCTCCCGGCGAGCACCTGGAGCGCGTTTGTTCCCTGGAGGGCCGGCCCGTGGCACCTCGGCAAGGACGGGTCCCCGGGGTGTCCCCGAGTTTATCCCAGCGGGAGCGGGAGGCAGAGCCCCAGCACGGAGATGTGCCCCAGAAGTTGAGGAGCCTGGGGGCCCCTGGAGTTGGGATTTGCTGCTCCCGTTCCCTGCCCAGAGAGCCGAGGGGGCTCTGTGTGCGTGCCCTGGGCCCCCGGAGCAGCCCCCGCAGAGCGGAGCCGCCACTCGGGACAGTCCCTGCTCTGCCTCCGCCCTCCTGACCCTGCCCAGCCCAGGCTGCGGCTCCCGTGGGATTTGGGGGCTCCCGGATTGTCCAGCGGGACACAGCGGGAGCCACAGAGCCGAGCGAGGCCAGTGCCCGCTGCGCCGGCATCGCCCCCTCCACACCCCTCAGCTCTCGGTGGATTTGGCTCCCTGCAGGTTATTTTTTTTCCCCCCAAATTCTCAGGTTTTGCCCACACGCTCCTGCGCTCCATCCCTTTCCTAGGGATGCCTCCAGCTGAACTTTCCCTGCAGCTCTGGGAGGCAGGAAAGCTGCACACGCCCCTCGCAGCTCCAACCCTCCGTTTGCTTTTGCTCCCGGGTATCCGAGGGATCAAATGAAGTTCCCAGGAGCTGTTCCTGGTGGCTGCTCCGTTTTTAACGCGATCACATCGCCGGCGTTGAGCCGAGGGACAGCGGCAGGTAAAGGACCCCTCGCAGCCCCGCCTCCCCTCCCGGCTTTTCGGGCTGTTCTTTGCAAAACAAAGACGGGAGCTCTGCCTTTGGAATGCTGGCAGCCGGCTGGATTCGGCCACGGGATACGAGAAACAAAATATTTTCTAATTCCGCGCTGATTTACAGGAGCACTTCCACGGGGTCTCCTCACAGGAGCTTTGCCTGGCAATGGGAAAGGGAAATGTGGAAAATATCGGAAGTTTTGGCACGGATGGGACATAACCTGTTTTTCCCACATTCCCATTTCCCGCGGGAATCATCATCACCGAGGTGATAGGAGGGGAGACAGAGAGGTGACACTGGCGTGGGGCTGCTGGGACGAGGAGCGAGATTTGGGGGGGTCACTCTGCACCCGTGGGACCCTCTGCTGAATCACCGTGCTCATGGCACACCCCTGATGGCATCCTCTGAGCAGCACTCAGCTGCAGGGTGTGCTGCATTTCCTGCAACCCTTCCAGCCGAGAAATGCCCCGCCTCAGAAAAAAATCAAAAAATTGCAGCAGGAAAGAGGAAAGAGGGAAAAAATCACAAAAGCCATCCCCAGCTCTGGGTCAGCTCCACCGCTGAGCCCCTTCCCAGCAGCCAGAACTTCCAGGAAAATCTCCCTGGAGGTTCATTCCCGCCCCTGGGAATTTTGGGGACAGGATGACGTCACGCATAAGGCAGAGGCTGGGGCACGTTTCATGTCCTGGTCACCTCAAAGTCATTTTTGGGTGCACTGGGGCTCAGCCCCAAAGCAGCCCAGCCGTGCTGCGTGCCAGGGGATCCCTCCGGGCAGCTTTGGGGGTTCCTGCCCTGCCCAGGCTTCACCGGGACCCCCCAAGGCACAGACAGGGATTGGGATTCTCTCGGCGCAGGGAGAGGAGCCGGGCTGGGCTCAGGATGCGGGTGGGGGCAGCCACAGGAGCGAAATCCTGGTCCTTGTCCCCGGTGCTGAGGGGGGGTGGCAGGAATCGGGGTCCCTGTGGGGACGAACCCCCCGAGCCCAAGCAGGAGGGGGAGCTTTGGGAAGCTCCAACCCCGCTGCTGCTCAGCTGGGAACGCCAGAAGAGCTGCTCAATCCCAAAATTCCAGCCTCTGCTCTCCCACCCAGCCCCAACCCCCCCAAATCCTGCCGGCAGTGGGGCAGAAGAGCAGATCCCTGGCACTGAATCCAAGGATCTGGGGGAGGAAAGGGGACGGAGGCCCCAAAGTTCCCCGATGGCTGGATTGATTACCCTGATTAACCAATTAGCCAATTAGAGCTCTGCCACCTTTGAACCAGGAGGTTTTCCCCAGCTCCATCAGCTCCGTCCCACACGGATTTTCGGGGGGATGAAAGGGGATTTTCAGGGTGATGATTGGGAGAGTCAGGGTGAGTCTCCCAACCTCCCCGGCAGGAAAAGCAGCAGGAAAAGCCCCGGCTTTGCTGAGTTTTAAACTAAATCCGGGAGAGACCTTTTCTGCAGGGAAAGCTGCTGCGAACTGTTAGGGGTAAATAAATGGCAGCGCTGCCGAGCCCCGGCTGGCTCACGGGGAGGGAATTTGTCTCACTTTAGCAGAAGGACCTGGAGGAACGGGGCTGGTGGCTCATTCATTGCGCTGTTATCTGCCAGCGAGGTTGTGACATCAGAGCAATTAAGACAAACTTTGGTCTCTAAGTTCACGCCTGCAACCTCCACACTTCAAAAGAAGACAAACGATCCCTGCAAGGAAGGAAAGCAAGGCTTTTCCAGGCTGCTTCCAGAATAACATTTAGGATTTGCAGCAGTTCGGGACGAGTATTTCATTGAATTGTGAGGGGGTAGAAAATAAACTACCCGAGTCTCTTTTCTTTTTTTTAGCAAAAGTTTATTTCTAATGCAAAGACAAGCAAACAAACCCCAACCTCCTCCCACCCCACTCACTCACCCCAAACTTGCATCTCACATCCGTGTTTTATTTTTTTTTTTTTTCCTTTTAACAAACATTTTAACACAAGGACTGATTCAATCTGTCTTGCTCTGTTGTGGAAACGTCCTCAGGCGTTGCAGGAGCCAGAAACACCCAGCAGAGACATTGCAGCCATTCCTCTTTCCTGGAACAGCAAACCTGGAGCCTGTGCTGACCCCACAGCTGTGCCCGGGCCTGCCCACCCTCCCAGGGAGGATTATTCCCAAAATCCCACCCAGCCTAGCTCTCTGGCGGTGGGAGCCATTCCCTGTGTCCTGTCCCTTGTCCCCAGTCCCCCTCTATCTCTCCTGGAGCCCCTTCAGGGCCTGCAAGGGGCTCTGAGGATTCCCTGGATCCTTCTCCTCTCCAGGTGAACATTCCCAGGGCTCTGAGGATTCCCTGGATCCTTCCTTACTCCAGGTGAACATTCCCAGGGCTCTGAGGATTCCCTGGATCCTTCCTTTCTCCAGGTGAACATTCCCAGGGCTCTGAGGATTCCCTGGATCCCTCTCCTCTCCAGGTGAACACTCCCAGCTCTCCCAGCCCTGTCCTCTCTCACCTCCCCTTTCCCCCCTGAGCAAACCCTCTCTGATTCAGGGTCAGCCCACGGGTGCTCCGTGTGTTGGACCCTCAGAACTGGCCCCTGATCCCCAGCAGCTGGCACTGGGAGCATGGAGGGGCATTCCCAGTCACTCACTGGTGTGATGCTGACCCACCATCACATCCTCACAGAATGGGCAAGCCCAGATATTTCTCTTTTTTTTTGTCTGTTTGCTTTTCTTTTACTCTCAAACGCAGTATTTTGTGGTTGCTTGCACTCAGAGGCAGCCACCAACTCCTCAGGAAATCCTCTGGAGCATCAGTTAAAAAATACTCTGGAGTCAGGAAATAGAACACTCAGTAACCCAAAAATAGAGATATAAAATACTTGCTTTAAGGCTGTGTACAGTATAACTGAAGATAACCTGGAAATTGCTCAGCAACAAAAAGAAAGAATTGAGAAAATTCCTTAACGTGGCGGTGAGGAAAAGGCAGCCAACAAACATCCTGATTTTTGTCGATGCTTCTAGGGAACAGTCGGAGTAAGAAACGATCTGGATAAGCCGAGGGTCCCGAGGTGCTGATCCTGGAGGTCACTGCGGGCCCTGGGAGCGCCGCTCCTCCAGCATCCTGCACACCCACATGGACACGACCTCGGCGTTGCCGTCGTTGTACTGCACCACGAACGGGTGGCCCTGCAAGGACAGGGGGGGTCAGCACGGCAAAGAAACACAGCACGGCAAAGAAACACAGCCCGTGCTCAAACACAGCCCGGCCCTCCTGCGAGAAACACTCCCCGTGCTCACAGCCAGGAGAGCACCCGCTCCGAGCAGGGCGTTTCCTCCCGCAGCCCTGTCACTGTCACCCTCACCCCGGGCCCCCTGGAAATGCTCCTTTATGGCGTTTATTCTTTGCTGAAAATTCCATTTGCTCGTTGTGTTTTGAGCCAGCCCCTTTCCGGGACAGTTGGGTGGTTGCTGGATGGTGTTTGGGTAAAATAATATCCAAAAAAAGAACCCTGAATGGTGTTTGGGTAAAATGATATTAAAAAAACCCGGAATGGTGTCTGGGNATGATATTAAAAAAACCCGGAATGGTGTTTGGGTAAAATAATATATAAAAAAAACCAAAACCCTGAATGTTTGGATAAAATGGTATCCCAAAAAACCCCTGAATGGTGTTTGGATAAAATGGCATCCCCAAAAAACCCCTGAATGATGTTTGGGTAAAATGATACCCCCAAAAAAACCTGAATGGTGTTTGGGTAAAATAGTATCCCCAAAAAAACCACCCTGAATGGTGTTTGGGTAAAGTGAAATCCAGAAAACCCCTGAATGGTTTTTGAGAAAAATGATATCCCCAAAAAAACTCTGAATGATGTTTGGGTAAAATGGCATCCCCAAAAATACCCTGAATGGTGTTTGGGTAAAATAATACATATAAAAAAAACCCCTGAATGGTGTTTGGGAGATCCCTCTGGAAAGGATGGAGGAGGGAAGGGGCAGAGAGCTGAGACAGGGAAGGATAAGGGGAACAAACCCCAAATAAACCTGCAAAGCACAGAAGGAGAACGGCAGCTGTGGTGCAGCAGGACAGAGCTGTCACCTCAGGGAGGACACAGTGACAGCCCCAGAGTCGGGACACTGCCAATAAATCCTGGTGGCTGCAGCCACCAACACAAGGAGGGAGCAACAAACCTCCCCCAAACGCAGCAACCTGCAGGGTTAAATATTCCTGCAGGGATTTATTGCAGGGACACACGGAAGGTAAATGTGGGGAAGCCTGAAATGCATTTTCTGTTGCAGGGACCAGTTCCCCCTGGCCTGCTGAGGCTACCCTGCCCTGCCTGCTGTGGCACGCACAGCTTTGTTTTTGGGGACATCCCTGTGTATTCCAGAGCTCCTCAGACTCCTGAGCACATTCACAACAAAACAATACCCACCTCCTTCCCAATTTTAAATATTCAGCCTTAGAAATACCTGGAAACAGCACAGTCAGCAGGAAAGAGATAGAAAATCCAGCACCAAATTTTCTTTTTTTTCCTGGCCTGTCCTAGCCTAGCACTGGTGTGCAATACTCACCTCCTTCCCCCATTTTTAAATACTCAGAATTAAAAACACCTGGAAACAGCAGAGCCAATCAGGAAACAGCTTGAAAATTCAGCACCAAGCTGGTTTTCCTACTGGTCTGGTACTGGTGTGCAATACCCACCTCCTTCCCAATTTTAAAATATTGAGCCTTAAAAGCACCTGGAAACAGCACAGCCAGCAGGAAGGAGGTGGAAAATCCAGCACCAAACTGGTTTTCCTTGCTGGCCTGGTACTGGTGTGCCTTGCCCTGGCTCAGTGGGATGCACTGGGAATCCTGCAGGGAATGGGAAGCGGCTGCTGCAGAGCACAGAGCTCAGAGCTGGAAAGGTCAGGCAGGACAGGGCCAGGGCTGGCCCCCAGTGAGTGTCAGGCAGCCTAATTTTGTGTGTCAACCCTGAAAATGAGATAAACAATGACAAACCAGGCTTTTTAAATGAACTTGTCTCATCTGGTTCTCTTGATAAAGGGTACATTTCTCCAGTTGCAGTGTCCCACCAGACAGGTTTAACTCTTTCACAGGGCAGCTCCTCGCAGAGGGGAAGGTGAAGGATTTAAATATCTGACAGGAAATTAAAAGGGCAGTGCCCCCCTGAACACAGAGCCCTGGTAATTCCAACTCAGTGCTCACCAACCATCAATCATTTAGCCCAGTCAATTAAATTGCCATTATTCAAGGGTAAAAGTTCCATCATTTTATCTACCCCCAAAATTCAGCAATTTGCTCTCATGGCCTTCTCCTCTGGCCTAAAAAAAAATCTTTCTTTCTGATAATAACCCACCCCGAGGTTATTGCCACAGGCCTTGCAAGGCATCCTGGGCAGGGCTGCAGATCCCTGGGCCTTTCCCAGCTCCAGGTGCTCCAGGTGGATGAAATTCCCTCTGGGATACAGAATCATCACCCACAGCCCAAATTTGGGCTGCCTGAGCCCCCTGAGCTACAGCACAGCTAACAAAGCTCCAGGAGAGCCTCCCCCAGAAACGGGATCCTCTGGCCACAAAGTGTTGGTGTTTGCAGAGCACCAGGGAGGTTCAGGCCATAAATAACACCCCTCATGCAGTGCCTGGGATTTCAGGCACAAAAGAGTCAGTGGCTGTGTCACTCTGGTTTACAGGCAGCAGCCCGGGATGGTGGCACAGCACATTCCCAGTGGGAAATGCCAGCCAGCCACCGACTTCCCTGGAGATTTTCCTGTTCCCAGGGCACAGAACGTGGGAGGGATGAGGGCAGGGCAGGAACCTGAATCCCAGGTGGTGGGAGTCCATCAGATCTAACCCACAGCAGCACCTCCTCCTATTTTTTCCCCTGGGACAGCGAGAGGCTGATTAGGGAGGGCAGCAAATTAAAAATGATACAAAAATCCCTCCTGCTTATGCAAGGAAGGTTGGGAAATGAGCAGCACTGCATTGGTTGCAGTGGTGCCACCCTTTTAACATTTATTTCTCCAGGAACCCTCCCCAGCCTGAGCTCCATTTATTACCAAGCAGCACAGACAAATTTAAAAAATTTTGAACTCAACACAACAACAAAACCCCACAATAAAAAAAGCTCCCAACTGTTGCAGACACAGCCTATCAAGACAATGGCCGTGCCCTCAGCCAGCATTTCAAATACAGTTTATTAGTGTGTGATATGAAAAGGGTATTTTTATTGCATGATATAATGCAATGGGACCTTGGGCGCTCTGCAGAAGGACCTTGCACTCAGAAGTGTAATGAACCCAGAGTCCAAAAAACATTATACTGTACATTAACCTATCATTAATGGCACATTAGGGCTGGGGGCATTGCACGCTCGCTGGTCAGGGCTCCATCAGGACAGTGTGCAGGAAACCACAGTCTTCCCAGGCTTAAAACAAATAGAGAAAATAAATATTCCTGCTGGCTGCAGGCTGCTCTCAGGGCAGCTCACTGGCTGCTTAACTGGCAGGTTTTTAAAGGGGGATGAGGAAGGTGCAGCAGTTTGTTGGGTGGTGTTGGCATGCTCTGGATGCATCAGCTGCAGCATTTCCTGTGCCAAACACGGCACCTGGTAAGAGTGAAAACTGGAAGCCTGCTCCCCTTCCCTGCCATTCCCTCATTCCTCCCTGGCAGGAGGAGCTGGAAATGGGAAGAGCATCCTCTGACCCAGCTCTCCCTCCATTGAGCACCTGGGATCTGTTTTGCCTCTGCACCCGTTTCACCTGAGCACAATTCCAGCCCTAACTCTCTGTGACCAAACCAAATTCCTGATGCTCCCAGAGCAGCTGGGACCTTCCATGCCTTCCCCCACTCCAGGTGCTCTGCTCCAAGGAAAGCCACAGAGCAAATGTTAGATCAGCAAAGCCTGGCTGGCAGCTCATCCCTCCAACTCCAAAAGAATTCCAGCTTGGCTGTCCAAGCCATCCCACTCGGTTCTCCCATTGCTGCTGAGGTGCCTGTGCTGTTTGCAGCTCTTGTGATGAACTCAGGGCACGGACTGGAGGGAAAATTGGTCAGGTCTAATGGGATACAGGACAAACACAAAGCTCAGCTCTGGAGCTGCACCAGCTTCCCAAGACTCCAGGAAACACAAAGAGCTGAGCAACCCAAACAGCTTCCCAGAATTCCAGGAAACACAAAGAGCTGAGCAACCCAAACAGCTTCCCAGAATTCCAGAAAACACAAAGAGCTGAGCAACCCAAACAGCTTCCCAGAATTCCAGGAAACACAAAGTGCTGAGCAACCCAAACCACCCCGGCCTGACCCCGGGTCCCCCTGCAGTGACCTCAGCACGTGTTAGGATTTCATCACTCCAGCCCTGCCTCCAGAGCTGGAGGATCTTCCATCTCGAGCTGCTGCCTCCAAGGACAAGCCACACTAAAAGCTGTTCTAATTATCTGTGCCAGCTATCCACAGCATCCAACTGCGGCTCCCACAGCCAGGAATAGCAGCGAGGAATCCTCAGGCCAATTCTCTCACTGCTGACTCCCAAAACATCCTCGATTCACAGGCACAGAAGGTGGCAGGGCATCCTCAGGGGATGGAAAAACTCTGAGGGCTGAGCACACGTGAATCCACAGAGACACAGAACAGATCCATGGGTGAAAGGACCCTGCATGACACTATTTAAGTGTGATCCAGCTGCTCCAGCTCTTGTTTTCCTTTTGAAATTTTGGGATTTTTTTTTAAAATCGTTTTAGGAGAAGTGTGAGCACCTGAAGTGCTTGGAACAGCAGGGACAGGGAGGCTCAGGATGTCTGCCAAGAGTGTCCCCAGTGTTCCAAAGCTGCACCAAGGTCAGCTGCAGCCTCCTTGCTTCTTGCAAATGGGATTGCAGAGCACAGATTGAGCTTAACCCTAAAATTCCAGCTGCTCCTTGGGACTTGCAAGGCTGTGCTTGATCTGGGAGCCGGTGTTTGCTGGCCCAGTTCTCTCTCTCTGTTCTGTCCTCAGACTATTGAGGGCAAGGACTGAGCTTGCTGTGCTGGAGAGGCTCCAGCACCCCAGAGCTCAGCTCAGCTGGTGCTGGAGACAAAACCCCAGAGCAGGGAATGAGATTTGGGAATCACAGAATCATGGGATCCCCCAATCAGGGCTGCAACGACCTTAAAACCCCCCCAGTCCCTGGGCAGGGACACCTCCCACCACCCCAGGAGGCTCCAAGTCCAACCCTGAACACTCCCAGCACCGACCAGTGGCGCTCTCTGGGTAGAGATGAGGCAGGAACAAGAAATCCCCAAGGAAAGCAAGGCTGACTCTTTTCCTGGAAGTTTCTGCTCCTTCTCCCCCTCAGCGGGAGCAGAGCCCAGCCTGCTGAGCAGCTCCACTCGGGAAGTGGGGAGTTTTGTTTTGTTGCATGGCCTCTCCCTAACACACACTGTAATTAAAATGTTGATTACTAAACAGTTTAAATATATGACAGACAATGCAGTTAAAGCCTACAGTTAGGTCAATATGTGATTTAGATTTGCCATTTAAAAACTCTCATTTAAATTTTGCATACATTAATCACTACCATACTTCAATGTTCTGATATCCACCTGACTACACTATTAAAATAAAACTTGCTGCCCCAGGGAAATCCTACTTATTCTTAATTGTTTCGAGGCTTTGATGGGCTTTTAATCTAAGATTAATTTATGCAATTTTAAATAACTCTTCTTATGATTAATAAGCTTGAAAATTAAAAGGAGTCTAAAGCAATTATAATGAGCATTTGGTCATAACCTCATTAGGAGAAGGAGTGAAGGATACAGCTCTGGAATTCTTACAAGACTACAATTTAAGGTTACTTTCAGAGGAGTCAGACATAGTTCTTGAAATTGCAAAGGCAGATTAGCCTAGGTCAGCCTTAGAACTATGGCTACCTAGATTAGCACACTAATGATTTTATCCCTCTGATGATACGTGAGACAGTGAAAAGATGACACAAAACAAAGATAAATGGGTAACACAACTAAGCACTGAAGCCTTGGGGTTGTATTTCTTCCTTAACTATTTTTTTTTCTTTTTTTGAAAAGTACTTTTTTCCCCTATTATTTTTCTATTGTAGATTGACTTTCACCAATGCATTTTTCCTTTTTCTAGGATAAAAGTTAATTGCAAGTGATTTTCAGCTGGTTTAGTTTTGTTGAGGCACCAAAACTCTCCTGGAATTTACAGAATTTATCTTCAAATAACAACAGACCCCAGGCCTGATGGATGGACCAAGAGAAAGAACAGCTTAACTTCAACCTCACCACCTTCACCTGAAGAGCAACTGTCTACACAGCACACCTGAATTTCCGTTTTTAAACAGCAGCACAGATGCTTTGTTAAGATTCAAGCACTATTTTTCCAGGCTTTGGACAGCTGGTGACCCCAAAACAGATCTCAGAGACCCCTCGTGCACTCGACTGATGTGTCCAAGCTGGCAACCCATCACCCAAAGGTCAAGGGGGAATTTCTCAGGTGAGAAGAGCAGGAATAGGAGCAGCTCCCTGCACACTGCACCTGACTTCAAACCACTCAACCCTTCCTCCTGCAGGACCCTGGGTCTGCTCTTTGTTCTCTTCCTGGGGCAAAGACTGGTCTGAAATTCAGAGTAGAGGGTTTGGCTGTAGCACAGAGGAATCCATTTGCCCATCTGCAGATCGTTCTTTCCACAGCAGTTTTGCTTTTGATGTTTGTTAAAGCAGGAACTGTCCCTGGCACTGCTCGTGCTGCTCAGCTGAAATCAAGCCAGCTCCCAGCAAAGGTATTTCAGTTTTTGTGTTATGACTCTTAAAACAAACTAAAGCAAGCGAAATCTATTTGGAGTTTACTTCTGCAAGTGCTGCTGAGGTTAAGAAGAGCTGCAGAAGAGGAATGGGGAGAGTGGCCCAAGGCTGATGGAGTCTGTCAACATTAGCAAGCTGTTACAACAGCAGCAGCTCTGCCGAGTGAAACGCTCGGTGCAACATTTTAGGGATGGAAAAGGTTTGACTTTTGCCCAGCTCTGGTCTGGTTTGTGGCCTCGGTGCCCATTAGTAGCTGGAGCTCATTAGGTGTGTGCCTGGAGCACATCTTCTGGTGGGGTTTCATCTGAAATCAATACGATTCGTGAGCTTCAAGACCTGGCTGTGATGGGAATGAAGGAATGGGGGCTCTGAAAGAGCAGAGATTCACAGCAGAAAGGCACAGCTGACCTGAACTCTGATGGAGCTGCACCTGCACAGGTGTGCTCAGCTCCAGCACAGCAATGGTCTCGGTGACACTGAGCTGGGCTCCTCAGGAATTAAAAGCTGATACAGAATTTCCTTCAAACGAGGACTAAACGTTCCCCACAGTATTTCCTTCAAATTGGGACTAAATGTTCCCTACAGCACTTCCTTCAAATGAGGACTAAGTGTTCCCCTACACTGGGGGAGAAGGGTGAAGAAAACAACAACCGTTATCCCCAGGTTTTGATATTGGGGAAAAAAAAAATTGCTAAGCAAATTACTAAGCTGAAGTAAACTGAAACAATCTCCTAAATGTTTTTCACCCAAACCTTGGAGAAGAAAATGCTGTGTGCATACACACACACACAAATAACAACAATTAACAGAAGCAAAAACACCCTGAAAATGATGTGGCTGGAAGCAAAAAGGGAGAATGGAACAGCTCGTACTTCGTTAGCATTTTTGTGATGAAGTTTCTGCAAATGAACAAGTTGTTTTCAAAAGTACCATGACGATCATCCTGCATTCCAGGGCTACATGCTGCCTGCACAGAGTGCAAAATCATATCCCTGTGTCTGCCAGGCTTTGTAAAGGGACTAAATAAAGTATTAAATGATGGAGGTGAAGGCGCTGCCAAACCCCCTCACCTGAGAAAGCTCAGGTACGAAACGATGTTGGAACAAACACACAGAGCCCTGCTGAAAACACAGACAAGGTAAAATATATCACCACTAGTTGGCTTGGGGAAAAAAAGATATAAATTCCTTTGAATCTCTCCCAAGGTCACTGAACAACAACCGAGGCCACCAGCACCATTTCCACACTCGGAGCTGTATTTTAATCCAGCAGGGAGCCTTTCCCTGGTGAAACCTGGCTCATGCTCACCCCGGTTTACACCAGCTGAGTGTTTCCCCCAACCTCTCCAGCAAATCTGAACAGGCAGAAGCACATTTAGGGGACAAGGAACTTTTCCACAGCTGTATTTTGGTGTTTCAGCCTGAATAAAGCCACGAGTGCCGAGCCCTGCCCCGGGTGGGAGCGCGAGCAGCCGGCTCCGGAGGGGAGGCCGCGGCTTAAAAAATAAACCCCGAAAATAAATAAAAAAGAAATCATGTTTAATTTAAAAATTAGAAACTGGAGCAGGCTGTGAGCACAGAGGTTGATTGAAACAAAATTTAAATTCCTGTCAAGCCCATTTAAACACAGGGGCCCTTCATAGGCAATTAGCTGCTCCCTGTGAAGGCTGAGCGAGGCCGGGCCTGGTCACTGTGAGGAGCCGAGAAAAATTAACTAAAATCAGGCGCTATGAAATATTTAGCCTCCCAGTTTATCACCGGGGTTTGGAAGTGTAAACAAGACAAAAATCGATTCCTCGGTGCCCTCCAATCAATCCCCCAAAATGGCGAGGGCATCTGTTTCTGCTCAATTTTGTTTACTCTGGCAGATTTGCCTTAATTGCGGTTGTTTATCTCCCGTTGTCCCCGGGGCCCTAATCTCCCGATTACTAATACTTAACACTCATTTCACATCTAAAGCTACTTCTAATCCTCAACAGGTTTCTGGAGCTCTTAAAATTATGGAGGCGAGGGAGATTTCTCTTTGTGAGAGGAGCATTTTGCCACCCGCAACCAGCTGGGCCCAATCGTCACCAGGGATGGCGGCAACAAAGGTGCTAAAAGGCTCTTTCACAAACTCCGAAGGGAATGGCACCGAGAGAAAAAGGCCTTTGATGGGGAAAAAAGGAAAAAAACCCACCCCGAACAAGGGGGCTCTAACAGTCCAGCCAAATAAAGTTACTGTCATAATCAAGCGCTGTCAATCACAATGAAAATCCAATTAAAAAATCTTTCAGCACGGCCCCTCTTCAGGAGAAAAATGTCCCCTATTTATATGCGTTTTTTTCTCTCTTTTTTTTTTTTTTTGTCAACTGCACAAATTAGAAAGTCGTATTAATTGATTTTTTACTACTTTAGGCCCTGATCCTCCAGCTGAATTTCTGCGGATGGAAGAATCAAGCGGCACAAATCTGATTAAGGGATTTGAGGCATAATGCACACAGGTCACTAAGAAGCCATATCTCTATCTCCTGCTTTATACTCTGCTTATTCATAGGCAATTATTACTCTTATTTAATACTGCAGGAGTGTCCTGAGGTGCTAATTGGACTAGAGACCCACATGTAGCTGGTACTGCACAAGCACCAGCCATTTTAATCTATGCAGAGTGTCTGAATACATTTAAAATGCCAATTTCATTACACAAATAAAAATCATACGTGGATTTCAACAGTTGCCTGTTAGAGCAAATTCCTTGATGAATTTGAAATGGATAGAAAGGACAGTATTCTGGGATTTAAGGATATGGATCTTATTTTGCAACTGCTAACAGATTCTTTTTCCTCAGTTTTTCAAAATAAATACGTAAGGGAGACAGCTGACATAAAATATCAGCGAGGCAAATGCACAACTTCTCAATACCCAGTAATTGAAAGATTTGCAATTCTGCTACCAAAATGAGTGAGATGTAAATATTTGTCCCTGTGCCTGGAGAACTACTGAACGACCAGCAGTGCCAAATGAAACATTTGCTCAAATTAAACTGCAAAGCCCAGGAGACTCAAGTAACCAAAAAATATGAACTGGATCCCTCTAAGCTGTTGCCAGTTTGTTTTTGTCCAATTTCCTTAGATTTTCAACACCTCTTTGAGCCAACTGGAGTTACTCCTTCTCACATTTGGCTGCTATTTTGTGCAGCTCTAGGGCACGTCAGGAAGGGGAAATCAGATGTTCCTGTTTGCTGGAGGATTTGGGGGATCCCAGAGCAATGGGTGCAGCAGGCAGGGAATGACCTCCAAAGCCCAGAGCTCACCCCTGCCCCTGTCACTACCCTGCTCTTGGGTGATTGCTGATTTTGTGACACTGATACAATGGAGTTCTCCATTTCCAGAGTTGATTTCTCTAGTGACAAAGAAGAACTCACACCCTCAAGGGCAGAGATGGCTTTTCTCCCCCCTTTTTTTTAAAAGATAGAGGGGGGAAATATTCCTGACCCACCTTTCCCAATTTCAGCTCAGTGAGCAATGCTGCCACCTGAGGAAACACAGGTTTTATCCTCTTAAGCTACCTTGAACAAGGAAGTTTAAAAGCACTCAGTGACAGGGGCGTCCTGAGCTCTGCTGTGAAATCCTTGCCTCAATATAAACTTTGATTTGTCTTCAGTGCATCCAGGATTTGATCCAGAACTCCTTGTCCACTGCATGTCTGAACTGAGACTGAAGATACAGTTTATTATTTATCACATATACTGCACGATGGAACTGGATGATCCTAAAAAACCTTTTCCAACCTGAACAATTTAACATTTACAACAGCTAAAACACTTGGCTCTGTGCTTTTTTCCCTTGAGAAAGCAGGAGGGAGCCCTTTGGTGTCTGTCAGAACCTCCCCTGGTCATGGAGTGAAGAACTGGGGAGTTTGTGACAGAAGGGAGGCTGAATATCTCCAAATAAAATTATTTATCACAGACAATTTTTCACCATCCCTGATGGGAGATCCTGCACTGGCCCAGGATAAAAAAAAAAGGGGCCAAAGAGGGAAAAATCATGGCTCCCTGTGATTCCAAACATCTGGAGAGATGCACACAACAGCCATGGATCCCTGAAGCTGATCTCACAGGATCTCTGGGGGTGTTTGTGAAAAGGGAAGTGCTGAGAGCCCTCTGGTCCTGAGGCCTTGGGTTTGAGCTTTTATATTTTTTAGATTCTGGGCTGTTTCAGTGGGCAGTTTTAGGTTCCATATTCAGTGCTGCTGAGCTCTCTGCACAGAGCAGGGACACAAAACAATTCCTGCTCCAGCTCAGCACCAAGGACAACTTTCAGCCCAAGAACAAAACCAAGGGTGAAGGGAGAAGGAAAATGGAGAATGGAGCTTCATAACTTGGAGCTGTAAATGGACAATGAACTGCAATCTGCTAATGGGGCAGAACTTATCAAAGTGTGAGCCCTCCTGACTGGGCATCCATTCTGTGCCCATTTTGGGCTCACCTGGGTGTGCCCAGCTGCACTCTTGTGCAGCCCAGCTGTGCCCAGTGAGGCCTTTGCATAAATCCCTGCTTTATCCCTTTGCTTTGCTCAGTCTCTGTTCCAGCTCAGCCTGCAGAAGGCATCAGTCCACCCCAAAAATCATCATCATCCAAACCCCAGCCCTCAGTGACACCACTGGGGGAAAGCCCTTTTGTTGACAAACCTAAGCACCAGTGTTTTATTGGCTTTATTCTGGGGGTTTAGATGAAAATCCAGGCAGGATTATGCTGATCCTCCATTTGTTTGTTTAAACCATAAAAGTATTTCCTGAGAGCTGAAACCAGGGGTTTAACACAATGAACTGCAAATATGTTCAGCTACTGTGCAGGCCCCCTAAAATAAAGCTAAATAAAATATAGCTACTTAAACCCCAGCCACTTAAAAACATCACATTTTTAATTTGCTTGTGCTTGCTGGAGATGTGGGAACAGGCAGCCAGAATCCATTTCTGAGAGTCTCTAACATCTTGACACGTATCTTGAGACAATTAAATACACAAACTAACTGTTTATGTGGGAAAAAACCACCCATTATAGCCAATAAAATCAGGGTGCCTGGTCTAGAGCCATTCCTGGAATGGAGAGAAAGATTGCTGGATGCGTAAGAATGGGAAATTTCAAAATTGCATTAGGCATTAAAATAAATAAAATACCAAAGGAGAACAGGTTTTCCAGCATGTCAGTGGCTCTGACACATGATATACAATTTATCACACAATGTTTAAATTAATAATAAGAAGTGTCAGCAATTTAAATTTTAAGAAGGGGAAAAGATCCTGATTCTGTTGAAAATTTGACAACTTGAAGAAAAATCATGAGATCTGTGCAAAAGTAACAGGGATGCAGGAGGTGACTGGATCCTCTTGAGAAATCCTAAAGATCCTTGGGAAATCCTAAAGGCTTTGATGCCTGCACAGGAAAGCACAAGGGAAAAAATGCTCCATTCCTGACTTTTGGTGTTTCAAATACAATTTCTTTAGGTTCCTTCCCTTCCACCAACCAGCTGCAGCACGGAGGAGTCCAGTGCTGCACTAACACCACAAAAACCCCTCAGCAAGACACTCCAGCAATCCCCAAAAAAGCCCCAACAATCTGCAGGAGCAAAGGCCGAGCCGGCAGCCGAGGAGCAGATTTTAAACAATTACCAAAGCAGGGCAGTGATATCATAAAGGCAATTTCTGCGCTAGCTTGTTTGCTGCAACTCTCCCTGCCTCTGAACAGCTAGAACAGATAATAACTATTAGTAAATCAAACTCCTGCAATATCCAGCTGTGTCTCCCACATTTACATACAGATAGAATGGGTATATGTTTTTAATATGTATGCGAGCCGTACTTTTACCACAGCTGAAGTGCACGCTACAAAGGAGGAGGAGAATGGGAATGGAATCAGCATGAGATAATAAAGTGGCCTAGATAAAGTATTAGCCAGCGATTGATCTCAAACAGGGGATGGTGCTTCTCTCTGACCTGATTACTTACTATGCATAGATTCCATTAAATAGAGCTTAGAACGGAGAGCTTCGGGAAAATACCGTAAATACAGGCAGGGCCCCAGCTCAGGCTGCCTCCCTGCTCTCCGGGCAGCAAAGGGAATTTCAGCCTTCCCCACGCTGGACAGCACAGCTCCGGAACCTGCACTGCCCCCAGAGCCAGGCAGAGTCTCTGCTTCCCCCAAAAACGGGCGGAGAATCTCTTTGTGCAGAGGGATTGTTGAGGTTTTCCTGCTGGAAAGGGACAGACAGGGATGTGCAGCACAGTTTTCCCTGTGATAATACAGGGATACATTCCATTCAATCGGCTCTCTGCCGACGAGGGAACAGAGTGGAGATAAAAGAGAAGCATTTTAGGATGACCACAGGTAAATTCTGAGGTTGCTGCTTTCCCTGAATGGACAATTTTCTCATTGCTTGGTGAAATTCTGTATTTCACTGCTGTGGAACAAGTCAGTTGGTTTTTATACTCTGCTTATTCCTGGGCAATTATTACTCTTATTTAATACTGCAGGTGCTAATTGGACTGGAGACCCACATGTAGCTGGCACTGCACAAGCACCAGCCATTTTCATCTGGTGATTTGATTATGCACACACAGAAAAGCCAATGGGATATGTTATTTTGGGGGTCCTGCATGGAAGAAAGGGCAGTGAGTAAATTAATAATAAAATAAATAAACACAGGAGCCTGATCCACCTGCACACAGACATCCATGGTAATGAAGAGCTTTAGACAGGAATTTCATCCAGCTTCTGACAAAATGGACATTTTGGGTTGTATAAAAAGCTTCTGTCAAGACAAATGTCCAATTTATCAGGATAACTTCCTGGCAAAATGGACATTTTGGGTTGTATAAAAAAGAGCTTTTTGTGTGACAGGCAGGGACAATCCATCCCTGCTGCAGCCCCAGGACTGTCCCTGGTGGAGGTGCCAACCTGGCACTGCAGGTGCTGCCAGCCAGCTCCTCAAATGCATTTAAAATCCACTGCTTAGCAGCAGAGGAGGGAAAGATCCATCTTCTGCTCCCTGAAATTTTGCTTTCAGTCTTTAGTTATCCCAACCTGGTCACAAAACAGTGGCTCCCTGTGTGCCTAGGGGAGGCAGATGATGCTCAGGTTTGTCTGAAGGTGAGCATGGCTGGGTGTGAACCCTCCCATCGTTGCTGGCACAGTGCTTTCATTAAAAAAACACCCAAAATTCAACCAACGGGGTGAAATCCTGCTCTGGTTTAAATCAGGATAAGGTGACCTTGAAGATCCAGGGTTTCACTGCATCCCTCTGTGAATTCCTCAGATCCACCAGAAGCACGTGGCCATTTCAGGAATGGGGAATCAAAAGGATACAGTGGTGAGAAATTCTCCAGTTCCCAGGATATTTATGTTCAAGGAATGTGGCTCCCTCTGTGCCAAGGTGGGGATCAAATGCACTCCGTGACCTTGGAGGGCTTTCCCAACCTCATTAATTCTCAGATTTTTAAAGTTATGCCTTTTTCTGGCCTGGTTTTCCAGCATTATTTTAAATAACAATTAATATAAATTAATTTCTATACACCTATTTAGGCACAGATATGCTGTGTATATCTGTGCACACAGACACATAATGCAATTGCATATATTCCTATTAATTTTATAAATAAAGTGCTTCTTGGGTAGACCGGGGAAAAGTAAAAATATAAAG
>VZTB01008897.1:295500-414512 GCA_013397245.1 Thryothorus ludovicianus | reverse complement strand
ATGCATTATTTAGATGTATAATATATTTGCCCTCCACACTGCAGTGTAAAGTTCATATGACTTATTGCTGAGTGTGTTTTTTTAAGGATATGTTTGGTATTCTTACAGTAACCTCATTTTTTATTGAACACCGGAGTGAATAACTGTATTAAACCTGCATGATTTGTTGGCATTAAAGCTAAGGCTGCCTCCAGGCACTGTTAACTTATGCATCATCCTTTACTTAATTTCTCTGTTTTGCTTTAATTTGTAAACTGNTCCATTTAAATGAGGGGTTTAATTTTGTGTCTCTCATGCCTAAAATTACATTCGTGCTAACTTACAAAATGCAAAATGATCAGTCTGCTGGTCAAATTTGTTAATTGCATCCTTTTTTATTTTAATAGTCTTGTACAGAATCAGCTCATAATTTAAGTCCATGAACTCTCTTTAAAATACCTGATTTCATTGGTATTTTTTTAACTCTACCAATCTGTCAGATGTCTTCTCTTCATTCAGATTATAGGTGTTGCTGAGGATTTTTCTTTTGCCTGCCAGGTCTAGCTCCAGTTCTAATTTGCAAATGAGAAGACCTAGACAGAGACTATCAGAGCATGGGGATGCTGAAAATCAGTCTGGATCTGTCCACAAGAAAACTAAGACTACATTGGGGGGTAGCTGTATCTACTTTCTTGACAAGGACAGAAAGGTTCTTGCTGAAGGAGGCAGTAGATTTGAATCAAGTCTGAGCACACCCAGTCCACAGAAACAATGTGGTACACTGGGAGGCCTGGGCATCAGTGGAAATTTCACGCTGAGCTCAAATAGTCATTACAAGACACTTAAATGAGCTCTACAACTCTTAGAATCTGCACCATTGGCAGAAGTTTATTACAGCAAGCATAATTTTAGCAAGCTGAGCTACCTTCCTCTATCTTTTATGCCCACAAAATGGTGACTGTTGGCAGCAGAACGTCAGTCTGTCCAATCAGTTTCTCACTGGGAGTAAATCCTTATAAATAGCTTGTCTCCGCAAAACAATGGGTTTCTCTTGAAGACAATGAAAGAGACAACAAAACAGCATCTGAGTCAGTTGTTAATTTGGGTTTGATTTGTGTTCAGAGATCAACTACATTTGATACTTGATATGAGAGGCAACTTATCTTCTCTAGTAAGAGTGACACCTGCCTTTCTGGGAGAAGTAAGTGATGTTTTTTCTGATGTCTGTGTTACAGACTGAGCAGCTGAATGGCAGAGTGACAAAATATCTCCTGTCACAAATTTTCTGAAACATTTGAAAATATATGGCCATATTTATTTATAACTAGAGACAGAAGGATGGTGAGATGCGAGTGAAAGAAGCAGGTTTACATTATTAGAAGTCTAGTAATTCATTAGAAATAAGAAGGGTATTGATGTCTTTTCCTACAGTGATTTCCTTCTAATTTACGGACATAAAGTGATCATAAAGTTTTCTGGCCACTGTTCTTTAATCTTGAGATTTTACTTCCTTTTAAGATTTTATTGTATGTTCTTGTTAGAGAACTATTGAAATTCATAAACATCACTGAAAATTAAGCTGGCTCTCTGGTGTTTTGAGGTGTTTTTTTCAAAACTGTTGCATTTTAGCAAAAATAATTTACTCAGTGAGTCTATAACTTTGAATGGCAGATCAGAGCATTACATTTAGCCCTGCACAAACACATCTATTAAGCAACTTTTATTCTTCATTGATTGTTTGGTAGGCTGTCCAGTTAGTTTAAGGAAAATTTCAAAACTGAGGTAAATTATAAGTGAAGCTGACCAAGACAGATTTAAAAAAAATAAAACAGGAGTACGAACAAGAAATTTTTATTAAAGTGCATATAGACACTTAAGACTTTATGGTTAAAAAGGGGGCAATTTCCCCACATCTAATCAAATAAAGAAACAACTAGAAAAAAATTATATTTTAGAAGGAGTAAAGAGTAATCAATACAAACTAGTCTGTCTGAAGAATAAATTTTGACAGAAGAAATTGAAATAATAGGAAAAAGGAAAATCAAAAGAGATATCTTTATACAAAATTCAGTGCTATGTGCCAACTACTACATGAAGATAATAAAAATATTAATGATGGTTTTGTGTTCAGAAAATAAAGGAAAAAAATATTTATATCCTAATCATAAGGATTTTTCTCTCCAGTGATAAGCTCAGATGAAGTTAAACAACACCTTCTAGAATCACTTTTTTTAACATTAGCAGAGCTGTCTTGTACCCTGGAGTCAGAAGAGCCAACTAACACCTCTGGCTTCATAACAAAAAGATTTTCGGGATAAAATTTAGTGACTCAGAAAACTCTGGAAATATTTTGCTAATATTCATGAGGTAAGTATAATGATTCATGTAACTGTAGAGTACTTAATAATTAAAACTAAGATGCAATAATGCTTCAGGTAACAGTTTGGGTTAGTAAGAACTGCTGCCAACAGTGTGGTAGTTCTCTTAAGAAACTTATCTTAGCAAATATTTCATTTTCTGATAAGGATACAAGTTTGATTACTAAATGTAACTCCATAATCATAACAGATTTTGTATGTAGTGGCTATATTCTGATTAATTAATGTTATAGAGCATCAATAAAACATGTTAAGATTGATTTAAACATAGATGGCTGAACATATCTCTGGAAATTGTTCTTAATGGGGAATTGTTGTTGGAAATAGAATTTCCAGTGAGATTGATGTGTCTGTATTTTCATAATTTTTCTTCACGTGGAAGTAAACATATAAATAAGTGCTGATGGAATTGTGGGATCCTTGAATGGATCTCCTAGGCTTTAAATCAGCTCTCCATACTCCCAGCTCCAAAGAGCCAGGTTGTCTATTTCTTGTGCTGCACTTCTTGTCTGCTATTTTCATCACTATTAAAGGTTTGGGGTTTTTGTCAAACATCTTTACTGTTTGAAAGCCCAATCATTATTTGTTCCATATGTTAATTGAATCCTAGGCTTTAAATCTTCTTAAATTTTATTATGAGCACAGAGTTGTACACCAGTGTTACACAATGTGCTTCATAAACATGTACATCAATTTCTTATCTTTAATTACCTTTATCAAAGCTCAAGAAATATTGTCTATACAACCTTATATTTAATTAAAAATATGTACATAGATGCATTGATTTGAGATCTTAATGACTTGTAAATAATATGCTCTTAGTTTTTGACACAGTACAATTTATATCTAAATTTAGTATCATTTAGTTTGATGTCACTACTTTATCTTCTATTCAATCCCTAAATGCATGTTATCATGCCTTTTCCTCCTCAATAGTTAAGCCTATATTTTTCATAATAGTTATTAACAAAAGATAATTAATTGCTTATTTCATCAAGTGCTTCTTACTTACAAATCCACATTCCACTTCTTGAACTGCAAGTAAATATCAGTGCCTAAAAATGCAGTATTAGAGTTTTTAAATAATGATTATCTTATCACTGGAAAATATGAACTTCAGATTGTGTTTCTTTTTGATGTATTGTGCATGTAATATTCTTTGTTTTGTGATCATATCCACAGGAGAATCGTTTTTATTATTTGAGTTCATCTCAAACCATTCTCCAGTGGTTACTGGTGTCTCCCATTTTGTCTTCTACATATTAACTCTTTCCAATTGTAGCTCAGATAGATCATTCCTGCTGCAGCAGGCACACATAACAGTTAATTGGCTGCTACTTTGTTTGGGATCTCAGGAGTGAATAAATTATGCACTCAAATCGTCAAGGGAATGGCTGGGCTGTTTCCATCATTTGGATGGTTAACACAAAGGAGTGTCTCTACTGCTCTACAGTAACTTCTGGAAATTTCCCCTTTGCTTTTAGATGCTACTCATCTCCATGCTGTTGATGGGTTTGTGAGAACAGTCAAAGCATGATCCTAAGCTCTCTGCAACTTGCTAGGTTTTGCCTCATGCAAGACTTTTGCAATCTTCAATACAATGAGAACAACATTTTTCTTTTCAGAGCAGAGATGAGAAAAGGTGAACTCCTCATCATTTATGTGTGGATCTGAACAGTACCAGGTAAAATTCCAAATTTAAACTGTTTTCTAATACATCCATACAGTGTAAAATAAAATAACCTTCAATCAGGGATGGATTCATGAGGAAGGAAGCAGGGAAACTTTCCTTTCATCACTTCCACTGTTTAGTGTGAAAATGTTTGCAGGAGGGAGAAACATGACTCAGTCATCCCCACCCCTGCCTTGCTCAGCACCTCAGGGTGTCAATATGGATGCAAAAATTATCTTTATTTAAGGTACAGTAAAAATTCTGAGATATTTGCTTAATATCTGGAAAGGCCTAATTGGTTCTGAATTTTTGATTTACTAAAATATTAAACCTTTTGAAAGGATGGTATGCAAGGCATATTGTCAATATGCTTCCAGCTAACAGGCAGCAGGCAAGATGTGTACTCCTTGCATTGCTCCTGTTATCCTCTATGTATTCTTATTTCAACAATTTAAAACGTGCAGGTATAATCTTTAGGGAAATTTGTGGCAACATAATCAATGTTATAATTAATAGAAGAAGACTTTACAAAGAAGAAAGAAATTCTAACTGAAGATAGGTGCTGATTTTGTTATAATTTTGGAATGACAAATGCCTTGACAGTAAGTCTATGCAGTTAACCATTACTCTAATTATTGTTTCCAAGTGGGGGATGTTCCTACTCCTGGACAGGCTTGGGAAACAAGGAATGTGGTTGCTTGGTCTATAAGGATGGTCTGATCTCCATGCCTGTGTAAAAAGGCTTTGTTAAACTAATTACAAGGCAAGACTGTAAAACCTGGATCATTAGGTAAAAAGAATGCTTTGCAAAAAACTGCTGTAAAAGCATGAAACTTATATTTATTTATTCAATCAGAAAAGGCCTATAAAAACTTAAGACTAATACTCAGTTTCTCCAGTCAAGTACATCACTTTCCATTACTGCTTCTCTCAGTAAGCAGTTGGGACCTCACACTGTTTCTGTGAAGTTAGTAAATACATTTCTGTCCCAAGAACAGTACTGGCTCACAAGGAATTACAGATTGTGTCTTCAATATATTTTGGGGATAGAGGAATAACAAACCTTGGTGATCCAGCTGCAGAAGGTAACTAGTCAGCTAGACAGCCATCTTACCTGCAGGTAAAATTTTAGACTTATAAAACTGCAAAAAAAATTGAAAAATACAGTTTTACATATAATCTTCTGGTACATGATTGCTTATTTTTGTTTATTTTATTTCCTTTTAAATTACTCAAATCAACTCCAATAAAATGTACACAAAAATTGTATGTATAGATACAAACACAGATTGAACCTGAATCTGCCACATGGATAGAAAATGAATAGTCTATTTCTGAGTTGAGTTTTTATGTTTCTTTTATTAAAGAGAAGCCCAGTAACATTTTATTTTTGTCTGGGTATGGAACAGGAAACATTGAAACTAGAAAAGCTTTGTGATAATGGCAAGCATTTCTCGATGAGTTCTCCATATGCCACTTTCATCTCTCCAGATGCCTTTGTCTGTTTGTACTGTGCTCTTTACAAGGATACCTAGCTGAATTTTAATGGCCCTTAAATCATCTTTGTCTTCAAGGGCAGACTAGATGAATGAATAGTCTTTTTTCTCAAAAATTGAAGAAAAATATTTTAAATTTCATCTTTTTCTGCTGTGTTAAACT
Organism: Thryothorus ludovicianus; assembly: GCA_013397245.1. Classification (NCBI taxonomy): domain Eukaryota; kingdom Metazoa; phylum Chordata; class Aves; order Passeriformes; family Certhiidae; genus Thryothorus; species Thryothorus ludovicianus. Next base: position 408,824 of record VZTB01008897.1, on the reverse strand, counting down.
CTGTCACATCTTAGAATAGCACAACAAGCATGAAGGATTATACTTTGACCAGATATCATTCAGCCTCTGTTGAGCTGGTATACTATCTCACTCCTTTTCAGCTCCAGTCTCCCTGCCTACACACACATCATATTTCATCTGTCCTCTGCCAGCATCCCTGGCATGGGAACCTTTTTCATCTGTTACTCTTTTTCTTCTCCCACTCACTTCCACCTTTCCAGTTTCTCTAGTTACAGTCACCCATAAGTTTTAATTCAGGCTACTCTTTTTTTCCTTTTTCTTTTTCATTTTTTTTTTCTTTTTCTCTTTTTCTTTTTCTCTTTTTTTTTTCTGGTTCTTTTTGTTGTTTTTTTTCTCTTTCTCCTCCTTTCACCTTTGTCTTTTAATATGTCTTAGTGTGATTTGGTCCCTGATGTGATGCTCCTTGTCTTTCAGCATCTTCTGCTTTCCCCAGCTGTCACAGACCCTTCACATGCTACGTGCCTCAGATGCCCTGGTTCTCTCTGTGTTCTGCTGCCCCTCAAATCCCCATAAGCTGCTCTCTGCTATTTCCACTGCACTGAAACACCCCTTACCAAGGTCAGCTGTGACCTCTTCTCTCTATAGACCTCCTTTCTACTCTCATCCATCTCAGTCTATTGGCTACATTCAGCAAAACCTATCATTTTCTCTGCCTTAATCCTGCATGGCACTTCAGTTTGTAGCTCCTCTTTAAATGCCCTTCAACTGTACCTTTCATAAAACTGCCTTCTCTTCCTCTCCCTTCCACTTCACACTGAAGCCTCATGGGGCTCCACTCACATTAATTGTATTTCTCTTTCCCTTCTATATATTATTCCTGATCCTGGATGATATTGTTCAAAAAAATCAGATTCCCTATCTTCAACTTCTTGTACTGGAGTTCATGTCAACATATGCATGCATATATGTGCTTATGTAAGAGATTTTCCAGTGCTCTAACTCCACATTGAAAAGTAAGATCTCCCCCTCTCTCTGCATTCTTTCTTCACTCTCATTTACTTTCCCCATTATCATATGGGGCTTCAAAAATTCAGAATTATTTCTAGCCTTTGTTACACCCGTCTAGGTTTTCTTTCATCTTTTCTTGTGTTCCCTAACAAATCCATCTGGGTACCTCAGTGTAGTTAATTTCTACCTAAACTGCCACAATGTCCTTTCACCCTGCACCTTCATCTAGATTGTTGCTGCAACATTTCTGTTCTTGCCAATTTTTATTTTGTCCATTCCTTCCACTTTCCCCTGCTTTTCATGTCATATTTTCTTTAGACCTGTTGATACCGTACTACTGGTCATACTGATTCTAGGTCAACATCTCATAGTCTATGTACAAAGTAACAAAACTGGTGGTATATCTTGTTCTCCATATGTTCTTCTCTTTGTGAAACTTGACCTCTCAAATGGTTAGGATGCCTGCACATCCTTATCCCTGTAACGTGCTTCTGGTATACATCTGTGCTCTCAAGAAAAACACAGGAGGATGTCAGGACTGAACCTTTTCAACTTCCCATTGCAAGCAGTGGGCTCTGTAAAATAGCAGCTGAATTAGTACAAACTTAGTATTTATACACACTTGATTTCCCTAGCACAGCAAGATTTTTCTCCTCTGCCTGGTAAAAAGACAAGCCTATTGACAGAACTTGATGAATAAAAATGAGACAATGAAATGCAAAATGGAATCCAATCACAATCTCTAGTTTTTCTTGAAGGGTACAGTGATAAAGGAAAGGTCTCTTTCTGGGCCTTTTTTCCTGTTCATGAGAATAACAACAGCTTGATTATTTCCTCAAATAACAGGAGGAATGGAAGGATGCATTTAATTTAGCACGGAGTAAAAGGGGAACTGCCAGAATCACTGCTTCTTGGGGGTTCATGTTGCAGTGAGCAAATGATGTAGGATTTCAGCTGAACTGGAGAGAACAGCAGGGAAAAGAGAACAGGCAAAACCAGTGACAGTGAAGAAAGGTGAGTATGCAAATCAGTAAAATTCCCTTTCCTAGTTATATGCAGAGATATTTGACCCTTTCCTATTATTTTTTTTCAGATTCCTCAGATTTATTAGCAAACACTGCATGATGGTAGCCATGGGAACACTATTAAAGTTTTATCTAGTTTTCCAGGCGAGCTGGACTTTGCAATCCCACAGGATGTTATTTGAAGTATTTTATAGATTTTTTGTCTACATTTCAGTGTTACAAACATATATACTGTAGCATAATTGACAGAGGTTATTTTGAGATATCATAAATATTTTCACTAAACCTTTTGCATAATCATATAATATAGTTTTAAAGAATAGTTGTAATACAAGCAGAATACAGCACACTTTAACAAATTTATTACCCAGATAATTTATTCAATTTATTTTTTTTTATTTACATTCCCTTTCCACAAACTCTTAAAAGTGTGAAATGCCTTACAATCATAAAATGCATATATGACCAAGGGTGAGACCAACACAGACACATTTCTTAGCACAGATCTGCAGTCCAGAGCAAAATATGAATCACTTTTCCCTCTGAGCCTGGTATGTGTCATTGCATGAATTGGAAAACTCAACTTGCCCTGGTAATCCCGGCACATTTAGATTACTTCTTGCTAAGGATGCTGAGACAGGAGAAGCTTTGTGGGGAAAGCAGATGTATGCTGATGAACCATGTTCCACCCTCACTCAATACCAGCTCAGAGTGGTTGTGGAGCAGATGTTATCCAAAATGCCAGTGCTGTGGGATGTGAGAAAGCAGAGTGTCCTCTCATCCATTGCATTCTGGTTGCATATGAATTGCCTGGAGATATGATTCCCTCCCCTCTTTGGGCTTCAGTGAATGAATGAGATATCTTTCAGGGCAATTTGGTTTCATTTCTTTCAGGTTTGTGTTTATGACATGAATTCAGTGAGGACAACAGCTCTTCCTAAAGAAATTAGCAAGTCCATCTTCATTCTTACTATCAGCTATTGAAATGGGAACACAAACAAAGCAGTCTCTATCTCATTTTGCAGGGATATTATTGGTGAAAAAACATAATCTCTCAGCATCTGGTTTCATTTCTTATTTCCTGAATCATGAATAATGAATGATTTTCATTTTAACCTGTGCTAAACTAGGGTACTCTAAAACACATAATAACAATTAAAAATTGCTTTGTCCTTTGTACTTTGTAGGATTGTTGCCTGACAAAGTTACAAAAATTAGGAGTTTAACTGTCAGCATTGCTATGACCTTGGAAATGTCTTTTGATGCTTTTTCTAGCTTTGAAAGACAAAACTATAAAAACACTGGAAAGAAAATACCCGTGTGCCAATGCTTAGCAGCACCATGAAGAAATGGTAGTACTGAACATGGGAAAACTTTGTGACCAGTCTTCAGACAAGAACTTTTTATTTAAGGTAGCAGAAACCTTTCTGATATTCATTCTGACTCTGTTTTCCTGTGACTGTCCTAGATCATAGAAAACACACAGAGTTTTATAGCTCAGGAAAGAATGTGGCAGATCAAGTTTTTATTACTTGGCCTTATAGTTATCCAGTAAAGCACACCAGTCAGAAATTCTGAGACTGGGCTTGGGGATTTTTTAGCATTGTGGGGAACAAAAAAAATGAGAAAGCAAAGTGTCCAGTGTGATTTCAGTAAGTTGTAAGGAAATAAAAGAGAAAAAGAAAAATTGCTGGGGTAAAATAATTTTAATGAAAATGGTTAGAATGGATATTATGGCTCTGTCAAGAAGTGAGGCTTATTGGAACACAAATGGTTTCAGGCTGAGTAACTGTCACAGCAGAGGACTTCCTTCAGAATGGCCTGGAGACATCCAATTGCTATTGAAGGCCGCATACAGAGAAGGGAAACTCTGAGTCACCTGTAGCAGAAGGAGAGATGGCTACAAAACAACAGTAAACAGAACCTGTCACAGCAGCTCAGTTATGAAGAGCCTGGCCAGGTGTGAAGAAACAGAATTGGAGGGACAGGAAATTAAACTCCGCGGCTCAGAGCCACTAGGAGAGGTTACTTAGGACTGCGTCCATTTGGAGTTTGGATATCTCCAAGAATGGAAACTCCGCAACCTATGTGGGCAATCTGCTTCTGTGTAACAACTACTCTCACAATAAGAAAGATTTTTCATTTGTTTGAATGAATTTCCTGTATTTCATGTAGCATCCATCACCCATTGTTCTTTCCCTGGTAACCAACAGAGGAGAGTCTGAAGGAGATGTTTAATTCCCACATCCGATATTGATATGCATTGGTAAGGTACTCCAGGCTGAACAATTTCAGCTTTCTTAGTCTCTCCTGAAATGACAGATATTCCACTCACATTCAGCAGACCAGCCTCATTGCTGGACTGTCTCCACTATACCTCCACTCTGCTCTCTACTGGGGAGTCAGCACTGGTCTGAGCACTGCAGATGTGTCTTACCAGTGCTGAGTAGAGGAGCGGTATCACCTCCCTCAGCTTGCTCTCAGTGTGGTACTACAGTCAACATTCTAGCTGTCTTTTAGTTAGATGGTAATTTAAATGCTAGGAAGTTCTTCTCCTTGGTAATGACACTGACAACTTCAGAGCATTCAGTAAAAGATATCCTTTTCTGAAATGTTTGGATATAGGATATTTTTGGAAAATGGATATTCTTTTGGCACTGCCCAGCATATCCTCTAGGGAAGTGATCATCACTTAGAACTATTTAGGCTAGTATTGCCTAATCAATAAGTGCAGGTAAAGATTATGGAAACCAATAATCACGTGCTGCCAGTAATGGGAGAACATTTTAAATCCATTGGCCAATGCCCTTTTATGTCTATAGTATTGATCAAACATCCATTTTCCGAGCATCTGATAAACAAGAGTACTTCCCACAAACAAGATAACAACACAGCCTGTGATCTTCATGTCAGGGAGGTATAAGGCTGAGCTACCCTGCACATGACTGGGAGCCAAGAGCTGTGGCAACAGCAAGGCAAGCAAGGCAGTGCCCTCCCCAGCACTTCTCTGTTTCCCTAGAGATTGAGAGAAAAGTGGGGTTGATGCAGCCCAGGGATAGACACACTGGCAGTGACACTGCAGGTCTGGTGTCCAGCCAGCCAGGCAAGACAAACCAAGCATGAAGCTGGATACAGGATGCTTGCAAGAAGCTCAGGAAAGGATCAGACATCATAGTGGACACTGATTTCTCATTCTTTCTGTTCCCTTGAAGGCTACAAAATATCCAAGCCCAGACTCAGTCTTGGGAATTCTGACTGTTGTGCTCCAATGAATAACTTTAAGATCATGTGTTAATGCATTTCCTGATTCATGGGCAGAGGGTACACAGATGGAGGGTGATACTCGTGATTCACCTGCCTCCTTCTCCCAACAGAGCTGCTTTCATAGCAGGCAGCTCCAACACAGTACATCTTTACCAGGTAAGAGCAGATCCTGAGACAGCCCAGTGTTTTGGATGAAGATGGGGCCAGAATCTTCAGAACTATGCAGAAAGATATTACAGGACAAATACAAAGTGCTGATGTTAGGTTATTGTCAATATATCCATAATATTTACTCAGAAAACAAATACTTATTTGATTATTTTCTGGTCCATTCTCAAATACAGAACTTTGGGTTAAATTTCATTCCATGTCTCTAGAGAAACAAAGCAGCAGTAAGAATTTAGCTTCTAAGTAATACTCAGTAGTTTCCTTCTTTGAGATGATCCTTACTCATAGAAAACTCTTCTTAACACCAGAGAGACTTTTCTTTGGGAGCCCACAGGAGCTCCATGGGTGCTACATTCATGCTGGGGAATCCTTCTATTTAGTAAAACATCCCCTGTGTTGATTGAAGTTATCCATCTACCTGATGCATTACTCTGTCTCTAGTAAGAGTCTGATTTAGAGTTGATTTCTTCTGTGTGACAAATATGTATGCTATATTACAGATTTAACTATGATATTTCTCTCTTTCAAGAGAGCTGACTTTCAATTCTCATGCAGCTGGACACTTCTGTTCAACAGATGCTGGAGTTGAAGAGAGTATTGAACACCACTTTTCCACCATTTTGAAAGACTATCAAGTGTAAATTTTGTTTATTCTTTGTGACCCAGGAGCTTTATTAATACTTTTAATTCCAATTATAAATTGCTGATATAAAGAAATACAAAATGTTGGATTTGTCCATTATTTTAAATTTGGCATATACTACAAATATATTTTTCACTTTTAATTTACATTTCAGCAGGAAAGCATAGAAAAATACAGATTTCAATTAGTGATGAACTGTAAGTTTGAATACATATTTTTTACTTGAATTGGAAATATTTCTATGCTGTCCCTGGTAGATAGTATAGCAACCACTGTTCCTTATGGTGAACAGGTCGTTTAGCTTAATGGGACCTATACCTCAGTAAACATCATTACAGATCACGAGAGAAACAGCTAACATATTTACATAATCCAAAAGCAAAATAATATTTTGAGAAGCTATCTGCCAAATCTCAGCTGCTGTAATACTTAAAAGCAGTGACAACTGATATAAAATGTTCTTTTGAGGAAGCACCTCCCTTTGAATAGCAAAGAGTTAACATGTAGCAGAAATAAGCTGACAGTGAAAATAAAGAAAATTTCTCTTCCTAATGCAGTTCTATGCATCTTTTCTGACTCTTGCCCTTCCAGGTAATAGTAAATGTTATTGAATATTAATTTACAATAAATATTGTTTTAAAATTAATAGAAAATATTCATTATAGCAAGAAGCATATTTGTTGACTATAAGATGTCACTACCAACAGCATTTGTTTCTTTCATTCAATGCATTTTGAAGTACAATCTTAAACATAGTAAAATAATGACAGAAAATAAGGAAAAATCATTATTCTTATGGTTTTTATCACTTTAGATACCATTTTAGAAGAAATGTGAGCTAAGATCATGTGATGCATAAATTAAGAAGTCCAGTAAGAGACAAATCTTTTAAAAAAATTTCCATAAATAGCAGTGACTGTAAGAAAACAAGCTATATTCCTTTAAAATATTGAGATATGTTACTATAGGACTGAATATGAATATTTGCTTTTTTATGCATTTCATTTACATTGTCCCAGAAGACCGAAATGCTGGAGACACACTTCATTTCAAGGTGAAGATATCTGAACAAGGGTGTCTGAATACAGGTTTATTCGTGGGAGATGGTTCCTCGATCTCCCACTGCAGTCAGTGAGGATGTAGGGTTAAGAACTTAGATGCCACATAAAAGGGGCTGTCTGGTGACATCTGAGACAGTCTCACATGTCCCTGACACGCTGGGGTGGAATATCTGTGGGAGACCTGTGCTTCTGCTGTAGGCGAGATGGGCAAACCCTCCACGCATGGAGATGACCCCAGGCAGCTGAGTGTGGGTGGATGAATTGAGCTCCCTGTCTCCTCAGACTGTGGTGGGAGTTTAGACACCTAGCACATATGGACACCTCTATCTAGATAATATAATCCAGAGCCAAATACCATCCAAAAGGCCAGAGAAAAGCCACATGCATAAATTTCTACAAAATAAGCATATTTTCCGCATTTAAATGCCGTGTGTCATGAGAAATTGTGATCACATTTGTGCACACTCCAGAAGTTAAATAGTGCAATGTCAAATGAAACGAATTCTGTGCCATCTGGTGGAAGAGTCTATGGTATAAATGCATTTCCACAGTGTCAGATAAAACAGAAAACCTGTGATTACTGAAAAGCGACCTAATTTATGTCCGATGTACTCTGTGACGCAATTGTGCAAATTCCATCACAATCAAAATAATTTTTCAAATCTGTTTGCATGTTTAAAATAGTTCACATCTGCCTATGGTCACAGCTCCCAGTATTAGTGGTTTCAGTAACTACATGCAAGTCAACTTACTGAGCACATCTTCAGCTCAAGGCCTAAAAGCCTGTATTTTCTATCTACATTGAACAGAAGCAAGACACTGTATTAAACTTTACCAAGCTATGATAGTGCTTACACAAGAAATTGTTGCAAGTATTTATGTGAAAGAAAATATGTATGCTAAATCCATAACCCATCTTCATATCAGGGGTAAATACCAGGTAAATCATACTCAAAATGTCCCAAACACAACAAACAGCACATTTTCCAAAGCTTTATTACATTCGGTGAAACCATCAGCATTTCTGGGAATTCAGCAGTGTGGGAATCTATATACTGGTTTTTCAACATACTTTTAAGATTTGCAAAATCCAGGAATTTTTAACCACACACATCCATCCACCTCTAGAATCTAAACAGATAATACGCAGCTAAAACCTCCATAGTTAGTAGAGTCCCTGCTTATAATCCAAAGTTTTCAGGACAGGAAAGGGAGGGGGTTCATAGGGTCAGAAATCCATCATATATTGGTATCAAATGTTTTTCAGGACTGTTTTACACATTTAGACTGGTTTGTATTGTCACTAAGGTTTTATGTTTCAATATGCTCATGTAATATCATAAATACATGTAATATACATATTTTGCATAATACAAAGGTACATAAATATTTCTATCATAAATAGAGGAACTTAGTAACAGCAGATTACCTAATGATCTGATGGGGGAAATAAACTTACTGAGATCTTCATGGTCACCTAACAATTCTGTCCCTGAACTGCCATAAAAGCTTCTCTTCCTAAGCAAAGCCTGCACAATTACTCAGTCCTGTAGAAAGATGATGGCAATTTGTATGTGTTTTTCAACTGCACTAGCAAAAGGTAAAGAATATTCTGCTCTTTCCTGAGAATCTCAGTGTACTGAAAATCCTGATTACCACAAGAAAACACAGCATCCTACCCAAAATAGAATGAAAATGACTGTGATTTTAAACTGTCAACATTGACATTTATTTAATTAAATAAATTTTTTGATGTTTCACTGCCATACACTCTTTCAGAATATTGAGTTCTCCCAGTATATGAAATAGTATTAGCTCTGACAGTCAAATTGACATTCAGTTTTCACTTCTCACACCTACTTTGCAATTTAATCTAACTTAGTTGACCTCTCTCTCTTTGATTTATAATATAAATTAAATTTAATTTAAAATTAAATTACATAATTTAAATTTATATAATTTGGATAATGAGGGAAAAGCAAAGGCAGAGATTGAGGTGTTTGACTTAGAGCAGCAAATTTTGGGTTGAGTTTTAAGTATGTTCTAGGTTAACTCTTTTCACAGCCTTGGCAAGAAAGCAAAAATTTGCAAGTTGTTTAGCTAAAAAGGAAACATTTTTGCCAGTAATTAGCAGTTCAGCTTGTGTGCCAGATGAGAAAATGCATTTTTTCTGCCTCAGTGGGGAGCGATTTTCAGCAGTCCAATGTGTCAATAGCTGGCTGTCACCGGTTCCTGTGATACACAGCAGCAGCGTAAATGTGCCCAGGTGAGCTCTCCACACCACTCTGCTGTCCCACGGGTGATGGTCAAACTCATCACCATGGAGACTGACATCACAAAAAAACTCGTCGTGTGACACAAAAGAATCAATCAGCGGCCAAACCAGTGGCCCCCTCCCTTGAGTTACGGTCTCCTGCAGCATTATTGTCAAGTTGCTGTCTGTGCTGGGTGAGCCAGCTTCCCTCTGCAGAGAGCAGCTCCTGGCACCCACGCAGGCATCACCCAGTGGCACCAGTGGCCAAAGCACAGCTAACAGGGCTTTTGCACGTTGACTTGAGGGTCTGTACCCTTACTAAACACAGAGCACGTTGCTTTGTTTTTCTTCCAGGATTCCTAGAGTTATTTATTCCCTATAAACAAAAGACAGATTTACTCACCCTGTTTGTGAGACTAAAGATAATTTTCTTCTTGACATGGTTTCTATAGCTTCTTCACAAATGCAAGATGCATTTCAAAACCTTGATTTTTTTCTGTATTTCAACTCCCTTCTTTCTATGTTAAGGAATTAAAGCCTTGTTTCCCTTCACAACTGAGCTGGCATTGTAAGACCCTTCATCTCCTATGGAGAACGTCCTTTTTAAAGAAAAAGAAATTCAGAACTTGAAAAATGGGAATAGAGATACTGCTAGCATATAAATTTGTTCTGTAGTTCAAAAGCTGGGGGAAAACTGTCTTTACAACTGCAGTGAAAAATACCTGACACTAATGTGTGTTATGTTCACCTGAGAACAAAGACACATAAAAATAAGTAAATAAATAGTCCTAGTTCCTAGATCTTCATTCTGTCTTCTTCCCCTGGATTTTAAGGCAGGTCATACATATACATAAAATAACATTCCTAGTTACCAGCTCTTCATTTCCTTTTCTCAACCTGAATTTTAAGGCTGGAATTGGGGAAGAGAAGGAGAGTATGCATTTTTCTTGGAGTGCCTCAGGCAATCATTGGCTGAGGGCATGCAGTGCATATTATTTCCTTTGCTTTTCAAGATGAGATTCCATCTACACAGCTACACTCAATGTGGGTCTGAATCATATTGATTCAATTAAAAAGTCACCTTAAAAGCATAAGTATTGCAAGAACCACCTCTGTGAGTCTGAAACTTTCCTGACTCCCAGCAGAAGTCCCAGTTTCATTATTGAACACTGTGGCTTGAGTACAGCACTGCAATTTCTGCACTCAAGTTTTCCCATTTGCACTATTATAGTCTCAGAATATTAAACCAGTTAACTAGACAAAAGTTTAAAGTAGTGAGATTTGCTGAGACAGTTGATATTCCCTTATCCAATTATTTATTCTTAATAACTTCCAGGGATCTATTCTGATATGAAGCACATCATTTTCAAAAGCATTTTAGAAGTGGAGGAAGCAATCTCATGTAGCAGAAGAGTTTAGTTCAGGTCTTGATAAAGAATTTCCAGACTTCTAGTCAGTCAGTAGAGAAGAAAAGCACTTCTGTCCTCCCACAGTGCACAAACCATATTTTTTCATTTTATTTCATATGTGCTGGAATAAATAAATGCATTAAATGATGTGGCCATATTCCTCCTCTATCCCATCACATTATTCCTAGCAAGATTTAGTAACAGCAAAAATAACCCTATTATTCAAGGAATTTTTGAGGTTTTTAACAAAAACAGCAAATTTATCCCACCAAGTCCACTTTGAATCAGATCAAATTTATTTATAAACTCATGTTATTATATGAAACACCTATATCTGAAAAAATCCCAGAGTAAATATGCCAGAAACTAGTACAATTTAGAAAAATATTAGAGAGTTCCAAAGTTAAAACTAAACAATTCATTTTTTTTAATTCAGTATGTAGATACTGTATTTTCTTTACTTTGACAAAAAAACCTGAAGGTTTACATTTTGCTCCATTCTGGAGCAAGATTTCCTCTCTCTTTACAAGGTTTCTGTGCTAATATGAATGGAATTAGGTGCCTGCTGTTCTGTTTGGATGAATGTAAAAGAATTCAGACTCATATTGTCTATGTGAAAGAAAAATGTATTCTTCAGAAAATAAAAATTAACCTTCTTTTAGAAATAAGGAATGAAGGGCTGGAATAATTTAAAATTCTTGCAAAAATCAGAAGCTGGAGAAAAAGAAATCAATCTCACTCTCCTTGATGTCCTACTTACTGGACCCTCAGTCTTTCTGTGCCCATCTTGCGTTCCCAGAAAGAATCTATTTTTACTTTTACTTCATAAATTATTCCTTCTTGGAGAAAGAGCCTATGACTTACATTTTTAGAATTTCAGTCTATGAAGATGTTCTGCAAGGCAGCACTTTTACCGTGAGGTTGGTTTCTCACTGTAGCAGGCTGCCCAGAGATGTTCTGGCATCTCCAGTTGTGGAAATGTTTGAAGCCCAAACTGCCCTGGGCAGCCTGGACCCATCTCTCAGCAGAAGGGTCAGAAGGTCTGACCATCTCTAGAATGTCTGCCAGCCTCAGCCCCTCTCTGATTCTAAAACACTCAAAGTTCCTCTTAGAGTAGACAAATGTTCCACAAAGAGCACCTGAACATTTGGCAGATACTGCATCTGCATGGCTGCATAAAAACTCTCAACTTGAAAAACAGCCCTAAAAAAAAAATTGTGAGGTGCTCTCAAAAAGAGGTAAAGTCATAAGTGATACAACTCAAGGCTGCCTGCCACAGGGTGAGAAATCTAAACTGCTGTATTATTTCTGGAATACAAAGTTGTAAATCTCAAAACAGAAAAGTCCTGTGGGTTTTTGTCTCCGTAGTATTGGATCTATTCTTAGTTAAGAATCTCAATTTCTTTTTTGTTCTAGGTTCAAAGATTTATTTAATACTCTCTGAATAACAGTAACTATGACAAGCTAATGGCTGTATATAAAGATCTGACTGTTTCCAATTCTTGAGTTTGTGTCTATACCAGAAATTAAAATTGTCCCATTCTTTGAACCTAAGGAAAGTGCCATGGGTCACATCATTATCATTATGCTCATACTGTCTTTTACCCTTCCTGCAACAGTATAGCCTGGGAAAGTTCCAGATCACCATCTATCCTTATTGTATAGTCAGCCAACAAAAGGTGCCAGGAGCCACTGTCTTTTCCCTGTGCTCTGAGATGAAGTGCTCGGTGATGCAGAATGCAGAGGCCACCGTGCACTCACAGTTCACCACTCTCTTACTCTGATGGGCCAGGAAATCAGGACAAAGCAGGAAGAAGACTCTACACATTTTTCACTCTAACAGTTCTATCTGTTCAGCAGTTTCTTTATTTAATTAAATGATGTTGACAATTTATTAGAACATCCTCCATTTCTCCTGAGAAGAAAATCTCCCTAGACTGCTCCAATGGGACTCTTCACTCAAGGCAGAGTGGTTCAGGCCTCATATCAGGGCGAATGAGTAAGTAGTAAAAGACATTGCCTAAAAAAACTAAGAGGAGGTTCAGCTCAGACAAAATATAGAAGAATGTAAGTTATTTGGAAGTCAAACTAGCTTTTGTCTTTTTGTTTTTCTTTTCCATGTATATTTGAAGAACAGTGTCTTTTAGCTAAATATGACACCATGATTCAGTAAAAATAAATTAAAATTAAAATTACACCAAACTTGAGCATATTACTGTATAGGTACTCTATATAGCTGTGTAGAAAATACTGTTGGTTTATGTGATATCCTAGCTGCAAAAGAATCTATTTCAACCTATATAAAAATATTAGAAGGTAATTCTAGCACAATTAATTTCTGGGGCAGAGTAGGGGGTCAGAATCTCCTTCCTTGACTTGCTGGCTGTGCTGCTTTTGATGCATAAGGATGTGTATAAATGGGCTTTTCATTATTTGCTTTAAGTGATGCAGATGTCCATTCACAAAATAGTAAGGAAAGATAATTTTCATACTATTCTCAAGTGCTGCTGGAAATCTCAAGTTCACAGATATATTCAATAACTTGTCAAGTATAAGAAAGAAAACAGCAGTATATTTCTCAATTTTAAAAGTTTCTTTCATGTCATCTGCTCTAGCACATCTTGTTAATGCACAGAATGAAGCATTTCCTTGTAACAGAAGGAAGAGAGAGATACTCCAAAGAGACTTTTTGAAGTCACTGTCAAACAGTGAAGCTGCACATTCACACAAAAAAAGCTGCTGTTAACCTGTAAAAGGAAGTCCCACTGGGGCTACTTAATTGTGAAAGGAAGTCAGAAGAATTTTACTACAGTACCTCAAAGTGCAACTGAGAATAAAGGAATGTGACTCACCCACACATCTCTTAATAAAAAAAAAAAATCACAATAAAAAAATACAGCAAGAAATACCAAGTCAGAGGCTTTTTTAAAAAGGCATCATTCCATGATAATCTGACCTACTCCTTAATAAAACAAAAATAACATTATTTCAACCTAATTTCTAAACAAAAGGAGGAAGGAAGTAAAATTATAAATCCACAGTCAAAATATTATACAGTTTGAAAGTATTAAATTTTAGTCCTTAGAGGGCTGAGAGAGAACTTAAAAGTAACTTCTTTAAGACATTTTTGTGTTTCTGAATCTGTATTAAAGTCAGCATATATAATATGAGATCTTTAAGTGGCAGAGCTTAGTGGTACCAGTGTACCAATTCATCTATGGAAAGATTCTGCTTTTATGGTAGCATTCTAGATTGCTCTCTTACTGTCATTTTCCATCATAGACATAAACATTGTGTATCTCAGATTAAATGATGGGCTTATAAATGTATTGTCAAAGTTTTCTTCTCATTTTACATTAGAATTAAATTACAGGAAAGCATAAGTTTTGATTCACAATAAAATGTTGCTTTCTCAGAAGAAATGAGCATCCTTTCTTCTGTTGTGTTTGTAAATAAGTGCCTTATTTGAAAGTCCACAAATGTCAGCAAAGAGACTCCTTAGACATAGGTGAATTTTAAACCAAGCCTTAGGTTAATCATAATGAGACACGCATTTAAATGTATTTTATAGGCATTTGCTAAACAATTACCTCTTTCCGGTTCTTTTTTTCCCATGCATTTTATTCTGTTCTCAGTCTGCCATTCACATCAGTGGGAGTTCTGTACCAAAATCTAGCAGGGCATGAGCTCTCCCCCTGCTTTTTGATGTTGCTCTTCATCAGACAAGGTTTCACCTTTTTTTTTCTGTATCAAGTCACAAGTGCCATCCTATAGCTTAGTTCAGAACCTGTCTAGCTTTGAACCCTGATGTAATCCACTCCCTTCTCTCCTCCCACTCATGTCTCGGTATCTGGACAATGCTCACGCATAGTAAGACTGTTCTTTTGGAAGCCCAGGTGCACAAGAGACCAGCACATCATAATCAAAAGAGATTGGAAATATACTCTCATCAGTTTGTCTAGCCATCACTTTCCTTTTGGCAGTCTCACTCCAAGATAAGCTTAGTCTGTTACAAAACCTTGTGTGATTAGCACCTCTTTCAGGTTAAGTATCCTGCTTAAGATAAGATTGTCATAGCAGGTCACTCAACAATTTTTGTTTCATGGCCATTAGCCACATTTTTATTTACGGTATTTATGCATGTAGAACACTTTATTGAATCCATCTTTAGGACCACATCAGACTAAAGAGAACAAAATAAACTTTAAGAAATATATTCTTGTCCTACCATCTGACAAGAAGTAATAAAGTAGGTGCCACAGTCTCCCTTATGAAGAATGAAGAATTGAGGTGCAAAGACATGGGAAAAGGATATAAGATGATCTCTCCAGTGTTGGATATCCAGGTAGAACAGGTATCTCTAAATATGTGACACATACAGAATTATTCTAATAACAAGTTGTCCTATTCTTTGATATCACAAAAGTAAATACCCTTAGATATGCTGAAATCCCAGTGAGGGTTTGGTCTGCATGCAAGTCCTCATCCACTCATGCCTAGACATATTCCTGATCTCAGTGGCATCTTTGTCTAATCTAGCTCTCCAATGATCCAGGTCTGCAGGTTCTGAGACAGCATTCCTTCTTCTTCAGCTTGCTGAGCCTGAAGTCCACACAGCTTTGGGTGTGCACAGAGAGGTATCTGGGGCACAAGAGAGCATTCCAAGAAGCATGTTTCAGAGTGAGTTGATAAAGCAAACAGAAAGGGCCCCTGACACAGAAGATCTGGTCATGAGGAGAAAATGATTTTGTAAGCTAGGAAGAGCATAACCAGTCAGCTGATCCAGAGTAAATAGGATTCATATTTCACATTTATAATGGCGCTCATCTACACCTTCTTCTTTAGCTTCCATTTCTAACCTACTCTCACCTCTCTACAGTTTGAGAGTTTGGGGCCACTGAATAATTGAAAGCATAGACTTCTAATTAGGTGAGCCTGAAAGTGAACTGAGTGTTGTCTTCCATTCTCTCTGTATTTGGATTAAAAAATACAGTTTCCTCCTCCCCAAAAAACTAACAAACAAACAAAAAACATTTAAAGAAAATGTTAATGGTACTGGATGTCTATGCTTTTTTAATATATTTAATGTCCTCAGTTTAACTTATGGTCCCAGAAACAGAGAACAAACTCAGGGCAGATGCATCACAGCAGGTCAAAAGCCTTTGAGTTTCTGTAAGTTTCAGACAGCTTTCACATAGTGCACAATCCTTGAGTAGGCTTCTGAGTTAAATATTTTTTTCTTACTAGGAGGCAATTACTGAAAAGGTAGAAAGAAAATTCAGAAATTCAGTGTATAAAATTATGTAATGATCAGTAGTTAGAGGTTACATAGTAACCTTACTGAATGGTTCCAGCTGTCTATCTAGACAGAAATGACCAAAACAATATTTGGACTGGGAGAGCATTTGATGCTCTTTTGAGTTCCTGAGTGGCCAAACCCATGAAAAAAATTTCTGCTTGGAAATTGGTCCCTAAATTTTCTCTTGGAGAAATAGCACATTTTTTCTCCCATGGGCGGCGAGATCTGTTGCAGTCCTGTGTATCCTTAAAAAGAAACTGATCCCAGAGGCATAATAAGGCCACACAGTTTTCTGTGGCACAGGGAACTCTGTATTTGTTTCCTTGCATAATACACCATGCTGACAGGATTTCTACAGATGTTCCAAGCAAAAAGGGCAATGTTTCACCCCTTATGCTTGGTATGAGGGTCTTCACTCAGCTGCTCTGTGTCAATTGATTCTGCACACAAAAGCTCACTAATCAAGTGAGTAGAGGTATTTTGCTCTTCCAAGCATCATCTGTTAGTGCTTGACCAGATCCCAGAATCAGAAGCAGTTGTGGTCAAGCCATCTCATCTAAAAAAGTTGTCACAGTAAATTTGAAAGTCAAGTAGTAGAACGAGGCTGACAAGGTTCCTGGCAACAAATTGATTTTATGACCCTTGGGGAGAAACAGATTGAGACATCAGCAGGATACAAGGCACCTCATGGGAAAAGCCATTGGAGTCTGTAGGAAGTGTCTGACACTCTGACTTATCTTGCAGCTCATCATTGTGTGTGAATGCTATAGATAATGCTAATGAAAGTGAATTCGTTCATGGAATGGTTATCTTGATCACAGCTTGGACAGAATAAAACTTCATGTGAGTGACAGTACTGTGAAATGCAAAGAAAACTCACTCATATTTACTTTAGAGAAGGATCAGAATGTCTCAGCAGGCAAACTGGAGAAAGAAGAGGAGAAAAAAAAAACCTGATGGATTTGTTTTAATCTTAAGCTCTGATTTTGCTGGAATAAAATAAAAAAACTTTTTTAACTTGATATGTAATTAAAAGTACACAGCTTTCTAGCATGACTAAATTCCATTTCAAGTTCCAGCATAAACAGTATCATGAAGATGGCCTGGGACAAGGTAGGCAGCTTACTGGGAGACACAGTGGAAATAAAATGTATGTCTCTTGCCTGTGACATTTAGCAGCATTCCAAAAGGCTTCCTCACAGTTTCTTCTTTGGCCTTAACCTGAGTTGTGTTGCTCTCAGCAGATCTCATAACATTTTTTGCTCTGCCTTGCCAGACACTGAATGCTATGCTTATGTCTCTTACAAGATATAATTTTTTTCTCCTCGTTTTTCCCAGCTTACAACCAAAATGTAATGAAAATATCTAGATTCATTTATGCTTGCTTTGGTCACCTGCTGTTTGTGCCTACTCTCTCCCCACAATGTAGCACATTGCTCAGATGTAATTGCAGCCACAGGCTCTGTGAGTAAAATGATGAAGGTGAGCCCAGGGGATTCACAAGGCTGTTCTCTGAATGTGTTGCAAACCTAAAGCAAATATCTCTGTTAGAAACCACATCAACTTTATCTCTGTAATAGCTAATTGCCTCTAACACCCTTTTAGATTGTAGCAAAAGTTTGAAATAGATCCTCAGAGAATTTTTTTTCCCAGTTCTATCATACATGTATTTTTTTCTTCTTGATAAGTCTCATTTTATTTTCTCCTGGTAGTTAATATAAAAATAAAGCACTTGAAAATGAACTGCCATTCCAAGAGAATATAATGTTGGAGGCAAAAACATTGAAAGAACTGGTTCAGCACAGCAACTGCGATTTTCAGATGTGCCTAAGGGCTAATCCCTGAAAGTGTGAGAGATTCTTAGATGTAGGTGGAGTTAGGGTTCAGAATTAAAACTCTCATCCAAAATATCCCCAGCACAATCCCACCTCAAAGGAAGGTCCATAAAACCCTTTCTCTAGGCATCTGCAGCTCTGTTTCTGAGCCAAATGCACTTTGTCTGTGCAGTGGGGTGGGCAGCTCCTCCTCGAGTGCCACTGTGAGCCCAAAACCATTGGAGAGGAGTCTGATCTGACAGAGGCTCACAGAGCAACCTCAACACAAAGTAATAGGATGAGTCCCACACAAAATATGCCTGCAGTAATTTTCTTTTTAAAATAACTGCTGGAGCAGCAGTTAAGCAGTAAAAGCATTGATGTCATTAAGAATGGTTAAAAGTTTATTCAGAAACTGGGAGACATCCGTGTACTGTGGAAGTCCAAGCTGAATCTACCATGTTATAGCAGCCTCATCTGAGGAGGGCAACATGCTTCCCACTGCTAGAAATATCTGTGCCTCCTCACAGACAAGGAAATAAAAATTCTGGAGTAGAATAAATAAGTAAAAGAAAAATGGGGGATGGGCAATATCCTAACTTCTCCAGCTGAGAACATGTTTGGAAGGCATGGAGCTCGAATCTGGTTCATCCTCTCAAGATTGTTTCTGCATATTTAATGTAATGTTTTTTGTCTCACATGCTTATTATTACAATGCTAACAAATCTATACAGACCAATATCATCTTTTTATGTTGTGTTTTCCAAAGCCAATTAAACCAATTTCTGTTTCTTGCCCCAGGTATACTTAACTAGTGGGGAATTTCCAGAATAGGTAAAAGATGCATGAACCTTGTTTTGGAAGGAGTCTCTCTTTGCAAGCTTCTGACTGTCTTATACAAATTGTTTATCAAGAGGATGGCTTTATTTTCCCAAATAAATTTAGGAAGTTTCTGTAGTAATTTCAGTTTTCTGATTAGCAGCAAAATCTTGACTTACTAGGTTTACTGTTGAGTAATATAATTCTGTTAGCATCTGGCAGAAGATAATAAAAAATAAAGATAACAATAACAACAACAACAATAATAATGGTGAAAAAGCAGATTAATGCAGTAGAAAGAGCACTAAAATCACTTAGGAAAACCTCTATGTCTCTGAAACCTCTCTTAAAACCACATTTCAGTAGCAGGCCCAGAAAGAAGCACATGGATTATAATATAGTAGAATTTCTGATAGCATCACCAAATGATACAAATTGTCACCATTCAGATATGAAGAGCTTTAGAGAAATTCATTCAGTTTATGAACATTCACACAACACATTACTACCCACACATACCTCCACATTCCAGTTATTAATCTTCAGAATGAAGGAAAAGAAATGTCTCAAAGAAATAGAGAATAATGTTTTCCCTCCCTTGGAACAGAAAACCTAAGAGTATAGCTTCAGATCAGAGCATGGTATCTCTACTCTGTAATTTGGTTGTGTGGGAATAAATTAATTTGAGTAAAAGAGGATCTGGACCACTGCATCAGGAGTTTGTAACCTGACTTAGGAACCACACACAAGCAGCAGACAACTCAACATCACTAATGAAAACAGTTATCTTTAAATATGAGAGATCAAAAGCTCCAGTGTTATGTTTCAACCTGTAGAGAAAATAAAGGACTGTCACTATTCCTGAGAAAAAGGACTTTTTGATTCTTTACCCATGCTTTTTGTTATGGCAATGTCAGGGACTCCTGTTAGCTCAAGCAGAGTGTCCATGTCCATGTCCATGTGTTGGCAGCAGCCGAGGGGCTGCACAGGAGGTCTCTGTCAGAAGAGACCAGGGGCTGCCCCGTGTTGGACAGGACCTGTCCCAGCTGGAGCGCTGCTGCTGCTCAGAGCTCAGCTCGTCTGCAGTGCTGGTGCTGTCTCTGTGAACGCATATTTAGGAAAGGGTAAAAACTCTGCATGTCAGCTGTGTGCCCCTGCAGCCCATGGAGGACTACAATGGAGAAAATAATCACACTGCAGCCCATGGAGCACCCCTCAAGGGAGCAGAGTCTGTCAGATCCTGTTATAATTTTTGCTTCCCCTACTCATTGCTCCTGGTCAGCCATGACAATGTCTGTCAGGTTCTGCTCCTGAAGATCTTTGTTTTTGTGTTTCCATGAAAAAATTTAAATAATAATTATTTTAACACTCCTCTGTAGTGTTTTTTTCTTCTTATTCTGAATCATTGAGGTTAAATGGGTGATCTACTAATATTTTGACTACTTCACAATGAACTGCAGAATGATAATTTGATTCTTAATTTAAATAGGCATCTGTGTAAGTATATGTTCTCTGAACTGTGAAAGACAATTCACCATAATCTTTCTTAATAATATTTTACATCAAGAAATACAAGTATGCCTTTATTATCTCTCTAGATCAGTTCCATTTTACTTGATGCAATTTTTCCTGCGTAGTTCTCCAGACTGCTTTATCTCACCTTATAGCTAGAAAGATGTTATTTGCATGCCACTACTAACTTCTCCACACTGAACTATTCCTTTAAAACTCACATTAATTTCTTTCTAAAGTTGATCATTGCTAAAATTGGTGGTTGTTTAAGAATAGAAATCTATTAGGACAATGTACAATAAAGCGAACCTCAAGATTCCCACCTCTCCACATGTTTTATTTCTTGCACAGGATTTGTATTGAGTAGTATTGAGAGGAGAGCAGACGTTTGTAGCTTCTATATGTCGTTTGTATTTCCTATATGGTGTAGAGCAAAAACTTTGAATTCTCTGCTCAAATCATGTGGTTGGAAAATAATGTTAAACTTAATAGAAATCTGAATAAGGACAGCAAATCATACTTATTATACAATTATTTCCTAGTGTTGCAAGATAACCATTTATTGGTTGTTGTTTGGTTTGTTGTTTTTCTCCCAATAATCACAATCCTTTAAAATTAGAATTTTGAGAAGATTTCTTAGTTAACAGTTGTTTTTTTATGTCTGAATGGGTGCAGTTGACACTAAATGAATGGAGAGAATTGTAAAACCTTGTGTGCTGTTTAGCACAGGTCCTTCTGACTGATTCCACTGTAAGATTCTCTCAGCAAATGTGAACTATCTTGTGCTCTGAATAACAGCAGCAAGGATTTCTCATTTTCTTTTTCACATTCTAAAATCCATCCCCAAATCTCTGAAATGTTTTTAAAGATTCTGAAACTTTTTTTTTAGGCATTTACCCATTGTTCAGAAAAAAAATAATTCCAATCACCTTCTGATTCAATGTCAGTGTCCCCAAATCAGTGTCCTCAAATATCTCAGAAGAATAAGTCAATCATTATAATGTAATGTCATTTTCACTGTAGCATAGTAAGTGTGTATTTTCAGAAAATGGAATTTTTTCAACAAAAGATACAACCTCCTCCCCCCTTCTATATCTGGTGATGTGGAAAGCTACACCTCAAGTCTCTGGAATGATCTGGGCACAGTGGGGCTCTTGAATTATAGCTGCATATATCCTTAGCATATGTCAAAACCACTTGGCTGTGGAGTAGCTGCATGGATGGTTTCATAATTTTGGCTTTCCATCCTGGTCTTGATACAGGACCACCCTGCCTGAGTGTTCAAATAGCTGTAGCAATCTCCTACCTGCAGTCATAAATATCAATAAACCATATCCAGCCCATCAAGCACAGCTGAATGACTTCTTGTTCTCATTGCATTCATAGCTGGAGAGCTAAGAAGCTCAGATAGACAGATGTCACATTTTAGGTAAATATCTTTCGTACATAGCTTTAAAGAATTTCAGTCGTAATTCTCAAGACCTCCCAAGAGCAGCAATATTAAAAGCTTAACACCTGTCTCTTAAACATTACCAGAGTCAGCAGAAAAGGATCTGAAAATTTTTGTGAACAGCTGTTGAGGCTAAGTCCACTTAAAATTACTGAGAACATAATCAGGAAAGAACATGTGAAAATACCAAATAAACAAGGAATGCAAGCATACCCTTAAAAAAACAGGCTATAGAAAACAATTACCATGGAACCCCTATATAACAGGAAGAGATGAAGCATGGTATGTAATTACTAAAGAATAAAATATGTGTCATACAGTCAGTTAAAACTGTTAAAATAAAACTTCTAGAATCACGTAAATCTGAGTGCCACAACATACAAGATTATTTCTTATTACAGCCTGTTAAATGTGGGAAAGAATGAGAATGTGGGAATTGCAAACTTCATATAGAAATACATCTAAAAAGCAGGCAGATTATCAGTAAGACCTCAGCCACCTGTTACTAATTATTTTAGCTTCGGGTTCTTAAGTAAACACAGATGCAGCAAAACTAATCACTCGAGAAAAAGTAATGCTCAAGCAGAATGTGGAAAAAAACCCTTATCCATTACACTTCCCTTATCCATCCTGAGAAATAATCGGTTTTGAATGGAACAATTAATGAGGTCTTTTCACACCAAGGGAAATTACGCCATAATGAGGTTTAATGTGTTAGAAATGAGGTGGAATTTATTAAAAATAAATAAAAGCTTTATCCAAGGTGAAAGGTAGTATGCTGGATTGTTAGGGATGCTGTGTTTTGAAGGGCATCCTCACCACAAATTGTTAGCACACAGGCTAAACAAATGGAATAGTTACCTATTGGAAAGTATTAGCAAAAAAAAGCTGACAAAAACACCCTCACCCCAAACTATAGGTTTTATACACCAAAACAATTGCCTTATAGATCCTAACATACTTTAAAACTTTAGTTATGCCTCAGGCTTACTTACCAGCCTACTGGGAAAAACAAAAGCTTTGCCCTTGTGTATCACTCATTTGAGCTGTGCCACATTTCAGGAACATTTTCACTCTCTGACTAAAATTTTAAGCAAGCCAAATGTGGACACTTTGCCATAAGGGAAGCCAAGAATATTAACAATGTGTAGAATGTTAATTATGGACTGCCTCCTTTTCCATGTCATCTCCATGTGCAACATTATGCACCACCACCCTCCAGCAGAGAGGAAAGTTTTGCTAGATCCTCTATTTTTCTGCTCCAGAGCAATTCCCAACAGTTGCTTTGCACTACATATATCTCATGATGTGATATATAGGTTTTTGTGAAGGATAAGGAAAAGTCATCATGAAAGATCAAAGCACACAAATGATCAAATAAACTGCTAGGTTAAGTAAAACCAAACCAAACCAAACCAAACCAAACCTATACAAATGATATTTCAGTATAGATAAGAATAGTAGAATCTCATCATAATGTTCTCAAGGAAATAAAAGACACAGTCAATAAAAAAATTTGAGATGCTGAAGGTCTGAACTCATAGTGGCTGAAATTCACTTTTGTGCATAGCAACCAGGAAAGGCTGATGGTCCAGCAAGCAGAGCACAAGTAAGGTTTAGCTGCTGCTTCAGAGGGGTGGATTTCATTCAGAATGGTTTGGGCTTGGGAGCTCAGCCAAGACCACTGGTGCATATCTTGATGGAAGAATTTTATTACTTCTGTACTAGTGTTCAGCTTCAGCTACCTAGGAAATGAAGACTGTATAGCCTACTCATTATGACTTTAAAAAATACGTATTTTAACAGCTTGAAAAAGTCCTGCAGTAGTTCTAACGTGACAATATCCAAAAGCAGTCATGAGAAGGACTATCAAAGTTTAATTCCTATTGGTAAACACATAAAAATCAAAGAATGTCTATTTTATTTATCTTAAAATAATAGCTCCGGGAATTAACATAAAATAATATCTAAATCTCAATAAAGGTAATTCTTTGCACTTCTATGATTCTTAACCACCCTCACAAATCAATTGGGAAATGTAAATAAGCCTTCAAGCAGAAGAAAGACATTGAAATGCAGCTGTTGTTAGGATGGTCTCCAATCATAGCCCCAGCACTGATGTAGCTTTGCACTGAGGCTGAGGGGTGAAGTGAAATCATCTGAACAAAAATCACAGAGGAAATTATCACAGTTAAACAATAGCCAAAATCTCTAATTAAAATGTATCCATGAACACTAAAGCTTTTACTTACATATCCTTAAAGAGGGACCCGGGATATTCAGTAATCAACAGTCTTCAGTTTCTTAAATGTGTATTTTGTATGGACACATAAATCTGCAAAGGGGAATTTATAGGAAGATAAATACATTGTGGTGTTTCTACACAATACTTCAACTATTTATTGGGAGTTTTATGGTAAAAACTGATGAAAAGTGTATACAGCCTTAAAGCCTGGGGAGACCTGCAATTAACTGGTGTCAATTCCCTGACTTTAATCTCTCACCAACTCATAAGGAGTTTAAGCTCTTTTTTATTATCAGAGGAAACTGAAATCAAATTTGAAAGGCTTGGGATACTTAAAAGCCTAAGCAGAAATCTGACAAATATTTATTGAACACAGAATTATCTGTCAGAACTGACTTATTTCATTAGGATTGCAGAGTGAAATAAAAGCATGTCCACATTTTGTTTAGACAGATTTTTATTACGAAGTGTCTAATGTCTTGCTATTGCAACATTCAAGCATTGAGACAACGGAAGAAGAAAGCCTGATGGTATGAAAATAAATCCTCCATACTAAAGAACTAAGAATTGTAAAAAAAAATTAGGTTTCATAGTAAACCAAAGAAGGGACAAAAATTTTCATCAGCTTTATTTCAGCTCACATGAAAATGCAGAAATTTCCATAGGCCCAATAAATAATTTTTCATATTACTTGGCAGAAGCAAAAGGGAGTTATAATTTCTCTCTGCAAATTGATAAACTTTCTACTGAACTTTCCACTTGGTTCAGCTAAAGCTCATCTTACATAGGGATTAAGCAGAAAATATAGGAACTCCTTTAAAACATGAAACATCAAAAAATTAACAAAGCACATCCAAGGAGCAAAGATTCCCAAAGTGAAAAATGTGGAATAGTAATATTGCATCTCTAAGTTATTACAATTGGTTAATGGTGTTTTCTTCCCTGCTGATTTTCCAAATCTGACTTTCTTCTAAATATCAGATGCTGAGTTGGTTGAAGTCTTTTGAGAATCATGTAGAAATCCAGAGGGACTAGGAAAGGAGATCCAGCATTAGACAAGACCAGGTGTTAGGCTATGTTCTGCTTTGTTTTGGTCCCTCAGTTAAAATTGTCTTTTACATTGCACTTAGAGGTCTTTTCTTCCAGTAGTAATACTAAAGCCTAAATGAAATGCTGTTGAATAAATAAACTTGCAACATAAAAAGACCAAGAGATAGGAAATTAGAAGTTGTCTAGGCTTCATTTAAAAACCAGGAGACTAAAATTATGTGATTTTATGCAAAAAAAAAAAGCCAAACAAAAACCAAAAAACCCAACCAAACAAAAAAACCTGTATCAAAATTAGATTCTGAATTCACATCTTCCAAGGTATTTTTACCACATGTGAGAACCCTTCATCATTACTGTTACACATATTGTTACAGGATTAATGTTTTCTGCAGTTTACAAATAAACAATCAGCCTCTGTGGATTAGTTATTATTACAGACTGTACTTTCACCCAAGTGCAGGAAGAAAAACCCAACAGCCATCAATACTGCATGCTTTTTCTAATGAGAAGACATAAAACAGAAAGACAGGTGAGTTTGTTCCCTTTATTTAACTTTTGTTTCTTCCTGGAACATAGATACATTTATTCACTGGGAAACTGCTTTTAAAGTAATTTAAATGGAGAAAAAATATTTAGGCTTCAGAGCAGCACAGTATGAGAGCTATATATCAGCAATATCAAACAAAAAAAATTTATACAACTGTAACAGGTATGGATCTAGGGTAGAAAAGTACATCAGCCTGCAGAACCTGAGATCAAATACTCCGGATTTTCCTCTCACCCTTTTGGGGTCGCTTTTCTGATAAATAATTCACAGACTGCAGTGCAAAGTAGTTTGCATACTGACAAGATTAAAAAGAATGCTTTGTCTGGGTTAAATTTACGATCTGAAACCTTCCTTTAAAATGTCAGGCAGGTAATTAATTTAAGATGGTTTGCCAAGCAGAATCTCTGACCCTGTCAGAATAATTTCATTTCTTGAGGGTGAAAGGGATATTACATTTATCTTTGCAGAGTCTCTGGTTTGTTTTCTTCTTCTCTTCTCCCTTCTTGCCATTCATTACTTCT
The DNA here is from genome assembly GCA_013397245.1 of Thryothorus ludovicianus. Taxonomy (NCBI): domain Eukaryota; kingdom Metazoa; phylum Chordata; class Aves; order Passeriformes; family Certhiidae; genus Thryothorus; species Thryothorus ludovicianus. The sequence goes on along the minus strand of VZTB01008897.1, from coordinate 382,774 downwards.
TTCATAACATCACACTGAAAGAAAAATTAGTGCCACAATCCTTCTCTCATTAATTTGTGGTGATAAAGAAAACATTGGTTGCAAATTATCGAAGAATCAGGAACAGAGTACAAGTCAGACCTCTTAATTTGAACTGAAGATGTGCATTTTCCATAGAGAAAGAGGGAGAGCTCCCTGGCATGAGTATTCAGAATAGCATTTTGAGTAGCAGTGGGAAAGGCAGCAATCCAATAGCATGAATATTTGCTTTTGACATAGCAAAAAATCATGTCCTACATATGCACAGTAGTAGACTTCCTTGTGAATGAATGCTTAAATGTGTGACAATCAGCAGGACCTATATATCTGCTCTTCAAACCAGGTTTAATGGTATAAAATTTTATTGCAATTTCTGCCACCTCAGCTAATCCCTGCAGGCAGCATGAAAGAGACCAAACAATGCACTAACACAATTTGGAGAGTAAATTCTAAGTTTGCATAGTCAGGTGGAAAAAAGAAGTATCGGACAACAGAAAGATGTCAAAAAAGGAAATATACTTAACTTTCCTGAATAGAGATTCAATTTTCTCTTAGAAACATATTATGATATTGTACTCTAATTGGTTAAAATAACTGCCATTTCTAGTGGCTAATCCAGACACATCAAGATGATCTTGATCTGTTCAAGAAGAAGAAGTCACACCAAGATTAGTTTCTTCTGAAATCCTGCATCACAAATCCACCTCTTCTTTCAGTAATAAGTGCAGAAAAATCAAAGCAAAACAGGAAATTTCTGTATTGTGTACAGGAAACTTGAACTGAACATACAAATGAAAGCATGAACGTGCCCATATTGGAAGGTGACAATTTTCAGTGGTATCTGAGAAGGGTCACTGTGACCCCTCAAATACTGTTTTCTCAGCATTTCAACTATTTCCCTGAATACTCTCTAACAAACATATTGGCTCAGTGGGGCTCCTGAAACTCTTCATTGATGAATAGACCTTATCAGGTGAATAAAAACCTGTTTTATTTTTCAAATATTTTATCGCTATTTTTCAAACAACATTAATCCTCAATTCCCAAATTGCACAGGAAAAGAAGACATCTTTCTGAGAATCCATGTTGCTGGTATTTTAGGTTGTTATGGCTTTTACTGGCCATCCCCCTGAAAAGCTCTCTTTAGTCATTAACTTGCAGGAAGTAACTCAACCAAGTTTCCATTAGCCCAGATTTCATTCCTGTAGTAGAAAATGTAGTCATTTCCTTCCTGGCCAGACATTATCCATATGGGGAAAGAAAGAACAGAGCTGGATGCAGGGCCAGAACATGATATGCTGATGAGAGTTTTTATTTGATTTCAGACAAGTGAAGACAAAAGTATCCAGAGCACCCTTTTTCATCTTGTTTCATTTGAGTCTCCCTTATGACCATAAACTGTACATGTAAAATGTGGTCCAAAGATGGGTAAAGGATAGATGTCATATTGCTAACTTCCTAGCAATCAAAATACTTATTGTTCCCTTAAAATGAGTGGAGCTTTGCCTGCTGTTTCAATTTTCAAGGTTCACTATTCAATTGAAAGTGATTTTTCTCCAGTCCCGTGCTGTTATCAGGTTAGCATAAAATAGCTCTCTGAGCCTTCTCATTTTCAATTTATGAGATTTTTGAACTAAACAAAACCACGTATTTTTCACTATACTTTTCAAAGTAGATATCTATCTTACCACAGAAGAAGGTGGGATTTGTACTGATACTCCTTACTAAACACAGCACTTGGATGCTCCCAAATCAGACAGGTATCTGAATCACCTCTGACTTTTTTGTGTCATATATGTTGGATTCAGGCCTTGGTTAAGTGAGATAAAATTCTAGCAATTTAGGTTTAGTCCATGAATATTAGTCCATTTTTTTGGGAAAACTCTGATGAGAAAGGCACTTTTTTTAAGAAAAATTTTAAACAACCTTTTTTAAAGAAAGTGCCTCTCCACAAAGATGTTCCAAATTAATCTGATGGTCCACTACAAAAAGTGATCATTTTCCTTTTAATTAGTGAGAATTCCAATAACAGATTAACAGAAATTCATCTTATTTTGTGGCAGTCATGAAAGTGTTCATTCATTTCTGAGACTGTGAAATTATGTGCCTGTTCCACAAATATCTGTACTCCACACATGCACCCCTTTGAAGATAACCAGAACTGTTTAAATCTCTGTTCCAATGACCCAAATGTCTGGCATTAAGAAGCTAAATTTGGAAATTACAGTTTGTAAAATTAGATCTACGATAGTCACAGCCTGAACTATACCTGTGTGGGTGTTTCCAAAAATAGTAACCAAGAGATGAAGAAAAAAAGCCTTTTCTGTTGTGTGAATGGCCATATTGACACTTAAACTCACTCACAGGCAATTGATGCTAACTAGTCTAGAAGAAAAATACAGTTAATCAAAGACTATACTGTACATATTAGTCTATGAGTATGTTCTGTGAATAGTGAGAACCTACATAGTCCAGTCTGTAATTACTGTTTACAGAATATTTAATATTTTTATGTAGAAGCAGGCAAATTATTTTTTATGTCAAAGCATCTAGAATAAAATGGAACAGTTTTTCCCATGAGTGAAAAGGTAGGTATTTTATGAATTTTAATAAGTTGTCAAATAGCCTGACAAAAAATTATGAAGAGAATTTGTTATAATGGTATTATAAAAGAACAGTTCCTGAGGGACTGGAAACTTAGAAATTCTATTCACATATGAAAGAGAGTAAATGTATTAATTATATTACAAATATATTCTCAAATGTTTCCTTTTTTAAAAATACTACTTTTCTAGTTTTGAGATTTTTAGACTTTTCTAAAAGTAGTCTTGGAAAATTCTGGAACCACTTTCTAGAAACTTTGTTGTGATGAACAGTTTTCTTATCGTACAATTTAATTTGCAATGCATCCTTTCAATAAGGGTCTCCAATAATATCTCTTTTCTGCAATGGCAATGGGTTTTGCATCTAGGTCTCCAAAAAGGACACAACTAAAGAATTAAGGACAGACATTCTGTTTTCACATGTTTGATCTTATTCAGGAATCTTCAATGAGGTTTTTCTAGAAAAAGAAAGGGAAGGGGACTTTTTACAGGGAACTTTGTCTTTGGACAAGAAGGAATTCCTGCAGAAGTGCTCCAGTATACAGCTTTTATTTTTCCTTTGTCTATCAAAACTCACAGAAGTCTGTAAAACGAGAGTTTATTAAGGTGGATAACTATACAGTGTAACATTTTATTAAATTTGAACCTGAGATGATTTGCTGAGGTTGGCAGGCTGACAAGCCAGTCCCTTTAGTCAGGAATGCCTTGTGTCTGTCCTGTTTTCTGGAGGGCTTTTTTTTTTGTTTTTCTTGTCTAGTGCAACCAGGCCATGTAGCATGCTACTCACATGTTTATGTGGAAGAGGAGTTAGCTGCTCTTTTAGATTTTCTGTCATTTTACTAGTTAACCTAGAATGAATCAATAGGCCAGATCCTTCTTTCTGGTAGTGTTGTATCCAGCTAATTATCCCCACAGTTCTCACTGACTTCAGTGTGCCATCTTTGCATCTAAAAGCACTGCAAGCCTTATCTAAAAGACTCCAGATCCTGTTTCAAAGAATCTCTCCTTCTCTATGCTTACACTACTCAATGCAACATCTTCCTCAAATTTGAGGAAGGCTTCTGTTGATATTAGTGAGTGACAGCTCTAACACAAAGAACAATTACACAGCTGTAAGACAGATGAATTCTCCAATTTATTAAGGTAATGCATGTGGCTTTTTTGGAGTTGAGATGACAGCCCATAAGTTTAACTGCTGTTTTCCTGGTCTTTTGCTGAGACAAGGTGAGGGTTTACTGGTTTTCATTACAGTGTTTTAAGCACTGCAGCTGCTCTCCCACTATGAACTAGGCTGAAATAATTAAATTCTGTCACTGAGACCAATGAATGAGAGTAAATTAGTAACAGTGACCTTCTACTGCAGCTAAATGGATCACTGAATTTGGAGCAAAAATATGCTGCAAAAATACGAGTGATAAACTTGCATGTAGCCTTCTTAACCCCTAGTCACATAGTAAATAAACAATGCAATTCTCTTGGTCATTGAAATTTAGAGGAAACCAACAATCCTTGAAAAGCCTATTCTGCATCGTAACAGCAATATTGTCAGATTTAAAATGAAAGAGATAGAGACACTAACTGCAAAAAACCTTTTGGATATGTGAGGAACAAAGCTATTTTATTTGTTGCATTGATTTGCTAAGAAAGTTGTCTGAAAACACATCTTCAGAAGGCATTTTTCTGGGTAGTCCCTAAATTCTGCCAGCTCCTGCAATGACAGAAGCCTCTAATATTGTGAGCATGATTAGCTGCAGAAAAATCTAAGGAAACCATCAACAATCATTCAGCTTTTTTCATGCCCTTGCAATGCTGTAGCTATAAAGAAGTTGAATTCTAACATCAGATTTCATACAGTTTTACTGAAAACAGGCTTTATCTCTCCTATTAGGGATATCAAATCCTTGATAGTTACTTCTTTTACTTCCTTTGCTTTTGATTTAAAAAATCAGAAACACTTAAAAAAATACAATCTCCTCAAATACATTGGAAAAGTCATATAGAGGAAATAAAGGTATTCTGCTTAGCACATAGACAATCCACCCTAAGGCAGATTATCTGAATGCCTCAGCCCCTTGCAATTTGATCTCTTAATGGGAAGAGAGGTTCTTATACATGACAAACTTCCATCTTCCACATGAATATGTTTTTTGCTATCATTTATTGTGTTTGTATTATTATTGCACCATTGTTGTTACTATTTTTCTTTGTGTCCCAGATATGCTCTTCAAATATTCCATCCTTAAGAACTTTAATATTTAGACAGCAGGTTGTGATAACTGCAGTACCCAAGGCTGCAGGTTAAAGATAACAGCCTTTTAGTTATGTCAACAGAATTTGCACTTGTCCTCACAACCATGGAATACTGGTATATCTATCACTCTCCTGCATTGTTTGTTTTGGCAAGAGAGCTAGAATGCACACTCTATGAGAAGCTTAAGCTGCATATTATTCAGGGTTTATTGTGAGTTTCATGTTTGCATCTTTTCATGGAATTGTGCCACAACTAGAGATCTGTCACTTAAAAAGCTTGATGTTTTGCGTTGGAGTGCAACAGCTTAAAATTCAACCATCTAGAGCACTGCCCTTGTGTGATGCAGATAGTAATTTCAGTGTATTTTCCTCTGTCTGTCAATAATATTTATACAGACAGAGGCATATTGTAGACAGCAGTAGCTCATAGAACTTGTAAAGGGAGGCTTGGAGAACTTCTCCCAGTATTCATGCTACAATTTAAAGTGCTTAGTCTAAAGAGAAGAAAGGCACTTCAGGTATGTGTACATGTGTATATATACATACCAATACAGCTTTTTTATCCCAAAAGTCCCGAAACGACAGAGTGCAGCTCTGGGAAAGGAATCTGGAAGATCAGGACCCTTTGTGATATATAACAGAATATTATGGAATGGGAACACAAAAGCAAGGCTATAACTGTTACTTTAGAATTGCTTTAAGCCACCCTGCACTTTCTATCATCATCTCTCCTGCTGAGTCTGCTTAACAGGTTGGTCTGAAACAGCTAAGGAATAGCTTAGCAAAAACTGCTGGGAAGAAAGACCTTCTCTGCTAGAAAGGAAGGAAGAAAGAAAGAAAGAAAGAACTAGAACAGAAGCTTGGTGCTGCCACTGGAACTTTAGCTCTTCAGAAAGAAACTTTAAAAATAGGTCTTAGGGACAACACTGACGGGAGAGGATGCTGTGGACTGGAGGAAAAGCAAATGTTCTTCAACAATGGCAAGGAGGATGATCCAGGGAACTACAGGCGAGCCAGGTGTTTTTCAGGCCCTAGAGAGGTGATGGAGCAAATAATCCTGGAACCAGTTTCCAAACACGAGGAGGACGTGAAGGTATTTGCAAGTAGTCTGCATGAATTTATGAAGAGAAAGTCATCTCTGACTTGGCAACCTCCTACAATGATTTGCTTGGTGGAGGAGGGAGGAGGACTGGGTGGTGTTTGTCTCAACTTTAGCAAAATTTTAGGGCGTCTTAGGGCATCCTCATGTGTAGGAGTACAATAACATGTATTGAATACAGTTTATTCAAAACAGGCTGAACTGCTAGGTTCAGATGGTTGTGATCTGTGGTACAGTGTTTGGTTGGAGGCTGGGTTTTGATTTTTTTTTGCCTGGGATAGAGTGTTGATACTAGGACCAATATTACTTAGCACCTACATTAATCTCCTGAATGAGACTCTGTGTTTCAATATAAGCATTTCAGAGGAAGGATATTACACATGCTGGGCTTGAATTTGCTATTTTAGCACAAACAAACAAGCTTTAGTCCTTTGGGATATGCAGAGGTCAGGAAGGCAGGTGTCTGTACCATTCTTTAGACCCATCCCAGGGAGATGTATGGCTCCTCAGGACCTCTAGATCTAGGTGTCATGAGTGATACACGACTTTTCAGCAATCTCCTGCCTTTGTAATCCAAAAGCAGTTCAGGGTACACAGTTTATAATGAGATAGCATGTCAGTGGTTAGAGAGGGACCTATAACTAGAGAAAGGGAGGGATATAAAACTATCATACATAAACTATCATAAAACTATCATGTGGTTTGCAAAAACCACAAAGACGGCTGCTGTTGAAGCGGTAGAAACAATGACATCAAAACCAGCATGAAAGTTATAGTTTCATTTGTTACCCAGCCTTTTCTTTTGCTTTTATAGGTCTTAATCACATGGACTATGTTTTAAAAATAAATGCTTTTCATTTCCAAGCAGTAACACAACATTAAATAAATACTGGCAAGACATGGCACAGCTATTCCCCAGCATGATTTTGTGCAGCTCAGCAAGTAATTTCACCTGCTGAGGGAACTCAGGCAAACAAGGAGGCAATCTCATAAGGCCACTAAATCAGTGTAAACAAAGTCTATTTTGACTGGACCAGAGCACGATCTCAAGTTCATAAACAGAGGAATTTGCAGCTTATACTTCTTAATAGCAGGTTTAATACTAGCTGAGTTTGGCAGATATCACAGAAGTCTTGTCAAGCCATTCTGGTGTTTTGCTTGTTTGTTAGTTTGGAGGTTGCAGGAATATTCATTTCCTGAGAAATGCTGAACAAAAACTGTAAGACATATTTCACATGAGGAATTTATCATTGGTCATTCTTTCTCAGAGGTGTTATCTTGCTTTTCAAATACATAGCTTGAAAATGGATAAGAACCCTTTACATTTCAAAAAGTAAATAAAATCGACAATCAAAAAAGCCATGTGACTCCCAAACAGTTTAGATTTCAGCAGTGTGTTCCTGATGTGACTAATCAATCCCTCTTACCAGCAAGTCCAGGTACCTACCCAGGTGCTCCTGGGGCTGGGACATCCTGCTGCAGATCCAGGCCAGGAGACAAGCAAAGCAGCTATCACAGAGCTGCCCTCTGACCACTGTTAAACAAGTTGGTGGCTTTAATAACATTTTTCTGCACTGAAATAGGTATTTCTTGGAATCAGGATAAGCACTGATAAGTCTGTTTAAAAAAAAAAAAGGGGGGGATGGGCATTTTATTCTGTATGTGTGATTTTTCTGTATAGGTATGATGTGTGATTTGCAGTACCTGCAATATGAACAGTGAGCTCTGAAGGACTAACCCATGTCCTGCAATAAAATCCCAACAGTCCTGAGCAGTCATGTTTTGAAAAAATTGAAGAACAGTTCCAGCTAAAAGCATTTGCTGAACAAGCATTTCAAATATTCTCCTGGCTGCACATGGACAAAGGGTTTAATACATTTCAAGAACACAGTAAATGCTTCTTCAACAATCACTAGGTGCATTTTTTCTAATAGTGGCTTTCTGGAATTTGTTTCTTTGAGGTGAATCAGGAGGATTAGAACATTAAGTCCAGAGTGAGTAAAAAGGAGAAAGATAATAGCCAAAGATACAGCCAAGTAAATCATTAATGAAAATGACTTGGTAGTGTTACCACATAAAAATGTTTTTCCTGTTTATATGAGGGATACATATTTGTCATTTTCATTTATTTTTTTCCTTTGTAAATGTGGAATGATATCTGTCTTTATCATGACATGGTCTTGCCTTGATTTTCCATTGGATCTGAGCTTTACTTTGGTTTCTGTGATAAAGAGAGTCGGCAAAGAGCCATCTGCAATTCCCTGCTCCATGACCCATGACTGATCAATCTCAGTACATGTTAAAGCAGAGATGGATCATATCTACTGTATATTACTGAACTAAGGCCTCTATCACACTTCTGTAACTCTAAAACAGACACTCTGACCCAGCACATGTTCCTTCTCTTTCTTTGTCCTGGGGGTAAAAAGATGAGATTGAACAAATTAAAATTTTGGCATGTATTTACAATTACAAGTTACAATTTACTCCAAAGATTCTGTGCAATGAAATACCCTTCAACAAGGATTTTCAGATGATGTAATGACACTTTACACAGTGTTAAGTGGGATTAATAGAGCAGAAAATGTGTATGTGCTTACTTTTTGAGTAGTTATGTATTTACAAATAGATAGGAATTGTCTTTCAGCATTAAAGTGGAGTCAAAAACTTTTGATGTTTAGCATGAGTAAAATGACATAAAACAGAAAAAAAAAATACACTCCTTGCTGTTGTCCTTTGGCTGGTGCTGTATTTTTATGTGTTAGATCATCAGGGCAGCAAAACATAAACTTGATGAAATAGTGCTGAAAACACCCAACTCTGTCAATATGAATCTTCCCCAGCAAAGCAATATTTCTCAAACCTCTGAATACAGGACTGTGAGTCAAAGTGACAATTGACAAGCGCTCAATAAGAGGTCAAAGATTTGTTGAGGGCTTATGTTACCTATTTCTGATAAGTGAAACAATTGGCCTAAGTCATGTCACCTGAGGCTCTTCATATCTGAGGGAAGAGCAGTCATAGGGTTGAAAAACATTGTAATGATTTTTTTTTTCCCTTATGCCCTTCCAGGAGAACTCTGCTGCATAGTTTCAAAGGCAAATACAATATCAAAGGATAGTTGGCTTGAAAGAAAGGTAAAATCTCTGGTTTACTTAGGTTTAAATACGTTAATCCAAGAGCTAATATGATTGTGTAATAAATGCAGTTAGGTCACCCAATTAATTAGTGTATCTTATCACAGGCAAGTGGAGACAGCTTCTTAAAAACAGCTTAAAGTGACAGTGGAAAACAAAGTGAAGCACAAAGTTTTTGACTACTTATACTAAGCAAATGGCAGGGGAAATAGGTAAAATGTTTTTAAAATCTCTTCCCTCTTAATATTTGAGAAATGGATGCTTGTGAAGAATTCCTTTATTTTCCACCCATTCATGTATAAGAGATATAAAGAAGACATGCTTTTCTTTTATCCTAGAAAAGAGTTTTCCTTATTGCAGTTGAAAGTAGTTGAGTATTTTTCGAGTCTAGAACAGGGGTTCAGAATGAAGAGGAGTTTTGGGCATGGTAACTATGTGGGTCAGTAACTCTGAATTGTGAGAAATTGCCCTAGGAGGTCTGATTGCTGCATTGGGAAGGATGGAGGCAGGGAAAAAGGGAGGGAGAGAGCAAGAGAGGGGACGAGAGGGAGAGACAATGGAAAGGAGAGAGGGAAGGAAGAAGGAAGAGAGGGAAACACCATCTGAACCTCCTAGAAACCTGTCCTCATCCATCTCCGGAGGCCAGTTAAGGAGGGAAATATAAATGCAATTTCCTACACATTGTGGTTTAACCCCAGCCAGCAGCCAAGTCCCATGCAGCCACTTTCTCACTCCCCCATCAACTGGATCAGAGAGAGAATCAGGAATGTAAGAGCCAGAAAGTTGTGGGTTGAAATAAAGAGTTTAATAGGGATAGCAAAAGTTGAGCACACACAAGCAAAGCAAATTAATTCCCTGCTTTGCAATGGTAGGCAGGAGCTCAGCCAGCTCCAGGAGAGCAGGGCCCCATCACATGTAATTGCTACTGGGGAAGACAAACTCCATCACTCCAAATGTCCTCCCTTCCTCCTCCCTCCCCCCAGGGCACACACTGAGCATGATGTCACATGGTCTGGAATCTCCCTGTGGTCACTTTGGGTCACCTGTCCTGGCTGTGTCTGCTCCCAACCCCCAGGCACCCCCAGTCTCCTCCCCAGTGTGGCAGTGTGAGAAGCAGGAAAGGCCTTGGCTCTGTGTAAGCCCTGCTCAGCAATAACAAAAACATCTCTGTATTACCAACCCTGTGGTCAGCACAAATCCAAAATACAGCCTTACACCAGCCACTGCAAAGAAAATTAATTTACCTCGGCCAAAACCAGTACACTACAACAAGCACAGTAGAGAGAATGTTAATTGTGAGTATTGCCTAACCATCCTAAATTCACAGTGAGAATTCACCTCTGCTTTTGCTCTCTGGGCTGAATGAACACATCAGCCAAAACAGGGATAGGGAGAACCTCCTCTTCTCTTTCACTGGCATCAAATGACAAGGAGCAAATAAGAAGTTTATGAACTAAATATTGTTCACTTTATCTTTCCTTTTACACTAAGGATCTTTCTCTCAGTTGCCCTAGAAATAAAGGAAAAATAATGGATTTTTCTTTGTCTCATAAAAATAGCACAAATTATTTTCATTAAAATGTAGAAGAGTATGCCCTATGTATTCACCATATATGGGGGGCAAATCACTCCCTGTCTTTAACTTTCTAGTTTTATGTCCTTACTCTAAGAATAAGTATTTTTAAGTGTACTTAGTGTATGGTAAAATCTTCACCTCAAAGATGTCAACAAATTTTTTTTCTAAAGAAACTTTTTGCAAAAATCAATTCAGGTACTGTTTCGTTTGGGTTTGTGTGTTCCCCAACTAAATTAATGCAGTATTTATCATGTCAAAAAGAGGCTGGAGATGCAACGGTAAGAATATAGACATGATGGATTTAAGGGAGAAAAATGCTTTTAAATCACTTTACCGTCTTTACCTCAGAGGGTAATAATTACCTCAGAGGGTAATACTTCAGAGTTACTTGGTAGGGAATACAAAGCAGAGTAATGAAAGGACTGCAGCTATGCAAACTGAGCAGGATCTAATTGAATTACTAACAGATGGGAAATAATTAAATCATTTATTATCCCTTCACAATTAGTTAACTCACAAGTATATCTTAGACAATAAAAAGGTTCTATCCAGCCTTCTGCTAGGGATTTAAACTTTTTATCATCTTGTCTTCTCTGGATCTCTTAGTTCAAGTCTCAGCTTAATCAACAACTGTCTTGTCAACAAGAAATGATCCTTCTGATTACTTAAAAAAACAAAAATACAAGTACAAAGAAACTGCTTGAGTGTTATATACAGGCATCTACTTTCATCTGACATTTAAAAATGTCTAAGTGATATGACTTAAATGACTTGGTGTCTTATGCAAACTATTATAACACAAAGAACACAATTTTCAGATGAGGAAATGGTTTACCTTTAGGAGACCATTTCAGCATCTGCTATGATTTTACTCTCCTTTCTATATTGCCCAAAGGCTCAATTCACAGAAGAATTTGGTCATGGACTGCTAAGGCTGCAATTTGTCCCCATTAGACAGCTAAACTAAACAGTGGATGTGACTCAGGTTGCGGATACCAGTGAAGAACACTTTATGTCGTAGTGGGATGCAAAAGCCAGCACAATAATTCTTCAGAATGGTGTTCATGGTGTTAGGGGTTGGGTCTCTTTCTTATAGAATTTTTTCCCAAAAAGTTGATAGGAAGCTGATTGCTGGGTTCTTGCGGGTGCTTAAAAGTATTTGGAAGAGACAAAGGAAGTGACTGTCAGAGAGAGGGTGGCACCGGCTACACATCTCTCTCGGGGAGTTGTTTTTGGCGCTCAGAGGGAACAGAGCTGGTTCAGTCTTTGACTGTCGGGAGATCTCACCAGACCTCACCTGGAGCTGAGCTCGGAGTGACTTTCGTGAGTCCCCCAGGAATTCAGACCCTGGTCTCTCCCTCTCTGCTGGGAGCTGCTGTCCCATCTCTTTGCACCCATGGCTGCTTCGGTTTTGCTCTGGGTTTCTCCGCGCCGTTTCTCCTGCCTGCCGGGACGTTTCCTACAGCTCCAGCTACTGCGGCCGAGCTTCGGATCCATCTCATCCCTCGGGACTCCTGCTCACCCCAGAAAAATACCAGCATCTGAGAAAACTGTGACTGTTTTGTAGCTCCGTTTGTTGTTAATACTATAGTTATTATTTTGTTTATCTTGTTAGACTCACTAGTAAAGAACTGTTATTCTTATACCAATATCTTTGCCTAAGATCCCCTTTAATTTCAAAATTATAGCAATTTAGAGAGAGGACGTTTGCATTCTCCATTGCAAGAGAGAAACTCCTGCTTTTCCTAGCAGGCATACGTGTCTTCAAACTAAGACACATGGCAATACCAAGGAAAGACATGCAGTCAAAGTAAGGTGTGCTTCAGTTACTCAAGCCTGGCTCCCTGATCCATGGAGGCAGCCTGCACTAGAGAACAGGTTTTGAACACACAGAGGATCATCAGTCTCACCATCTTGCCCAATTGGCCTGTGCCATGTGCTGTCCAAGACCTTAAAGCCAAATCTGAGTCAGTACATTTTCCTCTGATAACAGCCAGAGGCAACCTTAGTTAGCATGGACTGACAATCTGTTATGGTCCTGATGTTAAAAATTCGAAGTCCAAAATACAAAGTAGATGGTTCCAGTTTTAAAGTCAACTGAAGTGTATTGGGAAATAAGAATTAGAGAATGAATGTAGAGCAATATGAGAAAATATCTTGCTGAGCCTAAAAGTCTTACCTGTCTGAATAGACACTGTTAAATACAAAAATATCGATCAAGTCATGTCAAATGACTGTTTTCCTGTTAGGGCTTCAGGATAAAGAGCAAGCCAATGAGCTTGGTTTCCATCAACTCCTTCAGCCAAAAAAAAACCAGCTCAGAGGCAATATTTTCACAAATAAGCAGATTCCTACTAAACACCCACCCAGAGGCTTCAGGGTAATCATGAATTTGTATCTTTTCAAAGTATGAGGGAGAGACTCTCTGGCAATACTACAATGTTTTTTCTTTTCTAGTTGCAAAAACTTTGCAAAATTTAGCAAAGTTAATTAGACAATTATTAAAAAGACAGAGTTAAAAAGACAATTAGCACCTTTGGGGAAAAGCAGCCCAGGAAAAACTTTGCAAGCAGTTTTCTTGAGGAGGTTCAATATTAATGTGTGTCAGGAAATTAATTCTTTTCTTTTTTGCAGTTTGAAACAGCACTACAAGTACTTCATTCATCTAAGCACAAAAAAATTAATTCATAAATTTTTAATATGATTTTAATTAATTTTTTCAACTCTAGACAACAAAGCCCCTTTCATAAATTAATAAAAGGTAAATCTGCACAGAAAGTTTTCACTTTTATTTTAAGAAGAGTTTTAACACTTTTAAACTACTAGGAGCTACAAAACTGAAGATCTTTTTTAGAGTTCTTTTAACTGTGATGCTCAGAACAATTTTTTTAGACTGGGTCTCAGAACTGAAACTGTTATAAAATTACACTCATCTTCTGAATCCGAACTAGACAGTCTGATCAAGACTCTTTTACAACTGATAAAATTTCAAATTCTAAAAAATATAACTGGAAAATGGGAGTGCTTATAAAATTTCTTTGCTTTATAAACCATGTTCCTACACCATCAAGCTCCTCAATATCCTAGATTTCATAATTTCAGAGCCTGATCAGTATTCAGATGATCAAACTCCAATTAAGACTCAGAATCTCTAGCAAGGAAAACAAAGCAAAACACACATCCTTCTTCCCTCCACAAGAATAAAAGTAAAGGAAAAAAAAAAGCTATTATCTCTATGGAGGCTCTCAATGTTCTCTCATGTTTTCAGATGGATCAAATCCTAGAAATCCTATTTTTTTCTTTTATAAATGGTCTGTTTCAGATCCTAGGGAAAGTCACCACAATAAACATAGAAACTCACTGATAAATCATAGAATCACGTGAAGGTTTGAGTTAGAAGGGACCTTAAAGATCATCTCATTCCAACCCCACTGCCATGGGCAGGGACACATTGCACTTGACCAGGTTGCTTAAGACCCCCTCCAGTCTGGCCTTGAATACTTGCAGGAATGGGGCATCCACAACTTCTCTGGGCAACCTGCTCCTGAGTCTCCCCATTCACATGATAAAGAATTTCTTACTAACATCTAATCTAAATCCATTCCCTTTCAGTTTGAAGGCATTCCCTTTGTCCTGTCACTGATGCTCTTGTAAAAAGTCTCTCTCCAGCTCTCTTGTAGGCTCCCTTCAAGCACTGGAAAGATGCAATGGGACCACTGTCCAGCCTTCTCTCTCCAGACTCAATGATCCCATCTCTCTCAGCCTTTCCTCATAGGAGATGAGTTCCATCCCTCAAATTATCCACATGGCCCTGCTCTGGCCTCACTCCAACAGGTCCATGTCCTTCCTGTGCTGTGAACCCCAGAGCAGGATGCAGAACTCCAGGTAAATCACCTAAAGTTTTTACAATTATTTTGATAAAATCCCAATTCCAGTCACATTCATTGTCAGAGTGTTATTGTCCGTAAATATCTAACAAAAATTATGAATTTTTACCCCACAATTATCTAATAGTGCATGCATGTGAATTCAATTTTATTTCATTAATAAATGGGCTTTTCTTTGGAAGATTTAACCTTATTAATCTTATCTTTTCTCAAATATTAGCATAAAAATACATTTTTTAGTTGGTTTGTACAGATCACAAAGCCCTGAGCAATTTTTAAACTTAAGTTATGATTTCCATTTTGCTTCTAATCTTACAATTTGGTGTGATCACAGTGTTGGCCGTATTGAGGATCAAATCAATATACTGATGATTAATTTCTGTTCTCTCTTCACCCAGTGTTCTCAGTAAATAACCACGGTCTGTTGTGCTGCCCATCCCACAGAGAGTTGGAAGAACCTCATCAACACATTATCTTCTTCTATGAAGAGAATGAGAACCCAAAATTTCATAATTGTATTCATGTTGGAAGGCTTTTCTCAGTGATGAAATGCAGATTCTGCACATAGAAAGTGTTCTGGTCTCAGAAAAGAGTTCTTTGCTAAGAGAAAGTGACAGTTCACACAGTTTACCTGCTCAAGTAGGACAGATCTGTTTTTTCAGGGTAGCCTAAAATAATTGCCTGTGAAGAGATAAAGAACTTTTAGATACATATACACACACAATGAAAGGCTGAGCAGAAGATGTTGGAGCAGAATAACAGCAGACTCACCACATTGAAAGGCTGGCATGGCTGCTAATTGCACAGAGGTAATATGACTTTCTGAAGGACTCAGGAAAGATTTCATAATGCCAGGGGAAAGTGAAAGAGTGAAATTCAGATATATACCCTAGCAACCCTGCAGAATGAAATGTTAAATATAGGGAAAATAACAATTTTGTTGGTAAAAATTTATTTTATATTCTACTTGACACAGCTGGAAAAGATAGACATTCTTCTTTGGATTCCCCACATGAGGTCTGTCATTGGAAGTTTTTTCTTTCTTATTCAGATATAGCAGTTTATTTAAAGCCATTTAACTTCTGCCTTCAAACTGTGCTTCTGTATGTGAGGCTACTATGCATCCAAAGGCTATGAATGACTAAGATTGATTCAGAAAGATTAATTACAACATAATAAAATGACAAATATAGTGTTTAGGTGTCTGGAAAAGGGTGTGGGTGTCTTAGATTAAGATCATGCTTAGTAGGCATGTCTTTGGATCCAGACATATGTAGCTTCAGATCTCCTTCTTGCTTCCTAAAACAGCAAATCCAGGAAAGGTGAAAAGGGAGACCAATTTGATGCTGAGTTTATAATTCAGCCTGTTTCATTTCAGCTATTAATCTTGCATTTAAAAGTGAAGCTGTAGACTCGTGTGATGTGATCCATTGGCTAAACAGGAGCCATGACATTTTGCAAAAGCCAAACGAGGTAATTATGATGCTAAGAGCTTCTAGATTGGAAGCTAGAAGGCAATAATGAAACTGAAGAAAGGATGAACCATTACAGCCTCTATTGTTTACCATTTAAGGAATGACAAAAGATTTTGTTTTATTGGAAAAAGTCTAGTTTTAGGACTTTCTTAAAAGCCAGATCAATTCTCCATTAAATATGATACATAGAACTGTAGATGTATTTCTTAGATTTCTTTTAATTATACATTTATAAATGTAAAAATTCTGTGGGAGAAAATCCTGTTTTATTCATCTTCCGTGTCAGAACAATCAGGATATAAAATTATCTGTAGAGACACACACCAATGCTATTTCTCAGATATTTTCACTTCATTTTAGCAAAAGAAAAGAAGGAGGAGGAAGCTTTATTACTACATTTAGGAATATTCTTGGATAGAGTATTCATCATATTGTGAAATTAATGCCTAGGTCATAATTTGATTATCCATCTTGCTAGAAGGCTACAATCATTACTGTGGCAAAGGAAAAAGGAGAAGAAAAGATCATCTTTGGTTAATAAATAGCTATATTACTCTGGCTAGAAGGCAGAGTTTTCATTCTCCCATTCAATACATCATGGCACTCCTGGGGTTTTACTTAAGCAAAGAATTTTATTTATGTAGCAAGATTAATACATCAGCCCTTTTAAGGAATGAGAAAAATTCTTGATTCATCCTTTTCTATCTTACAGGTGTTAAGTTTCAAACTGTAGAGTCCAGTACATCAAAATTATCATGTTGTTGTTTTTCTCACGAAGTAGAAGAATCATGCCTAGAAAAGGCTGGACCTTGTTCTTATTTTCCCAGAAAGAAGGAAGTTTTAACTTCCATCTGTTCGTATGTGATGTGAATTTATTGAACTCCTCTAGTAGATAAATTCAAGTAATTAGAATTCTTTTTGCAAACATCTTATTCATTGTTTTGCATCCAATTCTACAATAACAGTTGTGGTAAAAAAAAAAATCAAAATAAACCTCTGTAATTTTTTATTGAACTTGTTGGAAGTCCAAACCTTTTCTGCTGTGAGTTACAGCTAGATAATGTATGTCCACTAAAGTAGGGGCAGACTGAAATATTCTACAAACACATCCCTATATTGTCCTCTCTGAGGCTAAAAAAGAAGAGAACTGAGAAATATGAGGTAAGGGGAAATCATATTTTAAACAGAGTAGGGGAAATATTCCCATGCTCACCTTGGGTTAACTTTTTTCTCAATCTCTCTTCTGTCTAAAACTGGCTAAACAAAGCACAAGAGGCTTCCTTGAACTTCAAGAGTATGAAATTTCTGTGGTGGGGAAGACAACAGCCCAAAATAATCTTAAATCATTACTAGGACTTCTTAAATTGAGAGCTGAACTCTCAGCAGCAAAGAGTGCACTTGAGAGAGAAATCAACAACCTCTTAGCTAGCAGTACTCAGAAATTATTATTTTTGTCTTTTCTCTGCCTCAAATTTCCCATGTATGTACCATTCTGTATTGCATGTGCTTTCCAGATCTTGTGACTCAGGTGGATGCTGGCATTCCTCAGTACCAATACATTACCAAAAAAAACCGAACATGTCCACTCCGTTTACAGGTCACAAACTGTACAAATTTGAATTATGTTTCCTTGAGAGAGACAAAATACATGAGATTCCCTTCCTCTTCCTAGTTAATTTATTAAGAATCAAAATGAAACTTAATTTTAAAAATAAATTTACAGTTGTGGTCAAACAAATGGTACTATTTCTGGTTTCCTGTACCTTGTGTTGGCTGGAGGCAGGAAAATATGGAACCTGTGTTGTACAGAAAGCTAAAGACCTTAATCAATATGACTAAATTTCCATAGCCTCTCAGTATGACAAAAATCAGGTAATCAATTATTTTTTCATAAGTTTGACATGTTGTAAGCATGATTAAAATATTCCTGAAAAATTGCTGTGTACTGATCAGAAATTGTATAAGGTTTTTTCAAGCTGAAAAAGAGAAAACATTGTTGAAATAATAAAACTCTATTGCACAGATAGAAAAAAAAATCACATTAGAGGTAAGGGGAATATGTTAATCAAAGAACAAAATGAAAGGTGATTTTACTCTGCCTTTAACACTTCCTTCTGTATGTGTACTGAATCGTCGCTAGTTATAATCTTTCAGCTGGAAGGGGGATTGCCTTTTAATTATGTTTCTAATCCAGAATAAACATGTGATTTAAAATATGCTCTTGGAAATGCAATTTTGTAAAATGCGATATTCTGTGAAAATTGCTCCATTAACTCCTTTGTTTACAGACCGCTTCTGCTGCTTCATTTAAAATCAACAAAACTTACGGATGTAGCTTAAGCTGCAGATAGAAAACAAGAGTTTCCATGCCATAGGTTAAAAGTCAGATTGTCTAAGATTCTCCCTTAAAAAAGATTTTAGTAAAGGATAAGATAAGAAAGAGTTAGTAGATATGGAGAACTAGATTTGCTTCACAGAAAGTCTGAATTCAAATCCATTTTACTGTATTATGTTGGTTTTCAGAACTGTAATGACTTTCAAAGAACAAGGCTTAAGATAATAGCACGAAAAAACAGGAAAGATGAATTGATAAAGGACTTCATAGCATGGAAGGGACGGTTGGGATGGCAGGATGATCAAAAATATGTCAAGAGTGGTTGCAATGAAATTCTTCCTATAAACCAGATAAAGGGCAGGTAAAACTCTCCAAAGAAGGTATGAATTCACTCCATGAATACAAAACACATTTTAAAGGTGCTCTGTCAACAAGCCTTAGAGGCTAAAGCATGCAGTTCAGCTCCTGAAAGGTGAAGTCCTTGTGCTGATATAGAAATGGGTATTAAAAAAAGGACTTGGAGAACATTTTGAATGGACCAAGTTTTCTTTTGTATAGGTCTGACCTTGCTCATCAATGCTCAACTTCCTTCACATCCAGAGGAAATATCTATGCTCTCTCTCAGGCAAATTGGTCATTGAGGTGGCATTTATGACTTTCTTCCTTTCCTAACAAAGGTTTGACTTAACAGTTGTTCCCTTCGATAGATCAAGATCCCCACAGATGTTAATGGAGATTTAAAATACTAAAATTAACATTTCTTTCCTACATAAAGATGATTACATTAGAGAACCATTTAATTTACACCATCGTTGTTCACCAACAAAGAAGGGGAAGAGGACTTATAAAGATATTTGTGGGACTCACCCACTCTCTTCCTACCCTACTTTCTGCCCTAGAAATCTAATGAACTACTCTCTTTCACCTCATGACACTGAGATGTGACAACAATGGTCCTGACAGCAGAGAAGAGATTAAAAGATCACAATCCAGAGATGTTCTTTTTCATATTGACACACATTATCATACTTTTGTAGAGTCTGAGAGATGCAGAGCACTGACTGCAGGTTAGAGGACTCTCAGAGATCTCGAACAAGAAGTTAAAAGGTGATCTTCCTAACTCCTCCCTAGGGTTTACAGCATCATGTCCTCTAGGAGGTCCTGAGGGATGCTTCTCTCCACTTAACAGCCAATGTATAGCCATCTCCTCTTTTTAGTTTGCTCCATTTGTGTCATGCATAATCTCAGCATCACAGGGGACAGTCGAGCTGCATTCTTGATGAAATTTTGAATTTTCATGTAACCAATTTGAAGAAACCACTCCATTGCATACACCCTAAATAAAATTAAATGTAGTACCTACAAACTGCACTTAAAATATTTGCCAGACATTAACAGACCACGAGGATTCAAATCTATGTCAAATAATATTACCTGGTCTCAGTAATTATGTAAGATGAAAAAGTGATGAAATTTCAGAACCAGCAGGAATATGCTGCTCTTATCTGAGACATTGTAGTCTGCACCCAAACTGGTGCACAAGCACAACTCCCAAGTAAAGCTGAGGTATCTGTGTTCTGGGCTTGCACAGAACTGGAGATGAAACTACCATATGTGCTCTTCATTTAAACTCTAAATCATGCCAAATAGAATAGAATACACAAATCCAGTGTGGACAAATGGTCTCTGAACATATGTTTATTTATTAATAAATTGCTCACACTGAAGGATCCCATATATTTCACTTTGATTTTCTTTTGCTTTGGCTAAATAATTAATTTTTCTTCTCATCATTATGATTTCCTCACATGTACTGTTTCATTTCTTCTCAAAATGTTTTTGTAAGGAAAATATATTTTCAGTGCTTTTCCAGTTTAATTCTCCAGGCACCACATTCTTTCTAAGTCATTTCTTATGTTCATTCTTTCACAGTCTAAAAGACTTTGCCTGAGCATGTTTTTCATCATTGTTGTTTCTTGTTTTCTTGGCTCAAAGTATTAGATTCTAGACAGAGCCAACTAGAAATGGTTTGGACAAAAGTTTGAGAGGGAGTGGTGGGTCACAGCAAAAACCAGCAGACAAATTGTAAGGAAAATATGTTTTTATATTTTTTTTTTATAAAATATTTTTATATATATTTTTATAGTCATAAAGGCATAAACTTGTTACTTGCTAAAAATCATCCCCCTATTAATATCCTAAATAAATTAAATAGATTTAAAGTTTGTTGTATCAACTAACTGCCAAAATTAAGACCTGTGGGAGGTTATTTTACCTGAAATTTCAAAGTGGGGAATGGAAATTTGTGAAAATTTTACTCAGCTGCCCTTCTAAGAATTGTTGTCATTTTTTGACTTAGGAGAGTTAAAAGCACCATCTGTAGCAGAAAGTCATTTGTCTATGAAAAAAATTCCCTTCAAAGTTCTGGAGGCCACCCAGAAAAATAACATCTGGAAAACAAAAGTTGTTTCCCCATTTAATTCCAAGCTCATCAGTTTCTTCTTTATCTATACATGACCTTGTGGGTGAAATACACAAAGTATGCTGCTTTTCTCCTAGTTTCCTTAATCACAAACGCCCTCATTAAGCTTCAATGATAAAGACAAAAAAAAAAGCAACCTAAAAAAAAAAAGTAAAAGCAACCTTCTATAACCTAACTGATTGTTTGAAGATCATGAGAAGAGTCAGCAAGCACCTCAGACACTGCCTAGGGGATGTACAGTCTTCCTTCTTTCTTTGCATTAAGTTTTTCAAACCATTTAGCTGCTGCCTAATAAAGATATTATGAGGGCCTCTGCCCTCAGTTTCCAAAGCTACTGAAATATCTATGCAATCATGCCAAGCAACAGAGATTGAATTTAGGTTGAACTTCTGATGTGGAGGATGAACATAAACTCAGATTTTGCTTTCTGCATTCTCACTGAGAGCTCTGAGTTTCTGCTCAATTGTTGTTGTCACTGATGCTATCATGACTCTTTCAGGAAAGAAGGAAATAGCAAAATTCTAGATATTGAAAGGATGAGGGTTAGGGACTGATCTGAAAAGCTGCTACAGCTTTCCTGAAAATCAGAAAGTTTAAGACTCTCATAAAAACTTGTCTCAGACAAGCCAGCCTACCCCAGGCAAGAGTCTGGGACCCTCCTCTTTATCCACAAATATCACATATCAGAGACAGCTGGCAGCTGTTCAGCAGTGGCAAAAGTGCAGAATCAAGCTGGGCAGAAACTACACCCATGTGTTATTTTGTCTAAGGAGCCTGCTAGCGCCTTTAGCACCCAAACTCCCTGCAGAGAATGCAGATTGTTAACAGACAAACCTGGCCCTCCTTATAGCCAGATAAACCCATGGTCTTCCTCATTTTTAGCCATGCAAAATTAAACTTTGCATATGTTGTTCAGAAGCCTTGAGCAAGACCTTCTAGTAGCTTCCAGCTTACTCTTTATTGTGATGTAACATTATTTTCTGTTTATTCCATTGAAAAATATTATATTTCTTGTGCATAAATAAATTTCTCTTCACCAAGAGAAATAAGCATCTGATTAGGAATGCTTATTTTTTTATGCTGATTAGGAATTTAACTTTTGTCCTCTGGAGGGCTGAGCAGGGAATCCTCTGGTGAAGTAATTGATCCTCTGATTAGTTTTCTCCCAAGCCCTGTAGAGCAGTCATGCTTTGGTAGATGTTGCACTGCTGTTCATGCTTCACTTGCACTCTACTCACCTTATGATTGAAAAGGATGATCTTAGTGTGAGATAGGATTTTTCTCCTGTGTGCTTATGAATTGTAGCTGGCAGACCTCTCTTGAACTGAGGATATTTACAAACATCCAGCTTCCAAAAATACAGTCCAAAATATTTACCCAAGTAACTCACTCTGTGGCTGCTTTCCCTGCCTTCACTGTGAATAGATATCATTTCCTTCTCCAAGTCAAAGGGAGATTTTCACAGAAGCAAGAGTAGGATGTAAGCCACATTTACCTAATTGCAGTAAATGGCGATCTGGAGGGTCTTCTTCTGCAGGGTCTTTTTCTGCTTTATTTTCTGCTTTATTTTGTCTACTTTTGGATGACCTGCATGACGATATTCTTATGAGACTGTGGTGCTGTGACCCTGGCTGGAGGCCAGGTACCTACGAAAGCCACTCTATCACTCCCCTCCTCAATTGCACAGGGGAGAAAAAAGATAAAATTAAAGGCTCGGAAGAGCAGGGAGAGCTCACTCACCAACAACTATCATGGGCAAAACTGTCACAACTTAGGGAACTTAGCAGAATCTCAGCTGCAAAATGAGAAGCAAAACAAATCTTAAAAAATCTTTCCCTCACCCCTCCTTCCTTCCCAGTTCTATCTCCTCTCTGACAATGGCACAGGAAGGAGGGAATGGAGACTACAGTCAGCTCATCACGTGTTGTTTCTGCCTCTTCTTCCTCAGGGAGAGGAACCCTTACCCTGCTCCTGCACAGGATCTCTCCCACAGGAAACAGTCACAGAATCACAGAATCACAGAATTTCTAGGTTGGAAGAGACCTCCAAGATCATTGAGTCCAACACATGTTCCAACACCTCAGCTAGATCATGGCACCAAGTGCCACAAGCAGTCTTTCTTTAAACATATCGAGGGATGGCGACTCCACCACCTCCCTGGGTAGATGATTCCAGTATCTGACCACTCTTTCTGTGGTCCTCCACAAACTTCTCCAGTGTGGCTCCAGTGTGGTTTACCATGGGGTAAAAGTCCTTCAAGAACAGGCTGCTCCAGTGTGGGTCCTCCACAGGGTCACAAGTCCAATCAACAAACCTGCTGCGGTGTGGCCTCCTCTCTCCAAGGGTCCACAGATGCCTTCCAGGAGCCTGATCCAGTGCAGGCTTCCCAAGGTGTCACAGAGTTCTTTTGTTCATCCACCTGCTCCACTGTGGGTCTTCTCTATGATCTGCAGGTGGATCTCTGACCTTCACGGGCTGCAGGGCACAGCTGCCTCACCATGGTCTGTGCCACAGAGACAGGCTGCAGGGGAATTTCAGCTCTGCCACCTGGAGAACCTCCTCCGCCTCCTTCTCCACTGATTTTGGCATCTGCAGAGTTGTTCCTTCCATGTGTTGTCACTCCACTGTGTTCTGGCCACAATTACATCCACGCAATAATTTGGGATTGGCTTTTTCCCTCTTTTTAAGCATGTTGTCCAAGAGATGTTACCAACCATCACTGACTGGCTTGGACTTGACCAGTGGTGGGTTGTTCTAGGATCCTCCTGCATTGTCTCTCAGACATGAGGGAATATTCTGGCAGCTTCTCACAGAAGCCACTCCTGTAGCCCCTCCTCATCCTCCCCAAACTTTGCTACACAAACTCAGTACATTAACAGATACTAAGAAATTAAATCTTATATTTCTGCCTTTCAGTCAAGGCACAGACAAATATGAGGAAACTGTGGACTACATTTGTTGTGTTTTTTACAGTCGACTTTAATCTTTTGATATGTCCTCCTTTTTTCCCCTCTTTTTTCTCCTCTTTTATTTTGCTAAGTGACAGCCAGCGCTAAGGTGGGAATGTATTTGAAAAGAGTGCCCCATAAAATACTAGAGAAAATATAATGAGAAAAACTTTTCAAACACTTCTAAGGAACTGTGTCCTTTTGAACAACACTCACTGTCAAATAAACTGTGTCATTTGTGCTTAGTCACTGTATCCATTTCTGTGCCAAGATAAGGAACTTTTCTGGCATTGAGAAGGAGATTGTTGTTTGGATGCTGACCTAACAACTGCCCACGCACTCAGACAATATAAAAATCAAATGTGCTCTGTGATTACAGGAGATGATCCTTGAGAAGTTCAATTATATGCTACTATTAGACTGAGCAGCTGGTAATCTGAAAGCTTAATAATAAAAAAAATATCATTACCCTAATCTCCTCTGGAAAATGGACCATAGTGTGGAGTAGAAAAAGATATGTTGAAACCTATTAAAATGGACTTAATTACAGTTCTTAGTGCCTGGAGTCTAAAATTCAAGGAGGAACCCAGAAAATTAATCATAATTTAGGGTCATAATGAAATTTTACTCTGTTCATAACATCTACCTTATAGTCTCTGTATTGGGGAAACCATTGGTATTTCCAAAAGCCACATGATTCCTTCACAAAACAGTTAGGAACTTGCAGTATTCCTCAAAGCCTATGATTTTTAAATGGCTTTTCTGTTCAAGTCATGGGAGGTTACCTGGACAAGGACTGAATGAAAATGCCCAGCTATCAACATGTTGTCCCAAATAGCACTGAGTACAGGCAATATTTTGCAAAGTCTGACTAATAATGAGAGGTGCCTTTTAAGTTTATATGTGTCTTCCTGGCCATGTCTGTGTCCAGCAGCATAATGTATCTTGATCACATCCCAGTTGAAATGGGAGGTAAGGTTCCCATTTACCTCAATATTACAGAATCATGTCCCTAAATAATTCCAGCGATCCTAACAGCAAAGTCAGAGATCCACTTTAGTCATGATTGCCACAGGTGTTTATCTGAGTCCCTACCCACAAGGCCTGTAAAATAAAAGGCCAGATGTTACATAACATCAGACCAAAATATGTAATTCTTCAAAAAGAGGCTATCTCACACAATTTATGAAATGTCAAAGTATTGTCCATATTGCTCTCCACTTGCGCAAAGTGACATGATCCTATCACATTCCCTGCACTCAGCATTAAATACACAACTATCTGGATGTGTTAACAACAAAAAATGACTTTGATGGCTTGTTTCTACTTGTCTGATATAAAAATGTCATGCTCTGAAACTGTCAAAGAGCTTTTCTGAATCTGCTGAGGGCCTAAGTTGCTCTTTGGCAGACAAGTTTGAGAAGTGAGTCCACTTGAACCTCATGAACTTGAAGTCCAACAGGGTCAAGAGCAGTATGCTGCATCTAAGTCAGGATAATCCTCAATATCAATGCTGGCTTCAGGATGAGAACAGCCCTGCTGAGAAGGACTTGGGGTGGAGAAGAGGCTGGACATGACCCAGCCATGGGCACTCCCAGCCCAGAAAGCCAGCTGTATCCTGGGCTGCATCCAGAGCAGCGTGGGCAGCAGGGGAGGGAGGGGATTCTGCCCCTCTGTTCTGCTCAGGTGAGACCCCCCTGGAGAGCTGCATCCAGCTCTGCAGCCCCAAAGGACATGGACCTGCTGGAGCCAGCCCAGAGGAGGGACACAAAGGTGATTGGAGGCTGGACAGCTCTCCTGTGAAGACAGACTGAGAATTGGGGCGGTTCATCCTGGCTACAGGACAAGGGGTAATAGAATTAATGTAAAAGAGGCTTGGTTTATA
This sequence comes from Thryothorus ludovicianus, assembly GCA_013397245.1. Classification (NCBI taxonomy): domain Eukaryota; kingdom Metazoa; phylum Chordata; class Aves; order Passeriformes; family Certhiidae; genus Thryothorus; species Thryothorus ludovicianus. The sequence continues at coordinate 357,079 of VZTB01008897.1, read as the reverse complement.
TTAAATATGAGGAAGACTGTTTTTCACAATGAGAGTAGTGAGGGACTGGAACAAGTAGCCCAAAGAAATGGAAGATGCCCCATCCCTGGAAATATTCAAGGTCAGGCTGGAGGGGGTTCTGAGCAATGATCTAGTTGAAGATGTCCCTGCTTATGGCAGGAAATTTGTACTAGAAAATCTTTAAAGGGCCTTTCTAACCTATACTATTCTATGATTTTATGATTCTGTGTTAAGTACAATAAAATCATAAATAGTATGATAAAATAATTAACTTAAGAAATAGCTTCTGGATGAAGTTCTCCAGAGAGAAACACATGCACACAGCACAGAGTTATGAAAACCTGAGAGCAGAAAACAAGACAGATCTGGGAGATGTCAACTCAGCAAGGCAAAAGATCAGACCAAATGCTGTGGAGACTGACACTTCCCCACCTGACTAAGGAGTACCTGATGCCTGGCCATCAGAGATTCATCAGGAATCTGTCTTACAAGTGATAAGAATATCAATGATAAGCCTATGTCTACAGTCCAGCTGTTTTTGGGGTATGTTAACTAATAAATAAGATCATTTTATGTACTCATGAATTGTGTATGAACTTCTTTACAAATGTCCACCGACAGTAAAATGCCCAGTAGATCCTGGAGAGTCTCATTGGGTTGTAATATTTGTTAATTTCATGAGAATGTTTTAAACACCTGGGAAGGCCCAAAAGATGCCCATGAATAGGAAATTAAATCAAGATGTGAATTTCTGTTCCTAACATGAAGGTTAATAGTATTTTGTAGCACTGTGGATATGAAAGAAAACAAAGTTTTTGTCATAAATCAGTATGAGATGTCTCTAAATATCCTTAACCAGGGACTGGCATCCTTACCAGACAGAATATATTTTTTTCCTTCGGTTAAGATTAATTTGATTAGTGTTTTTTAATTAAATAATTAGCAGGTTGTGCAGGGTGTAGGATGTATGTGCCTGGATGGGAGCAGTCAGATGCTATCTCATTTTGTCAGTATTTAGAGATGTGCCAGATTTGACCCAGGAGCCATTTGGCCATAGATGCATAAACCTTCCAGACTGTGAGGAGGAAACCACTGCTTCTTATACCATTCACTGTAGACAAATCCTGCATTCAATATGAGTATATCAGAAAATATGGAAATATAAGATGGTGACATTTTCTTCTTTTTGGTATCTGAGACTCTGAAAAATACCTCTAAACCAAATCAGAAGCCAATGAAGAAAGAGCATTGCAAATTTGCTTCCTGTGTACATCAACACGTACTAACATTGGGTTTGTTGTCAGTTTCATACATACCTGTATGTATGAAACTCTGTAGTAATTATTTATTTAGAGGCGTAGTAATTCACCATAGAGAAATGTTTTGAGTGTCACAGACAAATAAACAGCCCCATACAAGCCACTAGCTATATGTTCATCAGATTAGACTTCTAAATTCAAGCACATATAACACAGTGTAAAAGGAAAATTTCACGATGGTCTGTGACACTGAAAGAATAAATTATTAATCGCATCAAATTTTTTTTCTGAACAGTATTTTTAGCTTTTCATACCCTATTTCATATAGATATGAAGGAGAACTGAGAGGGGAAAAAAGAATAGAAAGTGAACAAAAATTAAGAATTGGTGATATTATTTTTTTTATTCAATAATATAATGTTTCTGAAATATTTATTTTTTAAAGTTCCATTAAAAAAAATGATTTTGTCTGACAACAATATCACTGGAAAATCTGTAGTACAAAGCAATAATAAAAAAGTATCATGCAACCCTTGTCAGAAGAGCAAACCCCAAAAGCCAGATGATGAACAAGTTATGAAAACATTTCACACTCACACTCATGCCTTTATATAATATGAGTGAAAGAATGGAATCTGAAGTGATTTGCTTGGTTTCCTTTTCTTATAACTACTTCCTGTCACTGATAAGAGACAGAAATATCAGTTGTTTGTGACAGTATAATTTCACCTACAGACATCATATTTTGAATTACTGGAAGAAAAGTCTCCTGTAGCATTTTTCTCTCTTACATTATTGTTGCAATTCACTTCCTATGAAATGAATTGTGTTACTGCAAAGTGTGTAAATCTGAGTATGAAGAAGGCTCTCCTTTTGGTGTGACTGGATGCAGTCTGCTGTTATTAAACCTTTTAATAATTAAATACAAGGGCCTATATTAAAACAATATTTAGACTTGACTTAAGGAAAAAAATAACCAAAACTAAATGAAGCTATGTGCACAGATCTTTTATCAGACCCAATATTACTGCTTATCAATCAACTCTCAGAAAAATGGATGACTGATTAAAATTATATTTGAATTATTTGGATTAGCAGGATGTATTGTAGAAGAGAAGTCTCCATGGACATTGAATTTCTTTCTCTTTTTGCGCATATTTTCTTGTTTTGCTTTGTTTTCACTTTGTTTATCTGAAAGGAAGAATCAGATGTGGGAAGAGACATATATACCTGCTTACACCTGACTGTGTGTGGATATGTTTACAGACAATCACACACTGGTACTCAGGCTTTGCTGGTAGCAGTGCTACTTCTAAAAGCACTCTGATCTTTTGTATGAACCACCTCATCCCCAAAGTGAATTCAGAATCCTGCTGCTGTGAGTCAGCATGGATCTGTAGGACAACATTGAGTCAGACTTTTGAAAGGGTTCTCAGGGAAAATTTTGAAGATGACGGTGCAAAGCAAATCCCCTTAATGATGGATATTTGTCTGATTACATCAGCTCTGTTGGCCACAGAAGACTCAGAAGCTATAAACACAAACCTCTGACTCCTGCACCTCTCTTTAGATCAGTATCTTCAGAAATGGGCATCTGCAAAGAACAGACCTTTGAATGGTGTTAATTATAGAAATATTTGTGTTGGGTCAAAGTGCTGATGTGTAAAAATGGGAGACTCTTGCCTTGTAGAAAAAGAGATCCATCCTGTGGCCTACAACACCGGTACTTGCTATAACTTGGTATTTCTACTGATAAAGAAAAAATAAGTTACTGTTTGGACCTTGACATCTTATGAGGGCTTCCAGGAGTTATGTCCCCTCAAGAGAGATGACATGTTATGACATGCTGACAGCAATGTCCAACAAAAAACAGTTTTTACAGACTTTGGACTCTGACCACATAACTTGTACTTTTTATTTTTTCCTTCTTCTTGAGTTGTCTCTGCAGAGCTGACAAATGTACAAGTCTGTCTGAGCACCTCATCTAGAGAGTAATCCAGACACAAACAACACTATATAGGATGGATGTCTAATCCAAGTTGCTGACTCGAGTTGCAATAAAATACTCACAACCCTCTTCCATTCTGTACAGCTTAAAAATAGCTTGGGTTAGCTTTCAGATACTTGCTAAGTATTCCTCAGATGTGTAAGCCTGCAGATCTCTCCCAACAACTTAAAGCCTTCTTAATGTTAACTTATTTTTTAAAGTCAGCACTCCTCTGCTTGGTACTAAAACTCTTTTCTTCAATTTTAGAGTAGTTTGGGTTACTGAAACATCTTTTAGCACTGCCAGCACCTTTTCAATTGCATGCAATTTCATTATTGGTAAGGTGGGGGTTATTGAAATGATACCTCATTATCATCTATAGCAAATATCAGGATACTGTTTGCTGAACATGATTTTTTTTCCTGATAATAACTGAGATCAAGTTTGTAGTTGTCTCAAATTATTTGAAACCTTAGACAAAGTGAAAGCACCTGTCAAAGCTTAATGCTCTCAACGATCAGAAATATCAGCAATGTTATCTCTTTCCAAGATAAATTCAGGATAGTAAGAAAATATACACTTAAAGTTGTTGTATAGTTATCCTGTGCAACTCAGCACTGTGTAGCACAGCTAGTAAATGAGTTTAAGATATTTCTGTGCATAATAGAAGAAATCTGAAGTGGAGCCAATGGAAATCTAAGTTTTCAAAGTAGTATTAAATACCTGAAATGCTATCTCAGACAAGACTTCTGAAGAATTGTAGCCTCATCATACCTTTTCAATGGAAATGAGTAGAGAACAAAGCTATAAAAATGATTTTGATCCTGTTTTCTATGCTTATTAAAATAGCTTCTGATATAACTAGTGGGTTCAGCAGACGGGTGAACTACAGAGGTCAGAATTTCAATTCAGTTTGTGTATGCACACAAGACTCAAGGTGTAAGCACTGAATTCCATCCAAATATTTTTGAAAAATATTTTTGGAAGCCTGAAAATACATTTTGGAAAATCAAATAATTCGTCTTCTCTAGATATTTCATGGCAGTTCTCTTTGTGTTAAACTAAGAGCTTCTCCCCAAATACTATCAGGAGGAGGACCAGGAAGTATGAGGATATATGAAATTGAAAGTCAATGGGAAGCAAAAGCTTTAATAGAATCATCCCTCTCTTTATCCAGCTGGTAACTTCTCTATTAATGGGAAGTGTATCTGGTGTGTTCCTGGTGTGATCTTCAGAAGGATCTCCTAGAAATAACATCATTTACCACCTGGCTATTGCAATAGCTGGGCTTAGACAGCTAGAAACCAATCTTTTTTTCACCACAACATACTGCTAGGACAAATGCATACTGTTGTTTTACTTCAGGTCTTTCAGGTTAATACAGCTTTCAATGAATTTTCTTACTACTTAGAAATTCTGATACAAAATATTTTTTCCTACAGGAATTCCATTGCATATTTTTATGCAATTAGGTGACACCCTATTTCTAATCTCTTCATATTCTCATCAAAAATTGGAGGGATTCCAAGGCTCAAAAATATCAAAGCAACAGGGGCAGTAGCCTTTTGGAATAGAATTGCAAAAATATTTATTTTCTGCTAATATAAATTCTGACTAGAAACTTCTGTAATTTCTGCTGGGTTTTTTAAAGGTATTACTCTATACAGTCTCCACATAAAGCCATACTTTTGATAAACAAGACACCTGAGGTGAATATCAGAAAGAATTTCCTGGACACTGAGTTAGAACTGTGGTTTAGCAAAATCATTATTTGATTTTCTGTACAATCTACATAGCATGTACATCCACCTAACATCTAACATCATGTACATCTATCTAACATCTCAAGGTTATTAATGTTCTTGGTGTATAGGTCTGCTATAGCACATGATTTTCAAACTGTCTCCTGGTTTTGCCTTCCATTATGGAGGGAAGACTCCCTACAATCCTAAAGGCAATCTTGGGATATTGGCTTGATGGTGAAGTGTTAGTGACATGGAGTTGAGGATAAATACTGTCAGTGTTGCTGTTTGATGCAAGGGTTGTGTTCCAAGTCAGGAAGGCAAATAACATCTTCCTTATGTCACACACCAGAGAAAGGAGATGTAGTATTTGGGGGCATAGGTAGGCGCAGGTAGGCAAGGAGAGGAAGAGAAAAAATAGGGCCAAGTGTGTGTATCTGTCTCCCAGCTGAGGTGCCAATTAGAGCTGCCTAAAGAAGAAAGACCTGCAGGGTTCACTTCTGTTCCTACAAAGAAAGACGAAAGAAGCAGTTTTGTGGGGTTTCAGCAGAGCACTATCCTGCCCTTCCCCAGAAGAGCTTTAAGGGTCATCATAACTCTCCCTTTATCAGTGAGTCATTTCATTCTGAAACTTGACAAGGGGGTGAAAACACTTTTCAGTGAAAAAAAATAAGGGTTTTTTTGTGAGAAAGCTGACTAGAGCAACATGAAGAGAAATGAGGAAGGGAAGTGGAAGTCTCCTTAAGTTTGCATTGTGGTAAGGATGAAAAAGAGGTAAGAAAATGAGCAGGTCCAAGCCCTTGTTTCTTGACATACAAGACAATTTGACCTCCCTCTCTATATGGAGAGAGTATGAAACTATCTGTAAGTACTAACAAAGCAACACAGTCAAGTTTAACTTAGGATTTACTGTGTGCTAAGCAAAAAAAGTATGACTTTTAAAATAAGATCATTAAAAATAAAAAAATAAAAAATATATCATGTTTAGAGCTTTTTGAAATAAGATGGAGTACTTATTTAATAAACCTGAAAACATACAATGGACAATATAAAATGCATACAAAATTAAATCAAGCAGGTACATTCATCACTGACAATAGAATAAATGGACCCAAGCTCAAAACATTTATTTTAATGACCTAAGGCAGCATAAGGATAATGACATAAGATAAAGAACACTGTGAAGTTTTTGTATTTTTTTCTGTAGCTTGTAGCACAAGGGCAAATGGAAGCTGGAATATAGTAGCACTTAACTTGACACCTTTTTGACTGTGATGGAGGACTAAGGTAGGAGAATGGTTATCCTCTTAACAGGTTAATCGCAAATCCATCTATTTTAGGTGACCAGTCTGGTTTTATTGTGTCAGTTTTGGCAGTGTGAAATGTTGTTTTGACTTTAGCTTTTTAGTACCCTCCATTATATGACACAGTTAGTATAAAAAAAAATCCAAAATATTGAATTGAAAAGTCATTCTAAATTGTGAAGCATTTAGCACAAAAACTGTTAAGACAGGTCACTGTGGTGTCTTTTTTTAAAATCTCCTTCTAAACCTAAAGCTTAGCAAAATCAGCATACAGTGTATTTTCATGGAGTTTTTTCCAATGTGAAGTTTTCTACTGAAAGTTTTCCATATGTCTCTAGATAAGGATCAGTCTGTGTGAGAGACTGATCCTCCAGAACTACATTTTATTTGAAAACACTGCCTCTTAAAATACTATCTTTAAATGCCCCAGTAAATTAAATAGGAAACACCTGGTTCAGATAAGGGATTCTTTCTGATCTTTTACTCTCTATTCACAGGGTACTGAAACACGTATGTGGACTCTGTGCAAAAACAAACTCAAGGAAAGGAGAGTATTAGAAAAGTCTCCAGACAAGTAGCTGAACAGCAACGGAAGAGCCTGAAAGCAAGTACTTCCATAGTATCCCACAACATCCTTCTCTTCAAATTAGAGAGTGATGGATTTGACTGGTGAACTGTTAGGTGGATTGGAAATTGGTTGAATGGTCACATCCAAAGGGCATCAGTGATAAGTGTTGTCCCTCACGAGTCATGGGACCAGTGTCATTTAGTACCTTCATTAATTACAGGGGTGCAGGGATCGAGTGCACCCTCAGTGAGTTTGCAGGTGACACTGAGCTGAGTGGTGCAGTTGTCACACCTGAAGCACAGGATGCCATCCAGAGGGACCTGGACAGGCTTGAGCAGTGGGCCTGTGGGAATCTCATGAGGTTTGACAAGGCCAAGTGCAAGGTGCTGCACCTGGATGGGGACAAACCCTGGCACCAGCACAGGCTGGGGATGGGATCAGAGCAGCCCTGCTGAGAAGGACTCAGGGGGTGCTGCTGGAGGAGAGGCTGCACATGACCCAGCCATGGGCACTCCCAGCCCAGAGAGCCAAACGTGTCCTGGGCTGCACCCAGAGCAGCGTGGGCAGCAGGGGAGGGAGGGGATTCAGCCCCTCTGCTCTGCTCTGGTGAGTCCCCACCTGGAGAGCTGCATCCAGCTCTGGGGAACCAGCACAGGAAGGACAGGGACCTGCTGGACTGAGTCCAGAGGAGGCCACCAGGATGATCAGAGGGATGGAACACCTCACCTGTGAGGAAAAGCTGACAGAATTGAGACTGTTCAGCCTGGAAAAAAAAGAAGATTATGGGGTGACCTAATTGCAACTTTCCAGTAAGAAAGGAACTTAAAGGAAAGATGGGGCAAGACTATTTATAAGGGCATGTAGTGACAGGACAAGGGGCAATGGGGTTAAGTTGAAAGAGAGTGAATTTAGATTAGATGACAAGAAGAAATTCCTTACTGTGAAGTACTGGAACAGGATGCCCAGAGAAGTCGTGGGTGTTGGATCCCTGGTGGTATTCAAGGCCCAGCTGCATGGGGGTCTGAGCAATCTGATCTAGTTGATGGTGTCCCTGCCCACAACCAGGGACCATTATATCTTTTTCAAGGTCTCCTTTCTATGTAAACCATTCTATGATTCTTTTCTTCTGTGATACTAACATCCAGAAACTGAGAGAACTACAAAAACTGAATACATGATAAAACATTTGTTTAAAGTCAAAAAGGCATATTAAAATAATTTTAGTGCTTTTTTCACTATAAAACAGATTTTAGAATTCATGTATAGCAAATAAATCTGGCTCACATAGTGTTATTTATATTCCAAAAAGCCTTAAGAAGATTAAAAGCCTAAATGTTAATCTCATGGACTGCTTCTCAGATAACTGTCATTATTTCTAGTGTTCAATTTACCTGTAAAATGCTAATTTCTTTATTTTTTGCCTCATTGATTTGTGTATGGCTTCATAACTTCATAAATTCATAGAATTTCCTAAATCCTATGTAACAGCTGCAATCAGTTAAGGGTGATCTTTTAAAAAAGAACCAAAATCTGGTGTTTAAATATGTTTTTCTCAGTACGTTTTTAATGGACAAGCATTCAAGAATAAAAATTCTAAATAATCATCAGACTTTAGTTACTACTTAAATCAGAATTTCCACCAATGTCTTAGGTTCACAGAGGGGTTTGAGTTAGAAAGGACCTTTAAAGGTCATCTAGGTCACTCCGCCTGACACAGCAGGGACATCTTTCACTAGATCAGATTGCTGAAAGCCACATCCAACTAGCAGAATTTTAAAATCTTCTTTGCTCTCAGTCAGTTTGCTCCATTATGATCCCCCCCAGTCTATGTTGATGTTGGGGGCTGCCCCAACCCAGGTGCAGGACCTGGGACTTGGCCATGCCAAACTTCATGAAATTTTCAGAAGCCCAGTCCTGGGGCCTGTCAACTTCATACTATTGATTTAAACTCTGATTTGGGGAGTTTAATGTATTCTCTGAGTGACTTTCATGGAGGTAAAGGCATTAATAATTGGTTATGGTCCTGAGCTATTCTGGCAATAGTTCATCTGTCTATACTATAGACTTAGCTGCCTAATTCATATAAATTTAGAGTAGCTAGTCCTACATTGCCTCTCTGGAAAGAAAACTGGTGCAGGTTTTACAAAACGGAACTTAGTCTCATGGAGGAGATCATTTTTGGCCTTGAAATAATGGCCAAATATAACTGCTCAAACCCAAAGGTTAAGCAGAAAACATGCAGAGAATAAAAATGTAGTCAGAGCAGCATAAATAACTGCTTTGGCCAAATTTCCTGGCCTGTCTGAACTGTGCAAGGCATGTGAGAGAAACTGGAAACTCCCTAAGAAGAGCTTAGGAAGCTGGAGTTTTTTTGGTCTCCATAAGTTCTAATTCCCAGTTTCTTCTTTGTACTACAGACTTTATTATTTCCATACGAGCTAATAAGACTGACAAAGTCTATTCAGCCTTGATCAAGCCATTGGCTTTTGTATGTCAATACCATGCTAGTTTGGTCAGTTATGTATATGATATGTATTTGCAAATATATGTATTAAAAGTGCAAAAACATCTATTGTATGTAGCCTTATTCTCTTTCCTGGGTCTGAATTGTCAGTAGGCACCCAGTCCTGACTGACTGGACTGAATGTGACCTTCAGCAGGTATGCAGAAGGCTCAAAGGCATGTCTTCAGCTCAACAAGAAATCCTAAGCCTTCTGTCATTGCAATAGTCCTTCCACTCTCTGTTAATGTAAAATTTAAACACTCTGGCATGGAGCTCAGCATCCAATTGAGCACCCAAAATTTGGAATGCAGTAAGCCAACAGATGCCATATATTCAGTATATACGAGGAGGTAATTCTAGATGTCAATTCAGGCCACTGGGTAGCAGTCTTTAACAGTATGCCTGCCTGTGCATGGGGAATCACAGCCAATTATGATCCTGAAAAACATTTTCACAATTTTCTGCAAATTACATGGGGTTAATCTAAGCTGTTGTGAGAGAGGTGACCCATAAAATAATAGCTATCAGCAGCTGACATCTGCACAACCTGTTATGCAGCTTTCAGGTTGAATTTAACAATAATGTGAGCAGGGCTACATGGCAAGGGTAAAGCAAAGTAACTTCTGCTGTAGGAAAATTAGTCTAACAAAACTAAGTGGGAGTCCCTGTGGGAAGGGAAAGTGATTTTATTAAACAGCATCTTTAAGTGTGTTGATTTTACAGATACACTCTAGTGTGCTCACAAGCATCAAGACACATGTTCAACAGCTTGGGCAGGACCACTAGTGTGTGCAACACAAGAGAAAAAGAGACAGCTGCCGTCAAAAACTTAGATTTTAGGTACCTTTTGATTGACAACAGTGAACTAATCTTAATATTACTGGTTTCCAAAGACTTGTCCAAAGGCATGTAGTCCATTCTACTGCTAGGAGCAGTGTAACAGAAACAGTTTCTTGGGAAGAATATTCTTTGTTACACATGCAGACCTTTTTTGAGTCCTTTGTTCTATAATTTCTTCCCATGTTTACACATTTAATTCATAGCAATCTCATGTCTACTGCAAATCTCTACAAACCACTGTGTAAAAATATTGATTTACATTGCTGCTCCCATATGAGTATCAAAAGTGTACGTTTTCTGACAGATGCAGTATCTGGTGGCTTCTCCGAATTGATCCTGCATGTGTTGTCAGCGAGAAACCATGGATGTAATTGGTGCTTATGGAATCCCAAAATGTATTTATCTGAAGAGTAAGTATCCTTTCAGCTGTAGCTATTCCCATTGCCCTTGTGAATGACAAGCAGATAGGATGCCCAGAGGACCTGGTTTGCATAAGCATCAGTGTTGTGACTTATGGAGTGAGGATAAATGGGCTCTGTGGGCAACTGAGCTCGGCCTGAGCACAGCCTGCTTGTAAAAGCTCTACATATAGCTCATGCTGTGCCTTGCCAGGGACCTGGGGAATTCACAGCTCCTCTGGAAGCTGGGTGATATTTTTCTTAAAGCTGTACTCTAGAAGCAGTCTCTGTTTCATATCCTCACCTGTAAAAAGTCATTCTTACTCCACCTTGGACAGACTGCGCGTAAAGATACCACAAATGGAGACAGGGTACCTCTACTGTAAGTGAGATATTTAAATGGCCAAATCAGTCATTCCCTGGCAGGGCCAATTTCTTTCCACTGAATATAAAGGGATTCTAGCATGACTAGCTCCAGCTTAGACATCTATCTTTCTGACATTTAACTTAGGCAAGAGGCTCCTGGGCCAAGGGTGATAAAAAATCACAGTAATGAGTCACAGCAAATAACTGTGGAAATTTCATCTGCGTTCCACCAAAGGGTGCATTTTGACCCAGATAATTTCTTTCAGATTTGAGCTGCAGCATCTCTTTTGTTTGGTCAGGATACAGCATCATCAGAGTACAGAAGTGGGCATTGAACAAATAAAGAAATTAAGAACACATTCAATTCCAAGTTCATTAAAGTGAATTGTGAAAAGAAATATTAATATTTACTTTTTTTTGATCTTTTTCTTTATTTCTCTTTCTCTCTTCTGTATTTTTTTTATAATAAAGAACTGTTTGTACTTACTTACAAGAAATTCTATACATTTTTGAAAAGTAAACCCAAGAAATAATAGTAGCAATATTCAGAACAAAACAGTGGTTTGAATATTGATGAGAAAAAAATACAAGTAAAGGTTATTTGGACACATAGTATAGATCATTTTGCAAACCTTCATGCTTTCCAATATATTATATATTTCAATAGCACAAATTTTGAAAAGTATTTACTTACTGATTATGTAAGGCATAATTTCTATTGGAAATATTGTTGGTTGTGACTTATTTGATGGTTGAGGTGAAAATTGAAGGCTGATTGAGCTCAACCTGTTTCTCATTCGGACTTTTCTTACTATTTAATGCTTATGGCTCTTACTATGAGAATGAGAAAGCAGCTGTGGAAATAGAATGGGTCACAGAAATTTTTTAACTGGGGGTAAGGGAACCTAACATCTCACATGCAATGGAAAACACCAGGCTGTGGGTGGGGAAGAAGCAACATTTTCTTGGATTTTGTTTTTTTTTCTTGTGCAGAAATAGGAGGCATATTAAGCATGTGCAAAGAATAAAGAATTTCTTAAGTGAAAAAAGGAATCTGGGGAGCAAGGACAGAATTCAAGAAAAATTTTCTACGATGCTCAAACACTCTAAGGTTTAATTGAAGGTAATGTTCTGTAAAATCCAATCTTTTGAAAGGATCAATTTAAGGCTCACACTCATGATTTAATATAAAAGTAATTTTTAAGTAAAGCATTGCCTATTTTTTTCACCTATATAAAATTATCTGGGATGTCTATTGAGGTTGGGAAAAAAAGTTATTTAAACTAGACAACAATGTTATCACACAAAATTGATGTCAACTAGATAGAAACTGATTTCAGCCAAAAATGAGATCGCTTGTATCAATCAAAGTAGTTAAATTCTAAAGTATTATATATTCTAGGAGAGCAGCAAAAAAAACCCTAGCCACTTAAAGACAATACTTTTTTAAAAGGATTATATGATGTCATTGTCTATGGTAGAGATTAGATGAGGCAACCCAAGAGACCCTTTACCTGTCCTGTTGTCTGAGGTTCTTAAATGCAATAGTGAATGCATGCTCAGTTCATGGAGCTGCTCTTTTTCAGTGAGTGGTACAATGAAACGTCTATACTCTCTTTTTGTTTCCATTTCTAAGGAAAAGCTGAAGGACTATGGGGAGCCAAACAAAACAACAACAAGGAAAAAGTCTGGTGTGCTGCTCTGATGACATATCTGTGTGGTTGCACACAGTAATGCGTAGTTCTAGGTGGAGGAAGGCTCCAGATTATCATGTTACGTGTGATGGTATTGATTAAAGATAAGTGGAAAAATGTACTTCAGGCTTCAGGATGCTGGCTTCCTGTGGCTATAAAACAACTGAAAGATCTGGCTAGTTGTTGTAGACCTGACATATTAGACAGGAGAGAGGTTTTCCACTGCTAATTGATGGATTCTACCTCTGGAATCCAGTCCCTCTCTTTAAGCCATCTATCACTGTAAGTCACAGGCATGAGTTCTTACATCACTTTAAATGCCAGCCTTGTAATCATTTCCCTTATTCCCCTGCCAGATCTGATCTGCCAGTCATAGATTTCCATTTGGTGTCCCCCAAGGCTGTGAACCAGGCTGAGGGGCACGTGGCTGGGAGACATTGGCAGGCAAGGGATCCTCATGGCACACCTGATGTCAAATCCTGCTGAGGGCATCCCAAGAGAGGGCACTGATTCCTGTAAAAAATTCAGCTGGGTTGACGTAAGAAACCTGATCAAATAACTCAGTTTTGGAAAAAAAAAATCTCCGCCCATCTTTGTCATCCCCTCAACAGACGATGCAAATGAGCAGCATCCTGTGAACTGTGAAATCCCTCATTAGCAGTCCCAGATGGCATTATTTGTGCACAGTGTTGCTGCAGCTTGTGGTCTCAGAGTTAAATTCTGCACAGAAGGCACATAGCTGGACTGGAGAACATGGAATGCCCTGACACAGAGTATAACAGCTCCTCTCTGAGCCCTGGATAATGTAGTCAATTAATAGGACTCAAAAGTTAATAAAAATCAATCCCCTAAGAAACAATATAACTCCTGGAAGATGTCTTTTTTTCCTTGAATAATGATTAATAACAGCAATATGTCTACTTCAACCTTTACTTACAGTTCAAACCCACTAATTTGTAGAACATAAGCTACACCTGAAGCATATTTTTAGCTTTTTTGTTGATTATCTTGCTACTTTGGTTAGTTGAAAATTATTGTTTTAGTACTATCAGCCAATAGGATGAAATTATTATTATTATTGTTGTTATTATTATTNGTTTGGGATCAAAATTACCCACATTTCAGTCACAAGCTTCTTGCAGATATTTCATCTACAGCGTGGACACCACAGTATAATGAAATAACCCTTCATATAGGCTACTACTGACCTCAGCAGAACAGAATAATTTTAATAAGTTATGTGTGCAAAATTGGCTACGTATTTCAACATAGCTTAAAATCTGTGCAAAAAAATATTCTGAATAAAAGTACAAAACCTCAGCACATTTTTGGAATATTATAAGGCTTTATTTAGAAGAATTTTATTAGGAAAAATATTTTATGCAAATATGGGTTTCCATCTACGTTTGATTTCATACTTCTTTGTAAGATACAGGACTTCCCCAGTCTCCTTCCTGTGTTGGTTAGGCACTCATATGGCAGTCCAAGTACTTCCCTGTTTAAATTAAAGCATGAATTTGACTACTTAGTTTTCAACTTGATCAGAGAATAGCGGCTTTGAAAATAGAAAACTTACAAATACATACAGGCATATTATACATCCATTTTTATAGATACAAATATTCTACCATAGTGGAAATTTAGAATTACTAAAAATCCTTCACTACACACAGTTTCCACACTGGAAAGATGATGCTAAAAAAACCATGACAAGATTTTAGACATTTTCATTGTCTACATGTAACTTTTCAAAACACTGAAGAACTCAGTCACATTAACACTAATAAGTTATGTAGAAGTTGATATAGAAATTATTCGTTTTCAAGTAAGCAATTATAAATTTACCCTCTTGCAAATTTAACTGGGAAACTAAACATAGCATCACTGATGTAACGGTAAATCTCAATATATGTGTCACATTTGAATATTTCTTTTTAAAAATGTTTTTTATTAGAATCTAAGAAAAAGATATAAACCTCATATTTTGAGGTGATTATTAATCAAGAGATGGATGAAAAATCTTTGCCAGAAAAAAATAAATCTGTGTATAAATTATGTTTTTTATGGATTTACAGTCAGATTTGACAAGCTTAAATGTTATCTAAGTAAAAAGATGCTGCTGTCCTAGGATCCAGATCTTGGAAAATATGTACATTTTGGAAAAAAAAAAAAAAAACAAAAAAAAACCAACAAACCACCCTGCTCTCATATGTCTTGAACTTTTATTGTTCCAAGTTTCCAATACTTCTTAGGAGGCAGAAGGCAATTATTTTAGGGTATATTTATTAGACTTAATAAAAACCCAATAAGAAAGTACAGTGTGATAAATATTTTAGTTCATTGTGTATTCTGCATAATATTAAATGTTGCATTATTTATTGGAAAAAAAAAAAAAAAGAAGTGACAATTGTTTAAATAAAGCCTAAGAAAATCACAAGGACATTTGATGCGTTTAAGTGTTTTATTTTCCCATTGTTGCATGAAAATCTTGAGTTTCTTTCCGTAAACACATATAACATCTGCTTTTGTGAAGTTACAAACTGGTTTTGGCAGTGGGACATCTAATACAGACTGGCAGTGGGATATCTAATATTTGGTGAGAGAGGAAAGTGTTTTTTCCCTGGAAATATCAACACAGCTCAACATAGCTTAGCCAATAAGAATATCAGTAACAGAGACTGTGTTTTCAAATGAAACATTAAAATATTTTCAGTTTAAAGAATTCTTACAGCATCTTGGACCCAAAGTACCCAGCAGGTTTAAACATTCTGAAGGTGTAGCTGCACAAGGTGGCTGATCTCATGTGACAATTTGTCTAGGCAAACTTTGTTCACCATCCCTTCACCTGTGCTCACATCCCTTTCTTGCTAAACTCTTCCTTCTGTTGCACTGACTCCAGTGGATCACTGGGCCTTTCTTTATTCAGCTAAATTCAGCTCATCAAGCCTAAAGAAAACTGATGCTTTTTATTAATTTATTTATTTATGCATTATTGGAGCAGTTTTCTTTGTGGTTACTAAATTGAATTCTATTATTGAGAACTAACTCAACTCTTAACTGCTAATTTTAACCCAGGACACTCCAGGCTCAGTGTTAGCAACTTATGGAGGGACATAACACTGGTGTCATAAATTAGAACTAACACTCATTATCATATCTTCAGGCATCTGGCCTAACCACATCCTACCCTGAAATCTGAGATATTGTGTGAAAGGCTGAACCAGGATGAAACAATACCTACTCTTCCCTCCTCTCCTGACTTCTTCTTGCATGCTGAGTAAGTTTAAAGAAATTTAGGTGCCAAGTTCTGACCAGTTCACAGGTGAGCAGGTAAGCTTTGAGCTAAATACATAAGGCTGAAATGTGCGATGACTGAGGTGCAGCTCCTTTTTCTGTACAGTGCTGCCCTTGCCGAGCAGCAGTGAGGAAGGTGGCTGAGAAATACCCACTTGGGCCAATACAGGTCAGTTCACAAGAACATCAGCACACACTGTGATCTAATATGATCTAAGATGCCTTTTTAAGTAGTAAAATGACAACCCTTTCTTCTGCCCATCAATAAAGTGGTGGAAAATGGAAAATAATTCTTTGGGAAAGCAAGACCTGATTTGTCACAAACGTCAGACGTTTCATAAAAGAGGCTTTGGAAATTGAATATCAAAAACACAGCAGTAAGTATTGCTAAGAGCTTGCATTTCATTATTAAATTAATTTTACATCACTCAAAGTACTGTGTCTATCTATAGTACAAAGGGAACATGATCATTGTTTAAAGGTGCTCTGCAAGATCGCAAAAAAAAAATCAAGAAAAATCTATTGAAATTTTACTTTAATCCCATATGTTGATTTGCATGGAATGGATTTTGTGGAAATGGGTAGGTTTCAGACTCTCCTTACTACCATCCCATTATATGATGCATATTTTGGGGGGTTGTATCATAAAGAAATTGCCATTGCCTTGAGCAGCTCCTTCCCCATCCTTATCACACCTGTTACAAGTGATGTTTTTAGAATCACTGCCACTTCCTGACGCAGCCTGGCAAGCAACATCAGTTGATGATAAAGAAATAAACACCATGATTCTTTCAGGAGGAAGAAGCACATTGTAAATTGTAAAAGATGAGATGTTATTCTGTTCAGAATATAAAAATCAATATCACAATGACCATAAAGAGATCCCTGCAAAGATCAAAACTGCAGCACGTAACAACCCTAAAAAACATCTAAATACCTGAAGTGGGTAAAAATCCACATTCTCATAAAACACAGAGGAGGAAAGGCTGGATTCATGTTATTTAGCTATGTAAGAATTAGGTGCTTTCCCTGATGTAATTCTTTGAATTTTCTTTGTGATCAGGAGGGACAGTTGGAATCTGTCCACGCACGAGTTCATTCACTTTAGAACAGATCTCCAGCACAGGTGAAATATTTCACCCTGTAGAGGTACCTGCTCTATTCTCTGCTTTTAAAAAAAGCCTTGTTGGCTAGCTTAGACCAGATAATTTCCAGGCAGCTAAGAGAATTGGGCTGTGCACAAGTCAAAATACAAGGTCAGAGAGACCAAGGTCCTGCAGGAACAGAACCGCATGCTGTGCCACGTCCAAGATGTTAAGAAATGTTCACAGTAGAAATTTTCAAAGTTTATAAAAAAAGTAAAATAAAGCATTGCCAAGTACTCTAAGTTAACATGTTGTCATAAATAACAAAGATAGGGTTTGCAATACAAAGCCACAAAGTGGATCTAAAATCTCTAAGCTCTAGTATTTCTGAAGTTATCATCATTGAGATTTTTCATGTTCACTGCTACTCCATGATTGAGGAATCTCAGCAAGAAATTAGGTCAAACTCTTCAATCGCAAAATATTGATCAGAGTTGCTGGAGACAAAATGTCCAAGAGAAGACTTTAAAAACACCAGCAGTTGCCTTAGGGTCATTTTTGATCTGTCTTCTTTTCTCAAGACATTTTCTGTGTGGAAAGGGACAACACTGCAATTCTGATTCACAACATGGACATTGGATGAAGAACTTAGTTTGTCCCAAGTCTGCCTGCGATCAAAGAGAACATGAACCTGTCCATGAGAGCCAAGCAATGAAATCAATGCAGACAGGAGCTTCTGACTGTTATTTTCTCAACTAACACTACGTGATTGACTAGCCTTTGATTCCTCAGCATCTTGGAAAATCTGAAAATTCTGCTGTGTGGTCAAGTTGTTAAAATCTACAGTTCAGTCAAAAGCGTATGAAAAAGAAATCAATTTTCTGAAGTGAATCACATATTTTAATGGTCTTGAGACTAAAAAAAATTCATTTAAGATTCGGATCTTTTTTATGAAAGATGGTAGGACAAGAGGAAGGCCACAGAAAATGCTGAATCTGCAATCTTCTTTGGTGAAAATATTTCCAGAGATGTGTTCACAACTTTCTGCAAACTCCCCTGATCTGTGTAGTGCTGCACTGAAGACTGCACATCCTGTATCTTAACTATGTATGTTCCACAGTTGGTAACAGAATTCATTACTGATGTCCAGCAAATATTCTGCAGTGAGTTAATCCTTACAGAACAACAGAATACAAAGCCAATATACTCCCTTTCAAGAATCAAGTTTCTCTATGCAAGTACTTAAAGAAATACTATAGATCTTCAGTCAAAACTTAAAACGATCTATAAGAAGGCATGTGTGAAGGTGCTCAGTGTTTTAAACTGAATAAGCAGAGGACAGTCTGAGGAAAAGAATGACGAAGTACCCACTTCTTAAACAATAAAGGCCCAGAATTCCAGCAGTGGCAAAGGTACAAAAGGGCTGCAAAGACTGATAATATAAAATGGATAATACAAGACGAACACCTTTTTGTTTTTCAAGTTTAAGTACCAAAAGCAAGAGAGAAGGAATTGTAATAAAATATTTTATCCTCTGTTGTAATCTACTCTGGAGTTCTAGGGAACATAATTTATCAGTGTTAATAAATAAGAAGGATTATGCCCCAAGGAAATAGCTAACAATTTTTCCTCCTAGAGGAAATAGCCCATAGAACCCGAAATTCTGTCTAATCACGAGTTAGGCAAAACAAACAGAAGAACCTCAAAATAAAAATTAATAAGTTATTTTAGTTCTTATATACAGATAACATAGCAATAATACTGTGACTATCTTTGCCAAAAGTAAGCTATTTGTGAACAGAATTTAGAAAGCTGCCTGTTTTTATTTCTCCTTTATTAAAAAGGAGGTAACTAGAATATGAGAAGCCAAAATCCACTTACTATGAAGATAATGGTTTAAGCAGGAGCACTGTGACATTGACAGACAAATCGCTGGAAAACACATTTGAAAAAACACCAAAAATTGAAAGAACAAAACTTCTATCACCATAAAACTAAATAGCACTTCTCAGTCATACAAAATATGGCATACTGTTTCTATACTTTTTTGCTGTCATAAGACAAAATGAAATTGACACCATGACAATATTATTTTTGATAGCCCTAAAAGTAAAAGAAGCATGACCAAATGAACCTTTGTTACCCAGGGAAAATGTGCATCTGTGCTATCAAACTAGAACAACAACCCTTTCATCAAAATTAATCTCTGTATGATCAGCTGAGTCTGGATCTTTTTCCCCTTCTGTTTGTATTTTAACTCCTTGCAGAAGGGGCACGAAATGAGAGGATGCATAATAATTAATGACCATAATTGGTACTGTGCCTCTCCCTAATTAAAGACAGGAAAGTAGCTCTCTGTATTACAGTTGTTTTGAATTCCAATCCAGTATTTCTCAAAAAAGTTTTCCAGGACATTGGAGACATTTAACAAAGCTTCAATCCAGAATACTCTATTTTGGCTATGAGCATACGTGCCACTGGTGCTCTCCAGCACATATTGCTTTCAAGCTTATTTGCAGGGAAGCTTTATAGTCAATAAAGCAATGTTCTTCTCATTACTGTGAGGTTTGTAGGACGCCTGTCCTTGGTAGGATCTCTAACAGGGTAAAGCTGGGGAAACAAGGGCCATCTGCCTTCAACAGTCCTTCTGATGGCAGTTCTGGTAAAGTGTACTGTTACCATTAGCGGCCAGCTGGCCTCTTACATCATTATACATTGCAAATGTTTTACTGCATGACAATATAACACCAAATTGTGTTTTAAAAAAACATAGCATGCTTTGAATTGTAAAAGCATCCTTACAGAGAGGGATTGGATATGATCCTCAGGGCAGTGTGTCCAGGTTCATATTGGTCTGTGCAAGCCTTTTAATGCTAGCTTTGAGTTTATTTCCTCGATACAAAAATGTAATAGTTCATTTTATGCATGGAAAAAAGATACTGATGGAAGAAAAATGTCTAACAGAAGTTCTATTTTGAATTAGAATATAAGGACTCACTGCTCTCAGAATTTGGCTCTTTGGGCCTTTTTTTGCTTGATGTGACTCTGTATGTTCTCTGGAGATAAACCTGTATGCAACAAAGAAGAAGCAGTACTTTGTTGAAGAGACAGAGAAAATAATTGAACTTGTCACATTTAATTTGCAATTTATTGCATTTATTTTGTAATTGTTGACAGAACAAAAGATATGTGGTGGTTCCACAAAAAAAATCCTGACTTGGAAATATACCACGGTTTTCTTACAACTCAGGAAAAGAAATCCTACCTGATGCTAAAGAAATGTTAGAATTGCACTGAAATGAGACATGGATCCAATATTTTAGCAAACCTCAGTTTATGTTCTAAATAGGTTGCTCATCAGAAGTTTGTGATCAATATTAGTTTTTAAGAGAATACGCTCATTTATGGATATTCAAATAGCTGATCCAGCCTTGAGTGTCCCATGCGTACATGAGTCATTATGTTGCTGCTTACTTTGGATATCAGAGGCTATTCTCCATTTTAAATAACACAGAATACATTGAGGAACAGTGTATCTATGTGAGGCATTTGTAGGCAAATATATGCAGCCACTTTGCTCCCTTGTGGTGGATTTTAGAGATCATTGTTTTTATTTCTTTACAGAAGAGATCATTATGCAATAGGAACCAGCAAATACTAAAGAAACCACATTCACAACCTATTTGGTTTTACATTATAAAATTTTTTATATTTTAATATCTGAGAATAAAGGCAGAAGACACCTCTTCTTAGAAAAATATTTTGGCTGGGCAGAGTTTTCATTTTGGTATTTTCACTTTGTTGTTTAAACTACAAAACTTTCACTCCTAAAGAGAAAAATAAAAATTGAAATAGATGGATACCTCTGACAAGAAGAAAATCACCAAGAAATATTAATCTTAGCTCTTTATTGGAAAGTCTACAAAACCCTCATTTACAGGGACACAGAAAAATGTAGTGCATTAAGAATCAGCTGACAAATGAGTAGGAAAGTGTTTTGGAAATGATGTGAAACAATGGTAGGGTATTTTCCTATTTTGTGTGCGTGTTAATTTTGTGATTTTTCCTTTTGTTTTTGTATTAATACTCAATTGAAGGCTGTGTTGTACTAATGAAAATTTCGTGCTAGGGTTTGGTATTTCAAAGCAGTTGTCTTGTAACCATGATTTCATAAATATATATTTAAAAGAAAATTATAATAGAAACATAAAGAATCCTAATATTTGTCCAATTTGATTCTATAATATGTTTACAAAGTTTATGAGAAGGCTAATGAGAAACATTGAATGCTTTTGGTTGCTGGGGATGTATATAGCCATCTAGCATTTGGAAGGGGTAAATGTTTTCTTGTGCTGGAATGAGAGTTTGCTTGCAAACTTCTGTTCTGCAAACTACCTGTAACCTAAATAGTTCATGTGCTTGTCAAATGGAAAAGGTACATAGTTTGTATGAATTCTAATTAAAATGTTGTAAATAAACCCAATGTACCACCAGCAACTCCTAAACTGATCAGAATACACATCTGCAGTGTGAAATGACTGTGCAACACACTACTGAAGAAATGGGGAAGAAAAGTCGTGGAGAGCTGCTTCTTTTGATGGTAGGAGTGACTACAGCACTGCTTTTGCTAAGCTTTGACTTAGTTACAATAACAGCATTGAGCTTTTAAATGTATAGGTTCCCTTTATACTTGTACACCTTCCTGGCTTATAAAAGGGACTGACAGAATAGGACACAATCTTTCAGCCTCTTGTGGATATTAGTAAAGTCAATAAAACAAAAACAAAACGAACCCCAAACCAAATTCAGAGTACTGAAAAAAATGAAGTAATAAAGAAAAGCAAAAATTTTGCATCGTTATCTACTCACTCCAAATAATCTAATTCACAAGCTGAAAATATTAAGATGTGATTTTGCAATAAGTCATGTCTATCAAAATCCTGTCTTGAAGCATTTATAGTTAATATGGAGATTTTGGTACAATATTAAATGTAACTAGATACATAAGTAGAATCTGAAAAGCTACACTGCCTCAATTTAAAAAGCTCTTCTTTCCAGGAGACATAGGTTATCCATGAAAAGTACAGAACAGTAAAACTGGCAGAGTGTCTAAAAAGAGAATTATCTCTTCCACCACAGGGAAACAGCAGCATTTTCATACCCCTCAATTTTTTAGAAAATATTTAAATTAGTTGATTTAATTGAGAGTCAAAACTTGTCTGAAGCCACGGAAGAACAGGTATATAGAGAATGGCAAATGACATGGGGAAACTTCTGTGGAGAAAAGAGAGGAGGAATTGTGTCCCATTATGAACAACAGCAAATACTACTGGAGACTTAAGGCCAAGAGAGGGATGGAAATCAGGAGGGAAGTTTATATATTTTTTTCAGAACATGCAATTCCAGAGACAGAAAACAGTTGGGACAAGCTGGATGATTTTATGTGTGCTCTACAAAACTCTGAGTTATAATCCTCTGCTATTTCCTCTCACTTTCCACACATATATGCACAAATTCTTACACTTCAGCTTGCATCTCAAAGCCATTAATGGCCAACCACACACCAAGTTTCTTGTTCCAAACAGGTAGGGCGACTTTGCAAAGAAATTCATGCACCATTCTTTTCTGCAAGGAATAATGGCACTGTTAAGCCTTGGTACTTCCTTTATGTGACAGCTTCAGGTATACAAGCAGAAACCCAGACCTCTGAACAGTGAGGAACTTGATCTACTACTGTGCCAGTAGATCAAACAAGCTGAGGAGAACTATCATGACCTAATCACAACCCTTTGGCAGAGCTGTTGCCATATAGTCTCAATATCTTACCTTCTGTCTGAAAAGCTGTAGACATCCAAGTGGCTCCCACTGTTTTGCTTAAAAATCACCTGCTCTAAAACTATGCCAAGGTTTATGCTAGCCAGGTTGCTGTAGGGATAGTTTGGGGCCATTACTCAGCCCTACACCTAGCCTAATTTGGATTAGAGCAGGTATGACTTTGCGTCCACTTGGGAAAACACTGAGACAAATTTTAAGAACAAGGTGTCACAGGATTAAAGTGAAAATAAACAGGTGAAAGATGAGGCTACTTGTGAGGAAGAAAATATTTGTACACATCACTTAGTCTGGCTGTTAGCACCACCAGTTGAGATCAATAAAATCTATTCTCTCATTGCATCTATGGCTAGCCTTACATCTTCCCTTTCCAGAGGGAAAAAAAATATGCCATCCTTTATAGTACATGTCAGTGCTCTATCTGTCCCTAGTCTGGCTTCCTTGGCTTTTAGGTGTCTGAAGAGAGATGGCTGCAGTCTTTGGTCACTCTAAGACTCTAGTCAGCACTTTCCTGTGATATTTTCTGAGTCTGTGTTCTTCCACAGCCATTTCTTCCTGTCTCCTTCTGGAGGAAGCTCAGGATGTTTATTAATTCACTTTCGGCATTTTTTGAACTAAATCAATTTATTAACTTGTTATTTTTCTTTGTTATTTTAGTTTTCCAGTTGGATGAAGGCCAGGTCAGGCACTACAATAATGAAAGGGGTGCAGATCAGTGAAGAACATGGGAGGGAAGAAGGATTAGGAAGGATGGGAGCTGGGAAATGTTAACAGGATATCCTCATTTTGGTAGTGGGAAATTTTAAGTTTATTATTGTTTCTATGCTGTGTTTTGAAATCACATTTTCAGTACAGATGAGGACTGATATTCCTTGCCTATCAGGTTATTCTACATTTCTGAGGATCTTTTTGAAGATTCCAACACCTTTTTTGCATAATACCAAAAAGATTTTCAGTGTCTTATGTTAATACAATATCCATAAATCACTGTTTTTTTTGGAACAGTTAAATCAGTGTAAATCTAATTGTAACCTTTTACCTGTCATTATGATAGCATGGATGTCATATCTGATAATACAAATCTTGTGAGATGATATGTCATTTTCTGTGATAATGTTTCTTCATGGTGAGAAAGCAAAAATGATATGCAATTTTTTCACCAGTGTATGCAAGCAAATGTGCCTAGTGCTGGACAGGAGAATAACAGTCTTATTAAACTTATCCACATAATAATGGATTAATAATTTTTATGTCATTTCATTCACATTCTTTGACAACACAATATTTTTAGCTTGTAATCCTTTGCAGGGAATATTTAATTTTCTGGGGAATTTTTCTTTTCCTTGTTATTGTCCTAATTTCTTTTGGTTTAAATTCTATTTTCGTTTTCATGGACTTCTCACATTAATATACAGCACCTGTTTAGGGACTCCTTACCTCATTATATCTCCAATTTAGATATTTTCACCTGAAGTGGTCCTCTAGAATCCATTTATGGCTAGGGAGAGAAGCTTACTATAATGGCTTGCCTTAAATATAAGACCAGCCATTCTTATAACTGTAGTTACATTTGCACTAGCTGTATAACAGTAATCACAATTTCAGTTATTTTCCAGTTTGTATCCCAGCTAAAAATATACCTGTCAGATATTGTTCCAAGTAGTTTCATTCTTTTGCAAGTTTGTTTGTTTGGTTTTTTGTTTGTTTTCTCAGCTCTGTTCAAATTTTGAAGATGCTTAGTTTGTGTTTTCTTTCACATCTTCTGGCTTCATGCATGTTGTCTCACTTTGTAGTCTCCTTTCTTTTGTTCACTATCCCTATGATTTTCCTCTTTGGCAACACAGCTGTATCGCACAATCTGTTCTGATTCTGCTCCATAGGCTGGCAAACTCTCACAGGTTTTTATACTTTTATTTATTGAGTTTGCAACAGATTTTTTTCAGTTGCTGATCCTCATTATACTGTTGTCAGATTCCACAAGATTCTACAAGTTATATATTTGACTTTACAGACTGAAGTTTGTTATAAATGTATGCACAGTTGCTTCATCAATTCATTTTTTTTCACACAAAACAAAAATCTTTCAAAAGTTCACTCTGTAAGTGTACTATGGATACTACACTATTTAGTGTCACCCTAGATAGCTACTTAATATGTTTTAATATCAAAGAAATCTAGAATCTCTACATCAGCAAAATTGAAATAAAAATTCCCAGGCAGCATTCACTTTCATAAAGAGACAGAACTCTATTGTGAATATTGTCCAGTTTTGCAGAAAAAAAGGGATTTTTTTCTTGATACCAGGTGTTTTGTAACTGGTTAAAGAAAACTCTTGGTTGACATTAAAAGTCTGAGGTATTTTTCTTGCAATGGAAGATAGCAAAAGAGCAATGAAGGGGACAGAAGCAGGGAGAGTGATCTCTGTGGCATTTAACAACTACCAACCCAAAGTGCAGCTGCTTCAAACCAATGTGTTTCATTTCCCTGAGTGATACCAGCCAGGATATCTTTATCATAGTGCCACTTCCTACATCAGTTTGGCTACTGTGTGCAATGAGAAATAAACAGATACAACCTCTATCATATCTCTAGTCCAATTTTCAAATTGCAGTAGTTTTGAAATATGTGCCTGAGCCAGAATTCAAGCAGTCGCTTTCCTGGAGACACTGCCTTCTTCTCTGAACACTGTGACTTCATCATTGTTTTAATTTCCAGTGTTGTAAACATAGTGTATGCACATCATTATTTTGAGAGGGAGTAAAAACTTTAGAGCCCTGACCAGCACCCACCTGAGGGGGTCACTACCCCCTTTTCTTTGCAACAAGAAACAATTGCAACTTGGATGTTCTGGCTGACTCAGCTGAAAGTTAGATTTCTGAGTGGAGCTACAAGTAGCAAAGGTTTTTTTCACGGAACAGCACATATTTTCTCTCCTACCTACTCCTGATTACTTGGCTCTTTCAGCCATTTCCAGTTTTGGGATGTTATCAGAGGCCCAAAAGGGCCCAGTTGCACACAGGTTATCATAAAGTGCAGTAAACTAAGTATGCTCTCTCAATTTGTGTCCTTTCTGTGTTACAGTGTCCCTGTCTGCTGTGCTGTCCTTGGAATGCAATGGGAAATTAGCTCTAGATAGTGCAGTGTGGCAGAAATCAATAACAGAATTATGTCAGCACATAGGACGGGCTGCTAAACCTTGGCATTCCCAGCAACATCATAATGCATGCCATGATGAACACTGAACTCTGCAAAAAGAGAGCTGTCTCTCATTAACTGCTGTGGTTCTGGCTGGTATGTTCCAGAACGGCTGAGATATTGGAAAAGTAATGAAATGGATCACCTGCTGATTTCTAGCTTTTACAAGCACAAATTTTTCCTGATTATGCAAGCAAATTTTAACTCACTGAACATACAAGTCTCTGCTTTCTTACTACACTGAAATTTATCAGATACAAGCTTCTAGAAATAAATAGTTCAGAGTATGTTTTTGTGTTCCTTCTGTAACAGGAGACGAAACTTAAATTAGATTTGATGGGCTTTACATCAATTTACTAAATAATCTGATTAAAGCCTCAGTGTCTTCTCACTATGACGCTTAATGATTTGCCCTGGGAAGAATGTAACACTGTCTTAAAAAATGTGATTAGGACTTCTGGTTCTTCCTGGCTTCAAAATCCTCGAGGTGCAGGAATAAAGATGAATTTTAGTGATATAGTTAATAAAAAATAATGAAATTATTTGATACTTCCGTTTTACTATAGCTATAGAGACATACAAAACTTAGCAGACCAGGGTGTTTTCAGGGGAATTCTATAGGGAAGATCTAAATGTGTTAATTGTAATGCAGTGGGCCAAATTCTTTCCTGGCAAGAATCCTTTGAGATAGATCTCAGACCCTTCTCCAGTAATTTTGTGTCATAAAAAAATATCCACAAATCGTTTTAGCAGACCTAGGAGTACTCCAAACTACTGCTGAAATTGCAAAAGTAGATTGCAGCTTTTTATGAAAATGTTTATTAACTGGAAAACATGAAGGAACTGAAGCCTAAACTGTGTAAAAAATGAATTGTTTTAGAAAAATTACTTCAATATATTGTATTATCTGATAAGTATAAATGTTGAACAAGGAAATTAAGGCAGGCACTACTTACATTTTCTCTGTTGCTGGATTTCTTGAAGATTCCAGTTTATTATTCAATGCATTTATTTGTTTATTTGTTTGGTTGTTTATTTATTTATTTATTTATTTAGTTAGTTAGTTAGTTAGGTAGTTAGTTAGTTAGTTAGTTAGTTATCTGAGAACCACTTTGAGGATGTAGTAAGAGTAAAACATGAGAGTGCCCGCAGGAGCCTCATTTTTTAAGCTGTTAAACAGATGTGGTAGGAAGGCAAAAAGAGAGGCTTTCTTCTCCCATTCCCTCTTCCCTTCTCTGCTTTCTGTTCCTACACTCTGTTCCATATCATCGATAGCAGGCTGATTCAGTATTCATTATAATTCAGCTTCTAGGTGTAAAACACAAGGAAACAAGCAGAAACAGCAGGGAATGTCCCCAGGCAGGCAAGAGGCCACCTTGTCATCCTGACTTCTACAGCTGCCAGGTGCTGAGGACTTCCTCAAGTGACACATCCTGTAAAAGCAGAAGATATGAGCTACTTTATTGTGCTCAGGCAATGGTGAGAATTACTTAGGAATAGTGTAAGACTACCCCCACTTCACATTACAATATCAATTTTCTATTCCTTCTCTGAATCCTATCATGTTGAACAGAACCCTCCAGAGATACAGTCAACCTTTATAGGCTTCTCTCCTGTTTTCCTTCTTCTTCCTGACCTGATCACCATGAGGCATCCTGAAAAAACTTCTGATTAATCTGTCTTCCCTTCTGACTCTCTCCTGCCAAGTCAGTCAGCGGGGAAGAAGTAGGAGATGAAAAGAACCAACATTCCCATGCCTATGGTCCCATGGCACTGGGGCCAGTCATGGCAGGAGCTCTGCTGGCCTCTGAGAGCTGCACTTGCACACACACCACACCACAGAGCTGCCAAAATGCTGCAGTGCAGAGCCAACATCCCAGGGAGAAGGCAGGGACGCATCTCAATTATTTCCCTCAGAAAATATTCAAGATGTTTAACTGCAGCAAATCAATTCTGATTACCTCCAGGTGGATTTCAGATGGAGATTTGCTCAGCTTTCTGTCAGCGTATCCACTCAAGGCAACCCTGACAGAAACTTCCATCTTCTGGGAAGCCTTCCAGGCACACAGCCAAAGTCCCTTTGACTCTGGTTTCCAGACTCTCCTGCTCTCCAATTCCCCAGACATTAAGGCTCCTGCACCTCCCACTAGGAAAGCTTCTAGTGGCACAAGGGATTCACAGCCCTGTTGGTGGGCTGCCAGGGAGATGAAATTACTAAATATGGTTGGAATTGGTAATCTTAGAGGTCTTTTCAAACTTTAATGATTCTGTGATCCTATGATCGCAGTTTGCACATTTGAATTTTTTCCTTCTCCCCTCGATCTTCTTGATTGAATTTCAATTAAAATATAGTTGGAAAGGCAAATTTCTAAGGACTTGGAGATTGTGGGTTTTGCAAAGATTAACTTAAAAGCTTAGTTTTAGGATGGCACTTCAAGGTGCACATTAGGTTAGCTGCTGATTATTTTGGCAGATGCAATGATGTGAAATCCCCAGCATTTTCCAGGGGAAAGTAATGCTGGGGAAAGACTAGAAAAACAGCCAAGAAAAACAGAGAGAACTAGAGACAGAAGTACGAGGTGTTAGAATACAGAGGAAAAATTTGTGGTGGAATTTTTTTTTTTTTAAACCATATTATGAACTACAAATCTTTGGGTTTGGTTTTTATTTATCTTTTTCTACTAGAAAACTTGTTATTTTTTCTGGTAGAAAAAGAAAGTTTAAAAATAAATTAGATATATTTAAGATAAGTTTGAAAAATTTTATAGTGTATCTGTTCTAATTAATGTCCCAGGGTGAATCTGATTGAGCCAATAAAGTTTGAATAATAAAAATTTAAAATTTAGAAGTAGAGAGGCTACTTGAAGACAATGGACTTGGTTGCTGTATTTTGTCTGCTGCTGGGAGAGATACAACAGTAGATTCAGGTTTTTTTAGCATATTGAGTTTATATCCTGCCTCCTGGATTGGAAATGAGGAGAGAATCCTGACCTGGTAATTTTGACTTTGCTCACATAAATGAGTCAAAGTGAAGAAAAAGCTTTTAAGCAGAGGCCTTATTTGTGCTTGAAAATGAAGGTGTAAAAAATGAGGCAATGCTTTAAAAATCTGTCTTTGTGCAGTCTTGAGGCCAAATTGCAAACTGATTTACATTCTCTCTTAACCTTGTCTTGGGAAATCACTTATAATTTGTGCAACTCTTTTTTTCTGTCTGAACAATTCCAAGTGCTGTCTCTGATGATGTCAACACAATCCCAGTTTTACAGATGCAGAGTTCCAGGTAGAAATAAGCAGATTCAAAACAAGCAGAGAAAGTAGAGCTTCATTCATCAAATATCAAGGTAAAATAGGATGGAAGGGTCAGCAAATGCAAGTATAAACTATCTTTTTTCTTTTTGAATATCTTTAAAATGTTTGTATAATTTTTTTCTAGTATGTGTAATCTAAATACTTTCAAAGTGTTTAATTCTCTGTACATAGTTAAGCATTTCATTCCTAGTAGTGCAAAATAGGAAATGAATATAGTCAGTTCGTTTTAAGGTATTTGCAGCTCTTTGATATACATTTGGAAGTCTGAACGTTGGCCAGATCCCGAGTTCAACTACATAAAGGAAGTTTCATTGATTTCAGCAGAGCTGCACACATTTACACCAAATGAAGATTTGACCTATACTTCCTAATATGTTCTCTGAAAAGCACTGCAAAGGAAGGTCTGGATTTCTCAAAGTAACTGTTCCCTTTTCTTGGCTTATTATTGCACACATGTTTTCTCACTTAAACTTTGCCTCATTTGGCTTTGGATTTTTATGTAGCCTTTGAAACTATTTCTAATGGAAAAATGCAGCTGTTAGCAAGATTTCCTAAAATGTACATGGAACTAATTTTCCAGGCCTTTCTCTCAAGGACTCTGATGTATCTACAGAAGACATTTGGCCAAAAGGATTCTTAATGTAACTATATGATGAAAGAAAAAGAACGAGTAGAGAGGAAGCATCCACTCGTAAGGATAAGAAGGAAAAATTGACTTTTAGTAGCTTATCTACTTGAAATCTTGAAACTCTTTCATTAGCAATACTATTTTGCAGAAAATCAGTGAATTTTTAATGTGAACTCAAATAACCAGAGATAAAAGGATGCAATAATGTGAAGAGATACAGAACTGTAAAAATATCTTCACCATGGAGTCTGATTTTGTACATTGTCTCTCTGTATCATATTTTCAAAGGCACAAATGACCAAGACTATACAGTTATCAATCTGACTCATTAAGAGTAAACAAGCATAACATAAGATGCCATCTTCTCAGCCTGGATGGCAGGACATGGCAAGGGGAGGCACAGAAGCTGGTGGGGAAGAAGAGGTTCTCAGGATCAGAGGAAGAAAATTCAGCTCACATATCCTTTCTGCCAGTTTCTTCTCTGAGACAACAATGTTACAAATTTGTCTATATCCATCTCCACACAAATTAAAATATGAACCTCAGTTATCACAGAATAAGTAAAATAATAAATTATTATGGGAAATAGATGAATTTTTAAACAACACCGCTGGACAAAATTATAGAAAACCATAATTTAATTTCCTTATCAATCTCATTCGTAAAACATATTTTAGATACTATCTACTGCCCCCTGTAACTGATAAACACATAATGGATTTTAACATGTTTATCCTTATAACAAAACAGAAAGACAAGTATTATTCCCATTTTATCAACGAGCAATTAAAGGCATAGATTAATATTAATGGAAAACTGATTTGATATTGCTGGAAAAAGTGCTGATGCAGTAGCTTATCTTCCACCAGTTTGTTATTTCTGTTTCTTTTACACAAGTCTTCATGTGTAAGTCCCTTATGCAGCTAAAGCCACAAGAAGTTTATCCAGCAAGGCAGGAAGACTGAAGAAATTATCCTTTCAGCATCATCCTGTCAGTACATCAATATAGCACCATGCTAAATGTACCTCATCCACTGCCAAGAAACTATTTCAAAATTAAGGAGCCAATTTTAGCTTGTCTCAAAAGGAGTGGGACATTTGTGACAGAGCAAAAATCTACACTTGAGCTCTCACCTTCCATGCTTCTTTTCTAATGACTTGTATCTCCTTTAGGAATGATGTGATTGGTCTAAAGGGAAGATAAAACATGACAATGAAAATAAGAATTATAAAGCTTAATATACCTTGTTGCAAGCAGGAATTCCACTTGTGTCAGGACTTAGATCATAGTTCCACAATACTGGCACTCAAATAGATGGGAGCAGTTGAATGGATTTTGTACCTCCTTCCTGCCTCTGGTAGGCTCCCTTCAATGACTCTTTAATATTCTGTTTTTCCAGGGCAACATTTGAGGGGTCAAGCAGCAAATAAAATCTATGGAATTTTCCAGGTTAAAGAAAGACCTTATTTCTATTTTGGAGGTCAGGAAAAGGTTAACTTTCAATTACTGCATTTGTGGCATAGTCCACAGTCATCAGTGTCAAAATAACCTGAAGGAATGGAGGAACTCTGATCAGTTTGGGAGCTGGAAGGAGGTGGGATAGAAACTGCGTAAATCAGATTTTCATTAAAGCCAGATTATCAAATGATGGCTTTATACCCTTGGGTCAGAGCATTTTTTGGGCTATTTTAGATGACTGAAAGCCTAAATATCAGCACAAGGTTAAATGTACAGTATGTGTGAGTGCATATAGTAATAAATCAGAATGATTTTTAGCAATAATGGGTATTTCCAGAATATAAAATGTAGGGAGAATGCCGAAGTACAATAAAAATTACACAATTAGTTAACGCTGTACACAGAGCAAAAATATTTCCTATTAGGTGGAAACTGTGGGCTAATAGTGGCTTCCCAGTCATATATTTACCATTCTCCATATAGTCTTTCTAAATGACAACATTTTCAGAGCTCCCTAAATACACCAGAGAACAAGTCATAACATGCCACTGTTTTTGGAGCATATAGAGAGAGTTCAGGTGGTTAAAGTATGAGTTAGTATTATTCATGTTTATAAGAAAAGTGTGGTAATTGTTTAAGCTAAAGATAGATGACTATTACAAAGTAATGATCCAAGGTTAAGGAAATGACATCAATTAAACTGTATTAGAGCATAAGCAATCACATTCAGTGGTAGTGCATACTTTTCTGCCTGAACAATGAAAAGTTTCAAGAAACTGTGTTTAATGAATGCTTGCCATATGCTTTTACTTATGCTTAGCACAACATTAACCAAAAGAAAGCACCTGTTCAAGGACTCCCCCATTCCATAAGACAGGGCTTAGAAACATTCCATGGCTATGTCCAATCTATAAATGAAGACTACCTCATGCTATCCCAAAAAGCAACATAGAGTGCATGGCTTGGCCGGGAGCAAGTACTAGGTGTGGGAAGCAATGTAAAAACTGTTGCCAGAAAGCAAGCATTTAGTTAATACTCAACTGAAATTCTTCGCATTGGTAAAACAGTGATAAAACACCTTTTCATCTTATCTCCATTTTTTTTATCCTGTTCTCAAATTCTTGTTAGCTGCCTTGCCCTAAAAAATATCTTTGTTTTAGATGTAGAGATTTACCTTTTGTTCACTGCACAAAGAACTGCATTGGCCTAACACATCATGGCTGTCCTGCAGTTTATTACTGCTCCACTGGCTGCCACTGCCCCATTAAGAAAACCCTGAGAGGAAAAGCACACCTCTAGTGCTTGGGTTAATGGTAGGAGCATTCTTCTGCTCCTTTTCTGCTTAAAAAACTTAACTCAGCCTCTTTGCAATACAATAAATATCCTGTTCACCAAAAGACAGAGCATTTTTAATATTGTCAAATGAAAATAAAACAATCACGATTCTGAAGTAAATTACTTGGAAACTAATTTTTTGCTTTGGTTGCATTATACAAAGGATTATTTATAAAATAAGCCAAGATTATTTATGGAAGGCCTGAGAGGAGGCAGGCCTTCAGATTAGGAAAGCACGTCATTTGGAAAAACACTACATTTATAAATATATGTTCTTCATGCTAGTGTAAATGTAGAGACAGAAATGGAGGTGCTCCTGATCTGAGTGTTTAAAACTTACACGTGCGAGTGCTTTGTCCATGGGGAAATAAATGTGATGCTCCCTGATTAGTTTTCACAAGGAGTTTAAAACAGATGGGTTCTAATTGCATAGTTTTCAACTGGCTAGGTTAAGAGAAAAGTGGATTAGTGAATGTTTTATATGAAAACAAAGACTTTTTTTGGGAGTCAGAACAAAGTAAAGAATTAGGATATTGACAGGGAATTTCTGTGTGAGGAATAAAGTATCAGCAATGTCTTTGAAAACATTGTATGGGAACATGGGACATGTAGATGTATTCTCCATACCTCTTTTATTTGCATGTAGTTTATCTGGAAAATAATTCCTCAGTTCTATATGTCCTCAACTTTGTTACTCACTATCCTCATATCATATCTTTTTTTCTTTTTGTTTTGTGAATTTTCTTAGTGGTATAGTTTAGAAAGTTGCAATGTAGATGAAACTATGTGATTTAGTAATTTATGAGTCCTTTTTAATGAAAGGAGAAAAAATAGAATCTTATAGCAAATGAATTATCTGACACATTTGTCAGATGTCCACTTTGAAATAAGATGGATCCTATGAGATGCAGGTGTCTGCCTTTGGGCAGATCAGTCCTACTCACTACCTCCAGGTGTTAAATTCAGCTTTCCTTAAACATACACCAAAGCAGTTTCTGAATTCAGTTCAACATTAAGGGGAAAAAAACCAGAAGGAAATCATATAAGGAAAGCATATAATGCATAAGGAAAGCTGATAATGAAGTGAGTGAAAGCACTAAAAAAACTTTTAGAGGAAGATGAATGCCAATGGAATTACGTGCATTTTAAAATACACACAGTGCACAATGCAAGACAAAAAATCCCAGCAGTTCATGACCTCAAAAACTCAGAGCTGGCAGCCATAGAGAAGATACACTTTTATGGCTAGATGCCATAATGCTTACCTTGTACGTTCCTATTTCTTAGATTTGCATAGAAAAAAATTCCTAATATAATTAAAATCTAATAGCTCAAGGCACTTATGCTTTCTGTCATCCTAAATCGAATGGGAAGAATTTGGACAGGTTGGAAAAAAACTACAGTTGAACAAGATAAAGAATACTTTATCTTGTTCAACTGTATCAGGAATGTTCAACTGTAAACAGGAATGTATCAAAAGACCACATTTTCTAAAGAGCCCATAGACACAGATATGCATGCAAGAAGGTTTTTTCATCTGTTTTGAATCCACACTTTGTCTTCTCCTTAGAAAAGGCATTTGATTATTCTCATCTTATTAAGACTCATCTAATTATCTTATAGAGTGAATGGAAGAATAAAAGGCATTGCTGGTATCTATGGAACACATAGGGGCTTGGTCTCTCTTACGATGATTATTTCATTTTTTTTAACCAATGAGTTTTGCATGTACAATGACAGAATTTGCTGGAACAAAGGCAAGAGCACTGGTTTCTTCCTTTCTATATGAAAACACCAAAATAATGAATGACATTTAGACTTCCTTCTTCAAAATCCATTTCTCCTTCTCTATGAGTATTAAAATTCCCTCTACACAGGGTTGCAGTGGAATAGAAGGTAGTGGACTAAAACTTCTGTGTGAGTTACTGATCCTAGATGCCTTTTTCTGGGTCAATGCTCTAATGACTATATTATTTTTTTTTTTTTTAATATTTAATCTTCTTAACTCCTTGCTTAATAGAGGCACACAATCTGTAATCCTTCCAGGCTCCTCTCCCTTCCTCCTCTCTCCCAGTCAAAAGAGACAGGGGTATGACAAGACATATTGTTCTCTTGATCAGAATATTTCTCACTACAGTTTAATGTTGCTAAAATTGGTGTCTCAGACACAAAATGCCTAAGTAAGGAAGGCTAAAGATGGACCTACCCATATCTCAGCTTGAATGTGAAAATCCTTATTTTTAGATCTCATTATTTCTTTTGGATCTAGCCCTCTCAAAATGGCTCAGTGGAGATCTGGTTTCAGGAAAGCTTCAGATGAACTTTCCCGTACCCTCTCAACTTCCTCCACAGTAAGGGAGAGTATTACTCATCCTCCTAAGGAATTGGTAGCATATGTTTCTCATCTTTTCTTCCTACCTTAACATTGTTGCTATTTGTTATCCACGCACATTTTTTAGGCAGGAGAGATAAGAGCAGTTTACTGACAATACTTTCCTCTGCTGATTTGAAAAGTTCATATAGGAGAAGAAAATGTTACCCTAATCTCCTTATGGCTGTCTGCATGTGGCACTATTCTTAGCATACTGTAGGTCATGCATATTTGTAGACACAGAAAGCTATGAACATTTAGGTCTTTCTGTTTGGTGTGTTCTTGTTTCATAAAGCTTATTACCCGGCTGTTCACAGCTCTCCAGCCATGCTCTGGGTTCTCTTGAAGGAGAATTGTAAGGATCTAGCTTCCTTTTTTTTTTTTAATGCCTGTCTAGAATTAAAGTAAATTGGTGAACATTGACTGTTTTATTTTACATTTTAAATTTAAACTGAGTCATATGTTAACCACATTTCCACACCTGGAATTTGTTTATCTTGGATTTAGTTTATATCTTTAATAAGTGTTAGAGCAAATATGCTAAGGAAATACTTTCCAGTTTTACTGTTTTTATGTTGTTATATAGAACTTAGTTTCAATTTTTGTTTTAAGTCAATTTTATTTTCTTAACAAGTTTCTTTGAAGAGAAAAACTTCAATTTCAGTGCTGCACTCTCTTCCCCTTCAAGTTACCTCCTGCCCCCACTTTCTTTTAAGTCTGGTGGTAATGAATGAATTCACATGCAGGTGAGCACAGAAGGTTAGCAGATCCTGAGGTTTATTTTTAATGTGGCTGGAATGGTGTTCCTTACAGTCTCTCCATGAAAGTGTTGGAGTGATCTCATCCACAGAAAGGTGTGTCTGCATACTCCCTTTCACAGGTGCAGCAATAGAAATCCAACCCGTGCAGTAACTGAACCCCTCATGTTTGCTCAATATATTGCAGTCCCAATTCTGCTCTTTGGGGGAGTGCTGAAATTGGTTCAAAACCGAAGTCAAGCTATTATTATTACTTTTTAAGTTCAGAGACAACCTGAAAATTCTGGGATCTTGATTCAATGCTTCACTTGACATTGCACAGAGGTTCCATGAGGACAAAAAGTCCTTCTCTTCTGAGTGACAGTCCAATTTCCTCTTTATTTTTATTCAGTCTATAGGTAAGTATGTAGGTCATGCCTGTGACATTTTAGGCTTATTCATGACTAAACAGTTAAGAAAATTATTGTGACCAATGTAACTTAAAATGCAACAAATACCTCCTCTAGGAGGTGCTTATTGCTTACAGATCCTACTCAGATGAAAATTATATCTTCCTTACTTTAATATTTTCTTGCATATATTTCAACTCTGTTAATGATATTAAATATTTCTTGTTCACTACTGGTATCTACACTCAGTAGAAAGTCCTTTATCTGACATACTAAAGTGCTATATCTGACATAAATTAGCTCACAGCTGCTAGGACTGGATAAATAATTTTCAGGAAATTATTTATACCTCTGCTGGCATCCCATTTATATAGCATATTTTGTAAACATGAAGGCAAGCAAAGTTCTATCTGCATAAATATGAATGGCAAATTATTTGGGAGTTTAGAGGCAAAACTCATTTCAGGTGGTTGCAGTGGTCAAGTGGTGAGCATACTGGGGCCTGGCTCAGAAAGCCTTGTGCAAAAGGAGAAGTGGGGATATAGCAACGACTGCACAGCAAACTGCACCCAACTCTCCTTCTCCAAGAGGACAAAATGTGCTCAAGTGTGGCTGGGGACAGTGAGAGCACACTGAGGGAGCTCGAGTTATTTACTTTTAGCATAACGGCAGTACAGCCCCAAGTCTCAGAGTGGATCCAACCAGCCGATGGTCTGTAGAGCAAGATCTGTGGCTGCCATTCTCCCTGTGCCTTGGGATCACCTGTCTGCCTCACTTAGGAGGGAGAAGTCAAAAACAGTATCTGCTAATTGAACTTGCTACTACAAGCAGTATGGACAGAATTGTCCCAAGTCCCTCACTGAGAATTTGGGCATGAGACCAGCTGTCAAAGGAGCACGGATTCACTACCCACTTCCACGAGGCCATGTCAGTGGAAAGCCCTTGTCACTTACTGAACCTTGGCCATGCACACAGGCACACATGTAGCATTGGGATGGTTTACTTTCTAATTCGTGAAGGCATGATGAGTGCACGTACTCTTTGCATTCATCTAGAATAAGTCAGGTTGGGAAACTTCCTTTCCAGTTTTACCTTCAGTCATGTACAAATCTGTTCCAAGTATCTTTGGAGAGTTCTCTGGCAAAAAACCAAGAGCAGAGCTGGAAGAGCCAAGTGGAGAAGCCAGAATCAAAACTCAAGAGAGGTACAAACTTCACAACCCAGAAAGGCAGATTTATGTCTCTATAACCAAGGCTTCACAGTGCTTGCTAGTGCTTTTATTTTTCTCTAATCTCCAGCAAGGGTTTTCCCATTGGATTCCATTTCTGGATGCCAAATCACTCTACCACCCCAGAACTGTAACTCTGAGACACAATGTAGCACTTAAATAGTAGTACAGAGCCCAAAAGGTCAAAAGAGAATTGATATTAGTTTAACTTCAATTTTTATGCTGTTGCCTAAGAACAAAGGCAACATGATTTTGGAAGAAAGGAAAATCTCAAATCTGCAGGGAAGCTGCAGGGAGAGAAGTCCTCAGCAAATACTGCATTTTAAAATGTGAAATAATATGAATAATAGCACATAAATTTCTGTGTGTTCTGTTTACAGGAACAGATAGAATTAATCAAAGGCTGTTGCGATCAACTGCTCTTCAATGAAATATTGATCATGTATTTGCCTACTTGCCCACCTATCTATTCAATGAAAATATGCATGCTGGGAAGGGGGAGGAGGAGGGAGAGGAAGTGGATGCAGAAACTATGTGATGGAAAATTGTTTCTGCATGAAATGTGGAGGCCAGAATACCTGCATGATGAACAGAGCCTCACCCCAGTGCTACAGGGAGATTTATGGGACTTTTAAACACAGCTTTGCTCCAGGCCCTTAATTAAGGCACAAATCTGTCTGATAGCAGAGCTAAAATGAAATTAAACTTTGCATTTAAAAGGATTTTACATTAAAAGAACTGAGAAACTGCAAATGCAATTTTATTTATTGCCCTTGCAACAGACACAGCAAGTACATGGTAAAGTGATGCAGACTATTTTCTTTGTGTCATGCTACACAAGATTCCTGAATCTCCCTCAGTATGTCTGTATTCTTGAAATGGGTGAAGGATAGAGTAGTCTAATCTTTAGTTTCAAACATGTCTCCTTATACCAACCTACTGGTTTATAATGCTTCCTTATCATTATTTGTTTTACTTAGTCTATCTGAAATCTCACTGTCTACCTTACTTTTGTTGGGGTCCTCTCTATAGTCAATGAAAAGAATCATGGCTGTAGGACAGTTCATCCCACCTATATCAGATACTTCTTTTGGGACAGCAGGAATCTTGCTATGAAGGTTCCAGTCTTCTATTCATTACAGAATAAATTTGACACAACTGTTCTAGATTAGGTATTGCTTTTGTGATGATTAAGGTTAGTTGGGTTGAATTCCCAGGTATGAATTAAGCACATTCATATGTTGGGATAATATAAAGAAATACACCATAATAAGCAAGCTTTGACATTTTTAAGGCAAAAATTTTAATCTGGATCTTATTCCAGAGACAGATTTCTCCGTACCACAGGGTTTTCCACTTGAATCCAGAAAAAACTCTGCCAGTTCTCTCAGAGATGGTGCTTGAGTTATGAAGATTTGTATGGAAAAAATAGCAGGTCAAGGTAGTAGGGTGGGATACAAATGAAGGGCTGTGTTTTTGCTGGAACAAAAGTCTAAGAGGAAAGGAGAGAGAAAAGCAAGCATCTTTTTATATTAATATATACCTGTGACTTTTGGTAATAAATAGGTTTTAAATATATAGGATGCTGCACAAGGGAGGAAAACAGCTTGATTTCTGATGCTTAAAGATGTTAAGGGCATGGGATTGAAATGCAGCTTATTTTAGGATAATAAAAATGCACATGGCACAGCAGAAGAGGCAAGACTCAGCTGTTCTTTTGGGCCTTCTGGACACCGTTTTTAAGATGACATAAATAATTTCAGTCATCTAATAAAACTTATGCAAATAGTGGTCTGAATTTGCATCCTAAAAAAAAGGCTACATACCTTGGCACTTATATGAGAGAGAAACAAATCATTTTTGTCCTTATCTCCTTAGAGGGCAAAACAAGGAAGGGCTGAGGAGAAGACAAGCTGAATACTGTCAATCAACATTGCTTTCATTTAAATCAGTTCTGAAAGAAGGGAAGATCTTTGAGTCCTTGCTGCTGCTTGTAAGGTTGTTACATTGGTTGCAAGTCTAAAACTAAGCAAGAAGGAAATTTCAAAAGGAGATTATAGCAGTATATGATCTTACTCTGGTTCCAAAGACAGATAATAACATGAAATAATTGTATGAAGTAATAATTCTCTAAATATTAGAATATCTACTTTTCAATGTAACTGTACCCAAACTAATTTTTCAAGCTCCTGTGGAAATATATTCAGGCACTAGAATAGAACATTTTCCATCTGAGGATAATTTAACTTGCAATTGAAAAGTACTTCTTGGAATTGGTTATTTATTTGCAGCAGTGCATTTTCTGCAATAATAATAAAAAATTCCAGCCAAGGAAAAACATTTTAATTACATTAAGTATATGCAGTGATCATGGTGGTGAGACTCACATTAGGACAGGTGAATTCATCTGCCTGTGTTTAGGTACCTATAAGATGGGTGTCCAATTTAAGCTACTTGTTTAGTCTCTCCCATTGCTCCATTTGAGTTCTCTTACTCATCCATTCTCACGGTCTGCCCCTAGTCAATGCTGTTGACTGGTGTTCACTCTGTTAACTGTGGGAATAACTTATTCAAAACTAGATATTTAACTTATAGGCCACTAAGATACATGCATTGTGTTTCTGGGTCTGTGTTTTTCTCTAGCCAACTATAGACAAACTCATAACCTCAGAAATGCCATCAATAAATAATAACGACAAACACATTATCATATAATTGTCATACTCCTTTCCATGACTTTGCAGCTTTCTTTTTCCTCTGCATTTTTAAATCCTACTAAATGGTCTATAGAGAACATAGAAGTCAGTGTTTTATTTTTTAAATAATGTCATTATTTAGAAGTGCCATAAGAGAAGAACTTTTTTTCTATTATCTTTCAGGATACCTTGTTACATTGTGTTTTACTTTAGAACAGAATCAAGAAATGTCAGGTGTTTTAATAAAATGTAGCTGTCAAAAATGCTATTATTTTTCTTTTTAAAAATAGATATTTCTTTGCATTGTTTACTAAATTTCTGGTGAAAAATGGATACATTGTTCTGCTCTACAAAAAACATTCAGTGAGGAGTTTTATTGAGAGTCATACATCCTCCCAAAATGTGTGCGCTTTGCTAAAATAGATATCCTTCATTAAGGGCACATTTTTAAATTCCAACCAGATCTATCTATAAACAAGTGGGAATGAAATGTGCTTTATCCAAATGGAATTTGACAAGGAAAAAAGAGGGTTGTGGCTGAAGGCAGTAACTAAGGGTATGAATGATTTTAATTAAATTGCCAAAAGTAAGAAGCTTGTGTATCTTTAGATGACTGCCTAGATCAGATCCATAACAGTATTCAATTGGTAGTCCATGAAATGACAAAATTCAAAATTTTGACTCAAAAGTTCTCTGGTGATTTAGGTACTTTTGGAAATGCTTGTCAAACAACAGGAAGGTGGGATGCTATCATGTGCTAACATCCTGTCATTAGTTTAGACAGACTAAAACTGGTTGAAGTAACGAAGCACAAGGTTCAGCACATGAAAAAATCTAAATACCTGTCCTAGCACTAGAGACTGTGTTCTTTAATTATGAGCTAATTTAAAAACTGTATTGTCCCAGCTCAACTCCACTTGCTCTCTGACCTAATTAAATGAAACTTTCACTAAATAGCAACACACCTTCATGGTAAATATATCCCGTATCCGCAGCCTTGGGGAAATATTTCCTATCTGTACATCTGAAAGTCTGTGTCCGTGGTGTGGTGCAGTGAGCCTGAAAGTGCTGACAGCAGTGAAGTTGAGGCTTTCAGCAAGACTATGATAAGGCAAAGGTCTGGAATTCATAAGCTAGAGGACATAATAGATAATACCTGCCCTTCCTCTCTGTCCCTTTTGGCTTAATGCTAATTTGGGTTGCTTCTTTCAATTCTAATGCAGAAGCACAGGGCATGTTTTTGGTCAGACTAATATCTGCCTTCTCTTGCTTTATTGCCCTAATGCTTACTACCTTCCTCATGGCAACACAAGTCCTTTCTACCCAGTAGGACCATCTGATCATCAGCACCTGCTTCCCAGTTCTTCAGCTGTGGGTCTAAAACTCTCCTGGCTGGGATCTTCACTCTGCAAGGTGCATCCCATGCCTCCAGTGGGTCCAGTTCTCCCCATCAGCATGATGGCCAGGACACAAAGGCCCTCAGGATGGGATCATGCACTTCAGGGAAGTAGCCAGCTGAACACACGCTGATCTGTGGGTCTCAGGAAGCAGATCATGAAATATTCCCTTTAGGAGGTGCTCATGTAAATCAGGAAATTGTAGCACCAGCCTGAAAGGAATAAAGCATATGAAACTGCTTTTATGGTTTTGGGTAAATGTCTCTGCATATTAGCTCCTTTCAGGAATGTCTTTCATTGCTGTTTACCTCGGACTTACTACAGTGTCTAAGTATTCACACAGGCAGTTACAGGGGCCATTTGATACCCAAACTTATCACACATGGTTACCTGTTCATTTGCCATGTCTTCAGCATAATACCATGATGGAAATTTTTCTTGTTTCACATGTTTAATATTTATGTTGGATAGCTGCAAGATATAATGAAAATTCATTTTCACAGCTGGTTTGAACCTGTTTATTTCTGTTTTTCTAAAAGGCAAGAATAGAGAGAGATGAGATATCTCACACTGAGAGGTAAAAGAGGAGGGCAAACAGAGAGAAATAATGGAAATGTTCTGCAGATAAAAACAATGTGAGAGAAAAGAAAGGTATTTTGTTTTTCTCTGAAATAAGACCTACTTAAGGCATGCTCATTTATTTATCTAATGGCAGAGTAGGACACTCGATACTGCTCCTTTATATGTCACCAAGGACACATATGCAACACTACAGGGACCTTCCAGCTTGATTAGAACCCATCCGTTTGTTTCAAAAACTTTAAATCAACCCCTGTGCTTTTTATTGGCTTTATTTCTACATCAGACCTGTGTAAAGCTTCCTGCCAGCAGGGGGTGGATCTGGTCTGGAAACGGGGAAAAACCAAAAATGCATCTTAAAGCACCAGGCAGCACCCTGGTTTAATTGCTGCATTTATTTATAACAGTATAATAGGGAAAGTGCCGAGACATTATCTAATACATGGATGGTGCCGCAACAGCTTTTCATCTTAGTCTGGGAACCATTAGGAATTTTTGCTGCATAAATAACCCAGTGAATTAAGTCTCCTTCTTGTATCAGCACCATATGTTACTAGCAAACATATTTATAATGTTTATTTGAATAGCTTCAAAAGGGGATATTACAACAGATCAGTTGAACTGTAAACACTATTAAAGCACTTTTTAAACTTTGTTGTTAATGCCTCTTAGTCGATGGAGAAAAATACTGGTGAGGAATTTCAAAAGAACTGGGAAAAACATGAGATTTCCACACATGAATTTCCAAGTGCATTTATTAGCTATGCTAATTCACTAGTCCTAGTAACTGGGAGGCTTGCAACTCTGTCTTAGATGAATGACAGTAAAAACTGGGTTGTGTAATTAGTCTGTGGTCTTCCATCAGTAAAAACTTCTATTACAGGGAGCTGCAGTGCTGACATTTATAAGTTTCTCAGTGATGTATTAGAGTTACCATAAATACAGCTGATAGTAGCAGTTGCTGTGGTCACAAATTAGGCTAGTAAATCAAAGTACTCAAATGGTGCTTTTTTGGTTTTTGTTTTGTTTTTTTTAAAGAAAGCTGCAAATTAGCAGATTTTTCTATGCAAGTTCACGTATCAGAGAAAAATGTCAGTGAGTTCAGTCCAAAGGACATTCAAAGTTTTTTTCATTCTCCTTTGTTTTTTAACTGTACTGCCATCAGCATTTTTTCCCCCTTTTACAGAGACACTCACCATTCATTTATAAAGCAGTATCAAACAGCAGGTCAGCTGCTTTATCTGTGTGTGTGCTGTTTCCTTTAAATGCATTCTTGAGAGAGTCCTGGTAGCTGTAAAGACAATGATGGGACTACTCAGTGGGAAAGAATATTTAGCCTTCTGCAACACAAGGAGATGCTGATTTTTTTTTATCTGTATCCAACCAGGTTAGTAAGCAGAAAATCTGTCTGCACAATGAAAACAGTTTCAAAGATTTCCACAATGAATAAAAAATTAATGCCAGAAACTCAAGCATCTGAGTTAGTCCCTTAAAATTAAAAATCAATGATGCCAAAATTTGGATTAAATACAAGAAAACAAACAACATATTACACTGGCTGGGGTTCACTTGTTCAAACATGGTCTTCTAGTGTCATTTAAAGTGCAAAGATGTGACAGCTGTCTGTGGCCAGAATGTATCATATACTATATATACAGGAGTCTTCTACAAAATCAAACAGAAGATGGACAGGATACAATGGTGCATCTGAAATGATGTTGCACTCCTATGGAATGACAAATGCATCCTATCCACACTGAGAAAATCCCCAGTGGCCAGTAAGAAAATTTAAATGTCTCTCTAGGTTCAACAATTTCTTCCTGTTTCTGCTCCAGAGACTTGCCTACCTCCTTACCTATTTCCTGAAATTTCAGTCAGCCTGAGAAACTGAGTTCTTTCTGAATAGTAAAAATCTCCCCATACATATGTGATTTGACAAAAGTTTTGAATGAGGACTATTTCTGGCCATAGGACACTAGTTTCAACATTGTAAAGGAGTCCAGGAATGTAAAGGAGTCCAGTTATGGGTCAAGCACTGGCTTGTTTGTAGAAATGAACTCAGTAAACAATGAATTTCACCATGCCTCACACAAATTGCATATGTGAAGCTCCTTGAAACAGTTGAGCCCTTCTGCAACTTCCAATCCTCTGCAGTGAAGCTTGTGTACCAAAATGGACAACCAGCACTGAAATACTTCATCTGAACTTGGCAATTTTGAGAACAGTTGCACAAGTACAGTACTTTCCATCAAAATTTCCAAATCCTTGAAATTTCATGACCTAGATATAGATGCTGACAGGCTATTTCAGCATGTGTGGATGGATCTAGGGCACTGTGTTGCAGACACTTGACTCAGTATCAGTAATGTGGCTTGAAAGCAAAACTTTTAAGTCAGTAGAAACTCAGATTAACAGAAGAGACATTTTGTTGTATGATTATTAAACATAAACTGTCTGAAGAGCATTGAAAGAATATATTATTGCAAATCCAAATACAGAATCCAAGTGCAGAGGTTACAAAATACCAAAATACATACAACCCTAATTTATTTTTCTTCAGGTATAGGTCTTACAGTGTGGTACATAATTACATTCAAACCTGTCACAGAGCATGAACTATTTCAGTGCACAGGTCAGCATATGTTCTGAATAAGAGCGAAAGAACTAGACACCCACTTGTGCAATAAGCACTCTCAGAGACTGGA
Organism: Thryothorus ludovicianus; assembly: GCA_013397245.1. Taxonomy (NCBI): domain Eukaryota; kingdom Metazoa; phylum Chordata; class Aves; order Passeriformes; family Certhiidae; genus Thryothorus; species Thryothorus ludovicianus. Next base: position 312,158 of record VZTB01008897.1, on the reverse strand, counting down.
AAAGAAAGAGCAGGATAAGGCTTTGTTTCAGTCTATCAGTTTGCTACATTCTCAGGCTATAGATTTTTAGTAAGTTACACGAGCTATGGAGGTGGAATGAAAATGAAGGTAACCACAAGCTGTAAACTGGGTAAAGGATGTAATCAATCCTTGTAACTTGCCTCCTAACAATCTCAGTATTGTACAGTATGTGTACTCTCCTTTAATACTTGTAAAATGTAATCTGTGTGCTCTTTGTTAATGTCAGTTTAAAATTTGTTAAATTATTTCCTTGGTAGATAGTTTCAGCATGTGACAAGAAAAGCTAATTCAAAATATTGTGATTACTATTGCAATGCATGTAGACTTTAACCATATATTTCTCTTTTTGCAAATGGTTTGCTACTTTAAGAATGTTTCATGTCTATAAACAACAGTAGGATACTTCTGAATATGCAAATGACACCAAACTGTGAGGTACAGCTGGTTCACTCAAAGGATGAGATGGCATCCAGAAGGACCTAGATGACTTTGGGTAGTGGGTCCATTTGAACCCTGTGAAGAACAACAAGGCCAAGCACAAGATTCTGCACCTGGGTCAGGGAATCCTCAATATGACAGGAAGATGAGCTCATTTAGAGTCCTTCATGAAGGACTTGGGCATGGTGGATGACAAAATGGCCATGACTCAACAATGTGCACTCACAGCCCAGAAAGCAAACTGTGTCCTGATACATCAAAAGGAGCGTGGTCAGCTGGTTGAGGAAGATGATTATCTACCTCCACTGTGCTCTGGTGACAGCCCACCTGGAGTGCTGTGTTCAGTTCAGGTGCCTGGAGAGGGTACTGAAGAAGATCATAAAGAATCTCAGAAGGCTGGGACACTTCTCCTATGAAGAAAAGCTGAGGAGAGAGTTGGGGTTGTTCAGCTTAGAGAACAGAAGGCTCCAGGGACACCTCAGAGCAGCCTTACAGTACCTAAAGAGTGCCTACAAGAAAGACAGTGAGAGATATTTTTTTTTTTAACCGAGGCCTGAAGTGACAAAGAGTAATGGGTTTAAAAGTGTATAGATTCAGATTAGACACTGGGGAGAAATTTGTCACTGTGAGAGTAGTGAGATATTGGAACAGGTTGCCAAAAGAATCTGTGGATGCCTCACCCCTGGAGATGTTCAAGACCAGGCTGGATAGAGCTTTGAGCAACCTGGTCTTGTAGGAGGTGTCACTGCCCATGGCAGCATTGTTAGATCACCATTAGAAGTGCCTACAACCCAAATCATTCTGTGATTCTGTGAGTGTAACAATGACTAAACTAGCCCCTGGTTTCTGACACTCCTTTCCACTTCCACTTAGAACAGCAGGAATATATTTACAAATGTCATCCTTGCTTCAGGGCCAAGCAACAGGAAGATGCTTCAACCAAACCACAGTAAAATATTCATATTGGTTCACAATCCATGAGTCCACAGACTGATAGCTGAGTTTCTGAGCTGTATTATTTGTTGCATCTAACTGAGAATTTTGTCTTCCATCTGCACTCCTGGAACATTGAAAAGATCAGGTCAAGCTGAGGGGTGTGTGTGAAGTGTGTGGGGGCAGGTGTCATTTCCTGAATTTGCCTCTTCCCACACACTCTTGGACAGGATAGAACATATGTTGTGACTACAACGGGATTATTCACTGAGTATGGCAGGATCAAATTGCTGTTTTGAAATAATCTTTCCTGCATTAGACATGCTAACATCCAGGAAGGAAGAAATAGCCCATATGAATAATCAGATCATCCTCCAAGATGCAGGAATGGCACCAGATTTGACTTTTGTTATTTTCTCCATTCTAATAGTGTCTCATGACTTTTGGTCTGATTACCAGAACCAAGTTCAAGAACTGTGGGGAAGGCCACGGGGTACATAGCCAATCTCTACAATGGCAGAGTTTATGCCAGATATAGTACTTAAATATGATATTATTTAAATATTTTTTCATTATATTGTTTGAAGTGGAGCCACTCAGTCTGCCTTGTGCAGTCTGCCAATTTTTAATCATGAACTGAAATTTGAAATGCTTATTTTATCAGGGCAAAAATGCCAACATTAAAAACATTATTATTAATTTTAAAATAATGTTTTAGTTATTCTGCCTCCAAAATGCAGTTAGATATTCTGTTCACAAATTTAGAAATGAATGTAACTTATTTATTTTCTTTCTTCTTTAAGAACATAATAGGTTTTTGTAACAAACTCTTTATATGATTATAGACAGTATATCCTGCAGACATATTATACCCACAAACATGATGGATATATGGGCTATTTAACCCAAACTAACCCATTATGTCAAAATATTCAACAGCTCTCTGTTTTTGTTCTTCAGTTTAGTGGAAGTTCCACCTGGCAAATTCTTTGCTATGCAAACATATTCCATTGCACACTTTTCTGATGTTGCTCTTTAAAAGGATCCTTTTTACCACTGTGTTTTTATATTTAATGATTGTCATGCCAGCAAATGAATCTAGTCTCAGAATGACCTCGTTACTTAACTTTGGCTTCACTCTGCTTCCATATTTGAGGTTGAAACAAAAGACAATTGAGTAAACAACTCAGCTCACTATACGATGGATTGCCTTGACCTTGAAAGCCCTATATTTCCCCTTTGTGCCCACCACCTACACTTTCCATCCAAACAGACTGCTTTACTGATTTGTTGTTTGATCAGTAAGATTCTTGACTAGGTGTATCTTATTATCACATCTTCTGTCACATTTAGATCTACTGATGACACTCTGTGGATCACATTTCTTCGGTAAAGCTCTAATGATCCTGGCAATTATATGGTAGGTTATAGTATTGACAAGTCATTTTCATTTAAACTTTTAAAATATTTTAAGAAGTCTCACAGAATTTTGCTAGTGCCTGAAAATAATCACTTACTGAGTATATCTTTGCCTTATAAACACTTCAAGTTTTGGCTTACCACGAGAATTTTTCACTCAGGGCTAAATGAAACCCATAACCTCAGCTTTTTGCTATTCTTAACTCAGGATATGTCCTATGGAAGTGACAAAAGTGATAAACCCTTAGATTTTGAGAAAAAAATCCCAAACACACCAAACAGAAAAGTTGGCTGAACAGGTAGCATTTTGCAGTTAATGAAGAAGAGAGAGAAAGATTAATTTTTAGCAATTCTGCTAAACACCCTTATGAAGAATGTTATTTCACCAGTTTCCCATGACCACATACCTGTAGTTCCTAGAGGACTATGTTTATACCAAACACAATAATCATACCAGGCATCATTCTGTCCAGGTGGTTTTGTGCAGGAGAGAAAAAAGCATGTCAGAGTGGTTTGGACAGCAACAAGAGCAAAGAAAGCATCCATCAAGAAGAAAACAATAAGGAAAGCTGTGTGTAGATATGCATTAGTATGTGTGTGTCAGTATTACATAGGACTTAGCTACACAGGATGCACCTTGGGATTCACAGTGCAGCAGCATCCCCTCCTGTCATAAGTCCTTAGGGGCTTCATCCCAGAAAATTAAGCAGTGAGAATTTCTCTCTTTCTAATTATTTTATGTAATAGCTTAATGAACATTAGCATGGGGTATTGGCAATGATTTTTTGAACACACTCACCACCTCTGGGAGAGTCTGACTTAAAATTTCCACCACACCAGAGATGCTATTAGTATTCTGTTCAGCTGTATTCTTCTTCCACCAGCTAAACACCTACTCCTGGAAACAGAGGCATTTGAGAGCTATTGAGCTAAGAAGAAGGAATAAGCAGCAGACTGCCCCTAGCTTTCCAAAAGGAAGGGTCTCTGTTCTCTGCCAGGACAGGACAAAACCAGTAATAATACTGATTCCATAGATCAGAATCCAGATTTGTCATCTGCCAGCTCCATACTCTTAAGCAGCATAGTGGGAGAAGCAGAGCCATATTCTGTTATGTTCCACTGTTTTATCCGTGCTTAGTCATGGGCTCCACAACCACACTTCATTGAGAGTAGTGAAGTGCTTCTCTGTCTGGACTAGCTTACAGCTTGGTGATAGGGGCATTGCCTGGGAATAAAGGGAGGAAATTTATCTGAAAGAGAGATGAATTCAGATGTCCAGCTGAGTACTCCATACTTCAGATGGAGTAACAGTAGCATTCAGTGTCAAAGGTGTGTGGCTCCTTGTATTTTAGGACAGACCTTCCATTTGTGCTCCATAAAAATTGTTTCAGAAAGTATAAGCTCACATAAAATGATTGCCACTGACAAAAGAAAAAAACAAAAACCAGAAAAAAACCCTTCATGTTATGAATTCTGAGTAAAGACACAGATCTGTGCCTGACAATTCTTACTGGCTAAGTCCTAACAAGTCCTCCTTTTGGGTGGAGGCTTTCTGGTTCTTTGAAGTGTCTCATTAAGTATGCAAGTTATCAAAGTACTTAAACTATTTTGATTGCCTTGACAGGCTCCCTGCTTTTAAGTCTTTGCAACATTTTTGCACAGAGAATAAAACGCAGGGTAAGGTACCAGCACCAGTGAAAATTTTACAGAGACTAATATTGTTTGGAAATCTAACCAGCTGAATACATCTGCTATAGAACTATGTGGAGCCTGAGGGGCAAAATCACTTCCAAAGTGCGTACAATTTATACAGCTTGCAATAAATATCATTCAAAATTATAATTCCACTTTTATCAAACAGACAAAAATAACTTGTCAAAAATATTTTTAAAGGCCTTTACATGAACTTCTCATGTCTATTATATTCTTGACAACTAAAAGTTATAATCTAGTTAGGCAGACATAGAAATTCAACTAGATATTAAGAAGATAATTTAGAAGTTCCCTTTTGAGGGTGAAATTAAACATAAACCTGATGAACTCACAGGTTTTGACTGAGTAGAAAAATAACCACACAGAATAAGTGTCCTTGCATGATTGACCCAATTGCTTTTTATTGAATATTTCTTTTTTTTCTTAAAGAACTTTCTTCATGAATTATGAATGTTCAGCATTCCTGAGTTGTGCTATAGGCAGTTCATGCGCATGGAGCAAACTGGGATGCTAATACCCATTGCCAGTTTACCTTGTTCCATTTCTGCTGCTTCCTAACCTGGGAACCCAAGATTCAATCCTTCACTAAAGTAGCAGCTCCTCATCCCACAGTCTCATTAGGTTCAAGTGCAGAACCACATCCCTCAAGAGAATTTAGGGTAGCTTTTGCTGCTTCCTCTCTTGGAAGGTGATACCATTTCTTGTCAGGAACAGGCTGGTATTCAAAGGTCAAAATGATCCTACCTTCTTTTTGCTTTGATTTCCCATACTTATAATTAAAAGAAAAAAAAAAAATAAAAGAAAACTAAAAAAACATTCCCAACAGCTTTTATCTTGGTTTGAGTTTATGGCATAGCCTTTTAAAAAAAGGTTTTTTTAAGATAGCTAAGAATGAGTAAATGTTGAACTCTTCTAAGGTATCTTTGTACTTACCTGAAGTTTGTAATGAGTAATAATTCAAGAACCTTGTAAAGCTCAGTCCTTGGCGTGATGTAAACAGGCACTTTACATGTGGAATGAGAAACAATGGGCCTACAGTTTTACTTCCTATAATGTGGGCAAAGTCCAAAATTCATGGTGAATGATATCAAGAATAAACTATATGACTATCACTCCAAATTTGATACTAATCAAGATTATGATGTCATATAAATAAACAAGATGGTTCGTTGTCATTTGTGTAATTGTGACATTGCTGTAAAACACTGAAAATTTTCAGTTTTCTTTTTTGTCCAGACAATAAATCAAGATCAGAAAAACAGAAAATATTAATGTGAGATAATGTAAGAAATACTAATGTGAGATAATATAAGAAAAATGATAAATCTTTTCCAACTTTAGTTGGAAAAGGCAATATCTAGTCACTGAAGAAACTCCTAAACTGATGTCTGCATAATGACTTCAGTTTGTTATTGAAAGAATTTTAAGAAATAATTTTCCCTACTGCAGTCTTTTGAGATAGGTTGGGTCATTTTCATAGATATTCCAGATTAAAAAATTGTGAGATATCAGACTCCACTTGAAGGAAGTTGTTCCCAGGCTGCAGAAGTCCCTAGACACTGTTACCTCACTAACAATAGAGTAGAAAAATTTCATCTGAAAAAGCAAAAAACAGTAAAGGAACAAAACTAGAGCCCATGTCAGACCAGAAAGGTAACAAGGTAAATTCTACAACTTACATCAGTATGAAGAAAGCCTTGGGCATCAATTGATAAGTGAGCTTCATCCTAAAGAGGGCAATAAACAAAATATATTCCTCTAGATGAAGTTCTCAACTTGACTGAAACGTACATGCATCTACTTCCTCTCTTTCATGTTTTTAATGCTTCAGACAGATGTTCTAGTTGGGAAGAAAAAGTCAAGTTTTAGCTTTGTCCTGTTTAGCTTTTTGTTCTGAAAATTTTATAACTTGATTTAAATTCTATTACTTGTAACTAAAATATATATATATGTGGAACAAATTAATAACAAATACCTAAATTTCTCTAACAACTTGTGATCCCAATAAGGATGCTACACAATTTTCTTAACTGACAAATTTTTGTATTGAGACAGGACAGTTCCCTTTTATATTGGTGGAGTCCTTCAATAAATTAAATAGTTCAACAGATTAAATAGTCCCTCAATAGTTGAAATGGTCAAACTCAGACACCAACCCAACCAAACTCAACCATCCAACCCAACCCAAACACACAAAGGAAGCATGTAGAGGGTAAAATCAAGGTTGGGTAACCTGGAAGGAGTACAGAGACATTGTTCAGTCATCTAGGGTTGAAGTTAAGAAAGCTGAAGCCCAGACTGAATTGAACCTACTAATGGATGTCAAAGACAACAAGAAATGTTTCTGTAAGTATGTGAGTAACAAAAAAAAGGTGACATGGAAGATGAGGGCACATTGCTGAATCAGAGGATCTGATTATACAGAATATGGCTGAAGTATTGAAAGCCTTCTTTTCTTCAGTCTTTACTAGCAAGACTGTCCTTCAGGAATCCTAGGTTCCAGAGACCAGCAGAATAATCTGGAGCAGGGAATATGTACCTGTTGGAGGTTGAGCTGCTTTCTTATAGGATTTTTTCCCAAAAAATTGCTAGGAAGCTGATTGCTGGGTGCTTGTGGGCGCTTAAAAGTACTTGGAAGAGACAAAAGAGGTGACTGTCAAGAGGGGGTGGCACCGACTCCACCTCTCTCTTGGGGACTTGGAGAGAACAGAGGGGGTTCAGTCTTTGACTGCTGGGAGATCTGACCAGACCTCACCTGGAGCTGAGCTCAGGGTGACTTTCGTGGATTCCCCGGGAATTCAGACCCTGGTCTCTCCCTCTCTGCTGGGAGCTGCTGCCCCATGGCCCTGCACCCACGGCTGCTTCAGTTTTGCTCTGGGTTTCTCCNGAGCCTCGTGAAGTCCAAAATTATAGCAATTCAGAGAGAGGAAGTTTGCATTCTCCATTGCAAGAGAGGCTCCTGCTTTTCCTAGCAGGCACACCTGTCTTCAAACTTCAAAGAGGGTATCCTTGGTAGAAGAGGATTAGGTTGAGGAATACTTAGGCACACCAGACACACACATAAGTTCATGGGCTGTGATAGAATTTACACACAAATGCTGACAGAATAAAAGTACTGTTGGCCAGTGATTTGACATTAGAGCCAATAATTAAAGCCAGGCAGAAAGAATGACACCCAAACAGACTTCAGTATGAACAGGAAGGAGAAGAGAAAATGTAAAAGTTTGTGAGCATATTTTTCCCACTTTTCAGGGAGGAAGCTAAAGCCCAGTGATTTGGTGACTATTTTCAACCATATTTTCTACTCAGCATCTTCTCTCTCGAGCACTATCCAAATAAAGCATTCTATCAAATAGCTTCTAACTTTTCTTCCCTACAACACAGCATCTTCCAGTATTTTGCTTTTAGATGCTGTCAGGTGCTAGGGCAGAGTAAGCCCGGGAGATGTGCAGAGGTCAGTTTGGGCATGGGCAGAGCAGGTCCTGGGCCGTGGGTTGGGTGAAGGTAGAGCCCAGTAAAGGAGTCAGGGTCAGTCAGGGCTGGCTATGTACAAAATTGATGAAGTCAAATGTCATTTCTAGTAAATGAGCTCAGCAGTAATGCTTTTTTACGGACACTTTTACACATCTAAAAAGTCAAGGTCAGCAGCCATAAAGGCACACTCAGCAATATTGAAGGCTTTCCCAACAGCAGTGCTATCTTAGGACTTGCAAACAACTTTTGCGATGCTGCAGTGACTGTAGCAAACTGGGTTTTGCTGAACAAACCAAAGGAGAGTTGGTCCTTCCTGCTGATGGGTGTGCTGGGAAATCAGCACATTTTGCCCCACAGAGCACTGCCCTAACAGAGATCTCTTCCTCTGGTGCTGCCTCTGCAGATGCAGTAAATCATTTTCCCCAGCAACTGCTTGTGAGAATGAAGCCAATGGAAAATTCTAAGTTGTTATTCCTGACAAAGATGAGTTATACTAGAGTAAAAAAAGCCAAGGAGCTCCTGTGTCATTCTGTACAGTGATGGATATTCTGAACTGAGTCATGTTTAAGAGCTGAAGGGAAAGAAAACATTTGTTGTTTCTTCATCTTCTTTCTTCTTCTCTTGAAAGTCTCTCCAAATTAAAATTCATGTATAACATGCATGAGGTATGTATAGCACTGTGCTATATTGTACTGTATAGAAAATTTTACTTTGCATGTATATTTCTTTCACAAGTATTTGTAGAACTGTTTTTTCTACATTAAATTTTTTTATTTTCAGACTTATTTCAAGCTTCAAATATTCATGGAAACATCATAAAAGAATTTGCATGTATTATTTATGCATTATGTTTGCATTAGAAGTTCTAGAGACAGCACATCTACCTTTGCCACACATTTAAGGATGGGCTGCAAGTCCCTTTTTTCTTTACTGTAAACTTATAAAATGCAGCAGAATCTTGGTTACTTGAAATTCAATGATGCAAAATCATTTATTATTTGAAAAGCACTCTTGCTGCCTGAACAGCATGGATCTACTAAATCCTTGTTTTCATGAAGGTATGAAAATAGATTTAATTCTAAGTCTACCATAAGAAAAATCAAGTAAAACTTAGACTATCAGTCATAAAATATCTAGTTAGTTTTTTTTCCCTAACCCTCTGAAGCAAAGTCATGGGACTTTGTTAAGCTAAATCCATACTCTGTCTCCCACCCACCCACTGCTTGATATACTATTTGAAAAACGAATTGCTCATATTTTAAAACTTCTTTCTGGATGGTTGTTTTTGGTGCCACCCACTTTACTTTGCACTTAACATCAAGATGAGGAAGTGGACTTAAAAATGTATTCAGCAGAGAGTGAAAAATGTGAGGAAAAGTCTTCTAGAGACTTCAACTTCTTAAAGTAAATTACCTGTCCTTGAACAAACTGACTCGCTTGGAAATTACATTACACAGATAAATTACCTTACATTACATGCATCCAGGCTTTTTCTCTGGTATGTGCTTGTGTATTGGTTTTTCGTTTTTAATGAAATCCATCATATCTATCCGATTTCAGTAAGTTGTAACTACCCACCTGTGCTGTGAAAGAGATGTAGAGACACAGAGAGAAAAAATGGTCAGGCAATGTTTAAAACTACATGCTGGCTCACTTAATTACTATTGATACCAAAAAAAGCATGTTAGTTTGTCACAAAAATCACAGCTTTCTCAAGAAGGGTACTTTATGCTCTTTTATGAGCCTTAAGGAAAAAAAGTACGCATGAAAATAAGGGCCACGGTAAAAATTATACCCATAAACAACTGCCAAAATTTGGGCTGCAAACATGGATTTGAATTTTGTAGCACAAGGCTATTTCCCATATTAAATAATATTGTTTTATAATATCAAAATATTTTTATTTTTTTTATGTTTGGGAATGTTTTAAATTTTCCTGCTCATCTTCTGCGTTGTGTGATTTGGCATACTACTCCCTTAGAACTTGTTTAGCAGAATGTCCTTGGCAGTAGTAGCTAAATTTGCTGAAACTTTGGTTTCAGCTAGGTGTAACTTTCACCTAGTTAAGGAAAAGTAGAACCCATAGGCAGCTCAAGCCAGAGAACAAGAAAGCTACATTCATTAACAGAAGTTAATGTTAAGTGCAGCCTCCAAGAGTAGAATGGAAATGGCTCATCTAGAGACAATGGAAGGACCCAGTGAAGGGAAGATCCCAAACCACAATATTACAACTGGTCTGAAATGTCGCAGGACAGGAAGGGAATTCAAGTTATAATGGTAGAATTGCCCAGGGCCTGCTTGGTTCAAAGCTGTAGTGTTATTCATAAAAAGGACTTTATAGAAGAATCTCTTTTTGGCTTACCAATTCAGCAGAAACTTAGAGTTGAACCCTGTTATGGTGGCAGGTATGTGTAATTTCTATAACATCTGTAAGCTGGGTACTGGCCATTGGTTTTCTTTGCCATATTGCCTTAATTTTAAAGCTCATCAAGTTCATTTCTAGCTTTTCAATTTAGTTGAATTGAATCTTTCCTAAATGTAAAACTGCAGAGTCAATGAAAGAAAAGAAAGTGGGTGGATTTGTGTACTCTTTTTTTTAATTTCACTTTCTTCACATTCTGATGGAAATTCCATCTCTTGAGAATTTGTCTCACAAATATTAGAAAAGTAATATAACTTTTTCTTTCCCCTCAAGCTCTCAAGAAATTGAATCAGCAAGACCCAAATAGTTAATAACTTTTTGATATCTCTTTCAATCATTTTAAAACGTCCTCACTTGTCACTGACAGCTTTGCAACTCCTGTCAAAAAGGCAGACCTGACTAACAATAATTTTTTTCACTCTTTATATAAAGATCTTTTTCTTTCTATTTCTTTCTCAATCTGTGTTGAACTTTCAATAGTTGTGTAGAGAATTCCTAGAGATGATTATTCGATTGCTTCTTAACCTCTAGCAAAATGTCTTTACAAGTCTTTATATTTGTATCATCAGTAAGATTATTTTGAGAACATGGAATGAGTGGCATGAAAAGAACTCATGAAACAGAGAAGATTTTTGTGGTCAAAAGTGCCTAAATCTTGCTCAATAAATGGAAAGGCATGAGCTGCAAAAATAACAGTATCACTCTCAAATATTATTTTAATATTCAATTATCATGTTTAAAATAGTCATCTTGAAAAAAATAAATAGTTAATGGGGAAAATCAGGCACGATGAATTTAACTGATTTTATTGGTTTCGAATGTATTTATTTTGACTTGATGACTCATGCTAGAGAGAAAGGCAGATGCACACAAGTGTGTCGTTTTCAGAGGGTTAAGTGTAGATGACATGGACTCTACCTGGTTGATCTGAGCTGTTGCAGTGTGCGTTTTCATTGATAATTAATATTTTCACCTGTTAATGGTTCATGCCTATGTTCCCCACATTTTCCCAAAATTGGTATGTCCCTAAGTTTTACTGTCCCCTTGTTGTGGAATATTCCTTGTTCCTCCTACCCCTGGTGTCAATCCCCTAGATTGTCAGCCCCAGTTGTTCCCTTTTATGGCATTTTCTCACCCTTTGTTCTAGTTCCTTCCCTGTCAATCATTGTCACTCTGCCTCCTTTTCCTGAACCTTCCCTGTCACTCCAACCCCAGACCAATCCTTCAGGTGTCCCCCCCCTTGGGTGTGTCAGGGTGTTACCCAAACCTCGATGCCCCATTGGGGCATGTGACCTGTCCTCTCCTCCCACTTTCTGTAATTGGCCCCAGGGAAGTGGCCTGATTCCCCCCCTCACTCCACCCCTGTTGATCCCTCAATTGTTTATGTATAGTGTCCATCCCTTGTTCTGTTACAGTATAAAAACCCTTGCACAGCAGTGCTCTTGGCTCTTTTGTCCCTGTCCCCTCTTGGAATAAAGAGCTTTGGGAACTCAGACAGGAGGCTCCTCCCTGATTCTTGTTCCGCTCCTGGATGCTGCATCAGCCCTAGAATAACACCTGTGTGTGTTGTAGCACTGCTTCCTGGGGATATTCCCTCCTGACTGCTGGGTCTGGAGCTGGCCGGGGCTGACAAAGATCACACACAGCGTGTCACTGAGCAACTCATCAATGTTTTCCTCTTGCATCCAGACTCACTACAGGGACAATCATTATATGTTGGGACAGGTGGACAGGCTGGTCTTTTCTTTCTCTGTAGCCAGTAACATTTTGAGCTACTTTCATCTGCTGAGTTTTCTCTCACAGCAGTGACCTAGCCCAGAGTTTACATTATCAATCTTGTCTTTATGATTTGTCTTTGAAAATTTTGTTACTGCATTTTTTCTAAATGCCTACAAATACAGGATCATGATGGTATAAGTTTTCATTTCAAGTCTATAATTTTAATTTACGGGATTTTAGAGGTTATTGGGTATTGTAAAAAGGAAAATGTTACAGATTATTCTTTAGGGGCCAAATAAGCAGTCAATCAAACCATAATATATGCACAAAACGCAAATTAATCCAGGGTTTGATAGCATTATCTTGCCAAAAGTAAGTTTTCATAGATTTTTTTTTTTTTCTAGTGTGGAAGAAACAAAGGGGAGAAAAAACAAAACAAGGAAGGTAAGGATAACAACATTATTTTTAGTAGTATGATGGCCACTGTAAGTGATCACGGTGAAAGAATAAAGACTAGAATCATAACTGTTAAGAACCAGAAAGGTGGGAATGTAAAGAGCATTAGAGGTTGCCTATGGTGAGAGGAAACCTTGAGAAAGAAACAAAGTAGAAAAAAACATCCAGAGATGAAAAAAACTATGACAAACAGTATAAAACTGTGTGCATGGTCTTTAGGAATTAGTTAGTGGCTGTTATTAAGTCCAGAACTAAACAAGTGACAGCAATGGACTCGTGAAGAAAACAGAAAACACTGAGCTTGGGCAATTTATGTGTGGTGAATCAGAAGAATTTAGCAACAGTCAGAATGTGGGAATGCCCAACTCAATTACTGGCTTGAATAAACCTAGTACAACTGCTGGGGTTTGCAGGATTGCAGCCATAATCACGGGTTTCACCATCAGAATTACAGCCTAGAAACTGCTTCTCCAAATTAGTCTTGCATTTATGTGGTCATGTTTGTTTTGGCACGGCAATATGCAAACAGTGTACTATATATTGCTTCCTTTAAGTCTTTTTAACAAATACATTATTTGTGGCTTTTCTGAAACATTATTGTAGTTGAGTTCAATTCTTTCTTAAACTGCACATTTCTTTTTTAAAAGCATATCTAGCTCTGTAATTTACCCATGCTTATTTGTGCTAATGAGTTGTAAAAGACATTCTCGAGATATTAGATTTATTAATATTTTCCTAGCTCCTGCATGTCATATTGATGTGTTCAGATTGTAAAATGTTGCAGTTTACAGTTCTTACTATATTAAATCATATTTCTTGTTGTTTCATTGTAACTGCCAATAAAAAAAGCATTGGTCATTCTATTTACAGCTAATGACCAAAAAAAAAGTTAAATTCATATGTTTAGGTCACAACCTGGAGTTCATCTTTAGTCTAAATCTAATCTCTAGTTAGTAAATGATGGTTCAGATTCAACTAGAAATGTAAGGTTTGTATTCAAAACCTGCTAATGTGTTCTTATTTTGTCAATTTTTTGGGTTTTTTTTTAGTATTTAAACCATATATAACAGCTAATTTCCAAGTAGAATAGCTCTCATTTTTTCTGCTTTTCCATATCTTCAACTTTTCTCCCGCCTTCTTCTTCTGAATTGACGCCCACCAGGGGAGGAGCAGAAATAGCTCATGGAACCAACAGATGAAATTCAACAAGAGAGAGCAAAAGTAGGCGATAGCAACCTTAGGATGCTTAGGTACTGGTTATAGCATTATTTATAATCTCAGCTAGCTTGTCTCCTCTTTTGTGCCATCCAAGCTAAGTGTCTTAGCCACAGATATTTTGAAGGTTTAATAATAATATTGAAGGTTTTTCCTATTAGGGGAGGAGAATGGAACAAAAATATCAGAAAAATATAGCGAAAAAGAAAAAGATAAAAAAAACCCACACTATTTTTCTTTATTAATAACATCTACACTACTCATAGTTTGTGCCTCAGCAGCCCAAGTCTTTAGCTAAGGTTTTCAAGAACATTAATAAATTCATGAACTGTGACTTAAGCAGTACAACAGTTATGAATCCTATGAGGTCACTGAAAGGGTCTTTAAGCTATTATTGCTATTTTCAATTACTCTAGAAATACTAGAATAATTTCAGAAACTGAAAGAAATTTAATGCTGCAGCATTATTTATTTTAATGGGATAAACAAGGTGAACTTCCTGAAGATACTCCATCAAGCTGACCTTGACCCTAAACAAAATAGTAGAACAGATACATTACATCAATAAATGATAAAATATTATGAATGCCATTCAAACTTGTCTTCTGCTAAACAGCTTCTCTCAAGGAAACATGATTTTTTTAAATGAGATTAAAAGTTGAGTTGATAGAGGAAGTAATATCAGTGTGTGTAAGCAAAGTTCAGTCAAAACTTTGCTGATCAAGGACAATTTGATTCCAAGTCTAAAATGCTACAAATTTAACACAGTGAACACTATGTGTATTATCCATTAACAAAGTGACAGACGTCAGAGAAATCATCATCAAGCAGGTGTGCTTTTAATGTGGTCCCACAGGCAATGCTTTTATAATATTTTTTAACGAGTTTTTATGAATGACCTGGAAGATAACATAAGAATATAATTAACAAAGTTTGCAGTTACCAGGAAGAACTGCAAACAGGAGTCTGGCAAATAATAAAGAAGAAATGTTATTGACAAAGGGCAGCCTTGATTGCCTGATAAGCTATAAGCTTGCAAACAGTGTGTGTTCTGATTTGAAAAATCAGAGAGAGAGAGAGAGAGAGAGAGAGAGAGAGAGAGAGAGAGTGAGAGAGGGAGAGAGAAGGAGACTAAAGAAGAAAGGACATAAATGATACCAACAGAAGAGATGTTAACACATGAAAGAGTAATTCTGGGAAGAGCCATTGGGATGGTCCTACTCTACATTGATATGAGCTTCACATGAAAGTCTGTGTTTTGAAAGGCTAACAAGACCCTTGAATTTAGTAAAAAGGGGTTACTGAGTAAATAGCATTTATGTATTTCTCCCAAAGTAAATTTACTAGAATACTCAAGTAAATTCCTTTGCCTGATGTACAAGAAGGATTGATATTTGGAAAGACTTCAGAGAAGATTTGTGTGAATAATTAGATTATATGAAAACATGACTCATAGCAAAAAAATCCAGGCACTTTATCTTTTGAAGTTACAAGGTGATCTTGGCCTGCTTAGACCTACGTGAGGAAAAAAAAAATTATAAAAAAGGTTGTTCCAAAGGTCGAGATTTAACTCCAGTAATATCTAAGTCAGGCTAGCCTGATGTCCTGTGTCACAGGTCGAGGTAGCCGACCACACTGGTCCATTTTTGAACATGTAACCTATGAGTCATGCAATACTACTTATTTCAAACCAAACAGAATTGCAAATTGAATTCGAATAATTTGAAGTAAGGTTAAAGATGGTTACACTTTTGAGGCTTCTGTAAGAGATCGTATTTTAAAAGGTTTGTCTTGACTGCAGAGGACTTACCAAGCAAGAATGAAAACTGAAAGATTTGTTAGATTATGAGAGTAAGGAGGCTTAGGTATGGATGGTATACTTAAAAAAAATGTGTTTGTATAAATATATATCAAAGGACTAATTTTTTTTAGGAAGTAGAATAGCTATGAAAAAGGTAGTGTTATTTTCTGATTCTTAGTCAAACTGACTTTTTTTTTCCCCAGTTATTTCCAACACTTAATTCTTTGGGATAATGAAGAATGAGAAAAACAGTTCAATTAGAATATAAAATAAACCACCTCTGTCCCTGATTCCAATCAAATGTGGATGACTATGTGAAAAATGAAATCAGGGCAGATGATCACTAATTTTAAAGAGAATGAGTAATTCATATTAGCTCTGCTCTAAAAAAATGAGTGAAAATAACAGTCACAGCTGCTGCCTGAACTACAAGCTTAGCTTCATATAGATACACAAAGGCAGCTTCAGAGAGAAATGCAACACCACATCTGCAACAAGAGGCAAATGATTAGTCATGTGACTGAATAAACTGCAATTATTGAGCCAGAGAGTATACCTGCTGTTCAAAATATTTCAGTGCAATGGTGGGAACACAGGAGGAAGGACAATATCACTATCAACCCTTGCTCAGTTATAATGTTGCTTAATAACTTGCTTTTCTTACAGTCTTTATGATTAGAAAAGCTAAATTCAGTTGTTTCAGCTTTCTGACCTGTATGGGTGGAGAGCCAGTCAGAAATGGCTGTAGAAGGAAGTGACATACCCATGAAGAGCTGCTGATGAATCTGGATTCTTGTTTAGGTAGAGAGAGGCTAAAGGAAGAAGTAGCTGATAAACATTCAAAGTTTTGAATGTCTTATACAAGCCTCTTTGGTCTGGAAACAAGACTGGAAATAACGCAAATAGGATTTTTTGAAGGATTTCCAGAAGCACTTGGTTTTGGCTAGGTCAGTAGTAAAGCAAGATCAGACTTCCTGGGATATTTTGGCATGCTGTTTCACATTTCACATACAAACAGAACACTTGGGGGTTCTCCTCTCCTCTCCT